>CM060836.1:67930000-68530000 GCA_030762175.1 Metallyticus violacea
CACTCAGCCAATTATATTTCTAGCAAGTGATATAAAATGCTTCTCCAGAATAATTAGATTATGAAATGGCATCAATGGAAAATTTTAGATTTAAGACAAAGTAATTTTTCATGTCAATCCTTCAAAATGTAAGCACGTAAGCAAATAAGATCATCCATATCAGCACTTAATCGCTGTTAACTGAAAAGACCAATCGCATTGTTAAAATGTAATTTAAATTTATGTTTACACACTACATGTAATAGAATAATATTAAATAAATTAAATATATTAAATATATCCTGCTCTACTGATAAAAATAAGATAGCTAGACATTGTTGGTATTGTGAAAATGCATAATTTCTTCCAAATTCTTGCTCAGTTTTTATAAATTTTCGCATTTTTACTGTATTGCATAAAATAATTTCCATTTTTATTTACTTTTATTATTTTTATGTTGGGAGTACGCAATTTAATTCAACTATATCTAAAAGTTGCCAAAATTGGGTTCGCCTCCTTTGTTTTAGTTAGTGTTAATAATACAAAATCCTACCTATAAAATCGTGTTTTTGTACCTACATTCAGCAGTATTAAAGACTTGAAGGTAATTGTTGAATATTAAATATCACATAATAAACTTTGTAAATATGTAACTGAACTTATTTGTTCACATTTCATTTCTATATTTGTGCCGCTCTCGATGTATGAGTTTCTCGTAGCAGCACTCCACAGTGTAAGAAGCCATTCATTTACGCAATGTATGGCTCCGTTTAGACATATGCTTTGCTATTCTATGTACATAAATCTGAAACCTAAATCACTTAACTATTTTATGTCGGTATATTTACACATACAATTGGTCATTAAAAACGCATATAATGTTTTGAATCTAGGATTTAACTCAGTGTGTTCCTCTCGCTTTATCAATAGCGATTTTATCCACGTTCTTTATTGTATCTGCGCGAATTAAAATGTTTTTCAATTATTTTTTTTTTTTTTTTTTTTACTTTTAAAGCTTCTTTGTTATAAACGCACACTCAAAATAAAATGGTAGTTTACAAACTCTAAACATCTGGTGACATAAATATGACCTGGATATCCGGAACTTAAAACACTTTATAAAATAAAATAACAATTTAATTTCTGGACTTTTATTCTTGTCGTGGTAATATTGAAAGTCGGGTATTAAGAGGTAATTAATATTCTTTTAGAAATAATTAATAACTGCGATTATTTTATATTTATTAATAAGAGTTATTTTTGACCTGCGTCCGCAGCTGATGCAAGTACGCGGGACTTGCAGCAATCGGTTGCAGCAATCGCCAGCTCCGGCATTGGAAGAAGTCACATCGCATTGCTGCTCTCAACTTTGATCTATAGAAGCATGCATTATTTCCTCATTAATACTAACCTGTGATAGGAGTTGTTTTAAATTTTCAGTCACACGTTTTTGATATATTTTAATTAATTTTGTATTCACCTGCAAACAGATTTGTTTCTGTAAATCTTCCTTGTATTTTGTTTTAATTTCTGTAGTTTATTTTTCTCTCTATTTCTGTTCTAGTTGTTATATTTCAATACAATACACTACAGTAACAGGCTCTTCATTAACACATTGTAATTAATAACGTTAGCACACAAATACTGAAATTAAGCTTGCTCTCGCAAATTATGACTGATTGTCCACATGCAGCCGTTGTCTTGTTGTGAGAGGCAACAGGCATGACCTTGGCGAAGCGCGCACTGCGTTCAGCTATGGACTCAGTCCAAATATAACTCTCGGTTGATTGCTTAATAGGCTACGGAATGTTCCTCCAGTTAATCTCGGATAACCTTAGGTACATGTACAGTCTCGTGACAGCGCAAGTGTAAATTTGAAGTCGTTGTTGGTACAGTCACCTGCAAGATAATCCAAAATGACATCTAAAGTTGCGAATTTGTGGCAAGAATACATTTTTTAACTTTCTCACGCTGTCTGCTGAAGTAGAGAGGTCAGTTGATATCACCGGTGATAACTAAAGGGAATTTTGCCATGAAACAAGGCAAGAAAGAACGCTCTCCCTGGAGCAACCCTCTGTATACCGAGGGTGCCAAAATGTATACACACTTTCACAGTAGATATCTAATTAATAAATTTCACAGTTCACATCCGTGCTGGTCTTCTCTTGAGTCACTCTGTACAGTGTAGAAGATGATCAGCCGTTCCTTCCTCTTTTGAGCAGATCGGAGAGTCGACTACGCTGATTCTGTGCAAATGTTTATAGGTAGTCATGGCCTGTGGCCATCCTGAAGGCGGCCATTGCCACTTCACGGGCAGATTGTTGGAATAGGTTTAGATCGGTTCCCATCTTTTACCAACTGCTGCTGCCCTTCAGGAGTCTGCGGCGACAAGTTTAAAATTACATTCCAAATAATGGCGTAGGTAGAAGAAGATGGCGGTTGATTCATTGTCCATCCTTCCTTCGCCAATGTGTCAGCTTCTTTGTACAATTAACACTTTATATTTTGGAGGCATCAAGCAGAAAGCTTCCTCTCTCTTCGAGAACTGTCATCATTGATCGACCTCTTATTTGATATTCCTATGTTCCTTCTTCCTTACAATTTATAATCCTAAATCATATATCAGTTAAGTTAGTTATGTAGAAAATATTCATACCTTAAATGTTAACTTAATCCCTTGGTGCGCAATTATGTGTGACAAGTAAATTGGAGAATGTCAATTTACATATTAAAATTTATGATTTATTATAAATTATAATATAACCTTATAAAATGTCATCTAAGTTAAGATGATCTTTTAATTTGGTTTTAATCTTCTTCTTTTTATGCTAGCATCTACCTACATTCACACTATTTTTGCTATAAATATTTCCAAGTTGTATTTCTCAAGCGTTTACGATGTCACTTTACTACATTTCATGTCGAATTTTTCTTTTAATTTTTATTTATTAATTTTACTTTTTTATCAATCTCTTTTTGTAGCCTTAATATCAATAAAGAGCATCCATTTCATAATGTTTTTGTTTTCACAATTCCTACAGGTTTCATCTTTAATGCCTTTCTCACCTCTGCTTGCCTGGCAGGAACATTTGGAGCACAAATAGCGTGAATTCTGCTACTGCCTATCACAGATGCCGAGATTTCTCTGGGATGCACATAAATGGTGTGTAATATGTATTTTTATGAAATAATACTTATCCGGTTTATTCCTTAGAGACTTGTGAGATATTATTTTCATGAGCAGGTAACCAGTTCATTGCATAACCTCCATTATGGAGGACCGGTTTAATTTTAGAGTGTCTTATCCGAGGTGGATTGCAATCAAAATGACAAAAGGCATTGTATTACAATTTAACTATATTTACTAACCAAACAAATATAATAGCTTTTAAATGGAAGAATTTTGTTACATCGAAGATACTAATAAATGACAAATATAGAGAACAGATATATTATTTTAATTATTTAGGAGTGATATTAATTTTAAATTTGACGAACATATTGAGATGAAAGTTTTTAGTAGTAGTAAAGGACGTTTTATTCTACCAGTTTTAGAATACATTCATATAAATATAACTGTCGCATGGGCCTTACGGCCGTACATGCTAATGTCGTCCTTACAACAATCAAAGTGGTCATATATATTTATATGTATGCATGTAGGTATGTGTATATGTGTATGTATGTATGTTTATATATACATATATACACACACATACTAACATACCTTCATGCATACATATAAATAAACAAATACATCGTTATGTTTACGTTTTCTATGAATAATTTTATATACAAATACATAAACATAATGGAATCCCTACTATTGAGCCCCCCTGCCATTTACTAACCTCCTTTGTCGGGTCTTCTCTAGAAATATTCCCAAATTTTGTGAGTATCTCGCATGCACCAACACTTCCCGACAAATGCTCGAACTTCTTTGGGCTTTCAAAAATTGCTGTGATAAAAGCTCATTTCTTAAAATCTCCATTTTCCTGCATTGTTCTGCCAAAATATGCTTGCAGGTATCGCTTTCTCCGTACAATGAGCAAATTCTTTCCCCCAGAGCGTTAACTGTTTTATCCCCTTTCCAAGTCCCTAATCTGAATCATGCGAGACCACTTCTTTCCTCTCTGTCACCGATATCGAAATAATATCTCCTCTCTCCCACACCGTATGTATTTGAGCCTGCAGGTTAAGCGATACTTTTTCTGCGCATTGAGACTCAATATTTTGCCTATCTATATCTCGCTAACGTCTGTTAACTATTTTCCAACTATTTCGTGTAATGTCCTCTCCCCTTAACCGAATATACCCCAATCCAATTTTGTCTATAGAGATGAAAGTTAACAAACTTCCTCCATTTGTGGAACAATTAAGAACTTTAGGAAAGAAAAACTAGAACAAATGAAGCTCTATAGAGTTATGGCTGCGCCTACTGTTATATCTGGTTCCGAATCGTGGACAGTGACAAAAATAGAGAGCTCGGGTATACAATCTGCGGAAATGAGATATTTAAATGGATGCACTAGAGTTGATAAAATAAGAAATTTAATAATAATAATAATAATAATAATATCAGGTTATTAATATTTTTTTCAAAATTATGGAATAAATAAATTTAATGAAATGGAAAAATCACATTGACAAGATGACAGAAAATAGGTTGCCGAAGAATATAATGAATTGCAAACCAACTTGGAAGAGGGATTTGGGTAGACCTCATAAAAAGTGACTTGGCAATAGAGACTGGAACAGTTGAACTCACTTAACCTTTGAAAGGAGTTAAAGAAGAACAAATAATGATACCTGCGGTAAAAAATATTATTAATTGTAGGAAATGTTAGCCTAATTGTCCATATTTTGTACTGTTGTTAAGGAAATATGGGCATTTTTCCTTTATAGTTTTATTACGAACAAAAATTAATTAGGAAATAGTATGAGGCAAGATTGGAAAGTGTTTCTCTTTCTTGTCTTATTACTGATATTAGTTGGATAATAAAATTTTGTCGAAGCTTTGGCCTCTCTGTCCCCAAGGTCAGAATATTGGTCTGGCTAAAATGGTCTATATTTCCAAACTCTCGCATTTTCTTGCAGGGAATGCAACTTAAAACTATACCAGCTGCTCTGGAATATGCAACTAGGGCATACATACTGTTTCAGTAAAAGTTTGCAAACATTAAAAGAAGAAATAGGGGATGCTCTACTGAACATTTTGAAATAGGCAATCTAGAGTCTGAAAAACCAGTATAAGGAAATATGGGTTTAAACATGCCCATGCTATTACTATTTTCCGAATTATTTACATCTAATTTTACACGTATTTATTTATATTTAGTTTATACAATATCTACAGTTATTACTGTAGGGTATTATATCACTGAGTCTGAGTAAAGTCATCTCACAACAGTTACTTAAAATGGAGCCACCAATCTAAATGCAAGCATAACTTCAGCGTATGAGATTCTGTCGCGCCAACCTACAGAAAAAGCACTCGTGACATTGGGAAATCGTTCACTGTAGTCTTTTAGCAGCGAAAGTGTTGATACATACCTGTCAGCTCTGCAGAACTGTACTCACACCGTTCTACTCTTCGACTAGCATGAAAGGGAATTTCGTTGATTCATTACATGATCTGTCATGTGACAGTGTAAAAACAAAAGACTGAGTCTTCTTGTGGACGACAGATAAACAAAATAATGCTTCATAGACTGCCTAGCCTTCAGATGGAAGTAGTAGTAGTGGTGGCGGTGGTAACAGTAGTAGTGCTAGTAGTAGTAGCAGTAGTAATAGTAGTAATAGTATTAATAGCAGCAGTAACAGTATTAGTAGTAGCGTAGCATTAGTACAGGTAGTAGAGTAGCAGTAGTACTAGCGGTAGCAGTAGCGGTAACAGTAGTACTAGCAGTAGCAGTGATTCTACTCATCAATGTCTCACGGGTCCAGGGATCGTATATGCTTTCCCAATACACTGGGAAATACATTAAACTACACAAACCAATATTTGATCATTAAGAGACAAACAATATATAATTAAATGAATAAATAAAGGAAAATAAAGCAATATAATAATAATAATAATAATAATAATAATAATTTTAAATGGCTTGATAAAATGAGTTGGTCCTGGTAGTATTGTAAAACATTGTCAAGGAAATTCGTTGAAAAGTGGCGACAAGGTCTACTGCAAATTTGTTATTAATGTAAATTTTAAATAGTAACCAGATTTAACAATTAAATACGTTGCATTAGGTGTTTGTACCACTAATAATGCTACTTGTTGTAACCCGATCCAAGCTTCGCGGAGTGAAAATATTAGCTTATGTCGAGATAGAAGCAACGGAGAACACATTAAAGTTATTAATGTTCTAGAAGCGCACAATCAGTATTCAGCACTAGTAGTTGTAAAGTTGTATACCCCGCGAGCCGCCGCTGATATTAACTCAATTTGCGGCGAGGAGCTCATTGTAACTCAGGGCTTTGCGTTGTGTTTCTACAGTGGATATTTTTTTACTGCAATGCATTGTATTAAATGATATTAGAACAGAAATTAAAAGAATTACGCAAACACAGCTGTTGCTAATAGAAGGGCCGTTCTAAAAGTTCTCTGCCTGACCAAGAAAACTCAAAATTCAATATTCACTTTGTAAATCAATTCATAAGTCCAAGGACTTTAAAAACGTTAAATTCACTCAGTGCAATAAGATTTGTCCAACTGTGAAAAATAAGCGTTTGTCTCAGCTTCAGGCTCATCATTTGATGTGAATATTTGTCCACCCTGCCATTTCTGCAGGTTTGGGATTAAAAAGTAATCGCTGGGAGCCAAATATGGGGATGTGAATGCACTAGGAAGTGAAGGTCCTGCAGTTTTGCAACAACAATTCCAGAACGTGTGTTAAGACGCATTATCGTGATGAAAGAGAACTTTCTTTTTCGCCTGATTTGGGTGTTTAGCCTGAATAGCATCCTTCATTTGGTCCAGTAGTGAAGCGTAATACTACCTCGTGATGGTTCTGCCTTTCTGGAGGTAGTCTACGAGAACCACACCATGAGAATCGCAGACATGACTGCAGATAGAACCGTGTTTGCTTTCTTCAGTGCATTTTCACCTGTTGCCACCCACTGCTTGGTCTGCTTTTTCGTCTTTGGCGTGTAGTAATGAATCCATGTTTCATCTACTGTTATGAAACGTCGGAGAAACTCACTGGAATGGCTTTAAACCAGTCTAAATACTCTTTTGGAGTGTTCATTCGAATGTGTTTTGGTTCATTGTTAACGAGCGTGGTACTCGTTGAGCAGAAAGTTTTCTCATAGCCAAAACATCGTGAAAAATGTAGTAAACACGGCCTATCGAGGTTTTTTTAATGTCGTACCTTCAATCGGCGACCATTGAGAACGGCATTGTAAATTTTTGTCACAATTTCGACAGTCATATCAGTTTTGGGACACCCTCAGCGCTCGTCATTTTCAGTGAATGTATGACCACCTTAAATTCAGCAACCCACTTTTTAACCGTACAAAATGAAGAAGAAAAATCCTTTAATGTGAAATCTAACTCCTTTTGTATCTCTGTGTGCGTTTAACGCTTCAAAATGAAGTACTTTAACACAGCTCGTATATCAGTTTTATTCATTTTGTAGAAAATATTAACACGAGTTTGTTTACACGATCTTCACAAACAAGTGACTGCACTTACGCGTCTGAAACATTACAGCGTGCCATCTAGAGATTGATACTGAAGAACTAATTGTAATAATATGACCATCTTCACATCTCTTGAGTCAGACCGAACACTTTTAGAACACCCCTGGTAATGCAAGTTTGAAATACAACTTGATAGATTGCATGATACTGCGAGGACAATTGTCCGTCATGGTGCCGCATTCCAGCGGGTTCTTATCCCCGCGCGTTCAGCTACGGATGCTGGCCGAAAATCACGTAACATAGGCTACACTCTCCACCATAATAAAATCAACTGAACCACAAGACTTCATGCTCTGGTTTCACTATAAGATTCTCTAGCAATTTTTTGCATATTTTTTAGAGATACTATTCTACAGCTGCTAGTTGCATATTAATAACTGCTTTTGGTACTGCGGCTATTCTTCTGTTTATTTTGTCCAGTGGAATAAAGAATGTTTTATTTGGAAAATAAATAGCAATAAAGTGATATTAGTAGAGATTAAGCAGTACATAATAATTAACGAAGAAAATAGAGAAATCTTTAAATGCAGAAATTAGTTTGCAATTAGGTTTCACAACTTTACACACGAACTAAGAAAATATACTGCATACATATACAATTGGAAATGAAGTTATTTATCCATCTTTAAATACAATCTCGTTTCTAGAGGCTTGGGCAGGTTTAATTATTTTAAATAGTGCTTAACGCCCGTTTTTACTACTGAGGCACCACAGGCTGTGGACACTGATGATACATGAAATGATTTATTGAGAAAAGATTTTTTAAGGAAGGAAACATTCCAGGCCTAAGTTTTAGGCTACCTACCCGGCATTTGTCATTTATGAGGACTGAGAAATCCTGGAAAAACCCTCAGTCATGGAGGACGGTCCTGGCGGGATTCGAACCCCAGACCTCCCGCTCAGAGTTCGCGCCTTAAGGATCTCGACCACTCTTAGCGGTTAGGTTAATTAAGGTTAGTATTGCAAAGATTACTCCATTACACATTTGCTAAAATGTAATTTTGTTCCGAAACTGCACTTTCTCTATACGTAACGAATTTCCCATTTTTTCACTTAAGCACTTTTTTTTTTTTGTTGCAAAGCAGCCTGTATGTCAAGGTTACGATAAATAAAATAAAGAAGAAGTGTTTAATTTTTTAGTGTTATTTTATATGTGATATTTCTTGAAGCGAAAACATTATACGAAATATTACTTAAAAGTGAACCAAAAGATAACTCCAAAAATGTCTATGAACGATGTAGTTATTTTAACTAAGTCAGAATAGTTTAATAAAATCTATATATTTAATGTTTCTTGAAGTATCAAACATTTGCCTTAAACATAGGTCTATTCGTCATGAACGATATATGAACATTATAAAATATGATAAGGTGTCCTTAAAATAATTCAATAACTGATTAATAAAGAAAAATAAAAATTGAATAGGATACTTTTTTGTATACTATAATTACAAACAGTCTTTATTGTTGGTCAAAATCGTTTATAAAATGCTACATTGTGACACTAGTTGCATAAAATTTCCATAGTAACAATTATATTATTAATTTTTTTCATTGTAAAAGTGTTACCACCGCCACGGGTGGCCGAGGTCGTTAAGGCGCGGACTCGTAAGCGGGAGGTCTGGGGTTCGAATCCCGCCCGGACCGTCCTCCCTTTCTGAGGGTTTTTCCAGGTTTTCCTCAATCCTCATAAATGGCAAATGCCGGGGAGGTACCGTAAACTTGGGTCTGCAACGTTTCCTTCTTTAAAAAAAAATCCTTTCCCAATTTATCATTTCATCTCATGTATCATCGGTGTCCACCGCCCGTGGTGTCTCTGTAGCAAAACGGGGGTTAAACACTGCTCATTCATTCATTTATTCATAAAGTGCTGCCATAAGTTTAATATTAGGTTATGATAATATTAAGAAAATACTTTGTGTATTATTGATAACAGAATTATGCATTCAGCTGCATTATTAATATATAATTACAGAAAATTAAGTTAATTAAAGTTAATATTTACTACCAAATAAATTAGTAGCATTTGATACTAGCCTATTCTGAAATATACGTCAACACTAAGGTTTCTTATATATACTTAATAATTTTATTATTCCATCTTATTCCTTCTGATAAGCATAACATTACAATATTTTCTCGTTATTAATGATAGTTAAAACTTTTCAGCTTAGGCTGAAATTTCTTGCGGTAAATCCATCTTCACTACCAGCAATATAATAGACAAACGAGCTAAATAATTTCCATCTATACAATGACGTCATAAGTGTAATAAAAAAGGCGTTGTTGCGGAATAATTCATTAGAAAATCGGTATTAATGTTAATTTTATTTTATTAATATCCTTTGATAATTATGATATACAAAAATAGGCTCACTATTAAACTGCATAAATAATCTGAAATTTCTTATGGGGCTGTAAAACTTCCCAAATATTTCTTCCTTGCAGATATTGCTAAACTTAGTAAACTTCAAACCGCTTTGCCTTAGGCCGCTCATGAATTGGGGCGGCCATCCATTGTCCGGTGGAGACGGCCCTTCTAGTTTCGTATTCCGAGGCACTTCGCCCCCTCCCCATACCCCGGCCTGAAACAAATGCATGTCGTAGTGCCGCGACCTTCGATGTTGTCAGTGTACAGAGCGGGTTGCCTACCCTTCCTGGTTTGGATATTTTACAAGTAATAGGATGTCCTGACGTGTCAAATAGAAGTTGGCCGCAGGGGAGTACCGGGCGGGTAGGAGGTGGCTGCGTCGAGCACCACGAATGATAGGTAAACGTGCGAAAAGGAAAGGCATGGGGAGTGAAAGGGAATCTGTCCACATTGTTAGCACAGAGACAATTTGTGTTCAACTGTTTGAACGTTTGGTTGCACAGTTTATCATGTGTGTATGTCGTGGGTGTTAATGTAGTAGGTATATGGCAAAAAAGACATTTGTTGAACCAAACATTTCTGCATTCTTGTTTGGAATGCATAATTAATAATAGAAGACATGTCTTGTGTTTATAAATTTCTGTGTATAATAAAACTCTGTTATATAAATTTATAACATTAAGAAAACTATTTAATATAATTATCTGTTGCATAATGAAAAGAAACACTAACATTTATAAGTTTAAATACTTTAAGGTATTCATAATTTTTATTGTCAATTCCAACTGCTGCCATAAAATGCTCCCCAATTTGTGTTTGCAGTCATTTCTTACTTCCTCAGCAGTCGAAACAAAATTGATGTGCGTAAGAGCCATTGGATTCAACAATCCATGATTTTCTGTTATCGAAAAAGTGGAGATAAAAACCTACCGAGCAAAAGGAATCGGCAAGTAGAAGAGCTTTTTGCCCTGTTTTTATGTATCAAATGTTAGTATTTTTATTTGAAACTTTGAAACTACATTAAAGCAATTTGATAATTTCAAGTCACCGTTAAATAGCGGCCATTATCAGGAAATCAGTCTTAAGATGAAAGAAATTCCACTTACTTGAGCACAGTTGTAGTAATGAAACTTGTCCAGTGAGCCGGGATTAAGGTTAGGCGGTGCTTGGCGCTCTCTAAAAATACAATCCACCCTGAAGGCTTCGGCTCTCAAGGGCTATTTTTAATAGTGTTTTACGCCCTTTTATATACTGAGGCACCATACATAAAATGATAAATTGGGAAAAAAAAGTTTTAATGGAAGGAAACGTTCCAGGGAAATACCCTAAGTTTAGGGTATCTCCCCTATATTTGTCATTTAGGGAAACTTGGAACAAATCTAAATTAGGAAGGACAGTCCTGGCGGGAGTTGAACCCCAGACTTTCCGCAAACAAGTCTGCGCCTTAGCGGCTCGTTCACTCATGGCGATACACATTGTCTTAATTACTGCAAGGTATGCCATAGTTTCGTCGCCCGTTTCACGGCAGCTGGTGGGTGGGCAGTCAAAAGGTTAACTCTCGGCGAAGCGGATGTAATAGCCTCATTTTGCATCAGGCTCTGCTGCTCAAAAGCGTGACCTGTGTGCCGCATACACAAGGTTTCCATATCTTTAAGTTCAAGAAACAATTATATTTTGTTAAGGGAAGGGTTTCGGCTCGAACAGAAATTTTCGGCCAAAATTTGTACAGACACCTACGTCACAATGTTGATGAAGACCTCAAAAGCGTTCATCTATGGAACACTTTGTTTGACTGATATAGGCTAATGCATTTCTTCAGAATATACACGAGTATTTTCCATAAAATTTAATATACCCAATCTCTGGACATCTTAGTTTAAACAATAAAAAGTATAACATATTGCATAAGAACTTAGTTGATGATCCGGAACTTAAAGCAAACTTTTATTCATAATTAGTCGCTTGCTCCAATATTGCTCGAATATGGCCCAACTTCAAGATTGTCATTAAAGTGTCATTTGATTTTACATCTATGGAATAAGATTCAGAAGATTGTTCAGCTGTTGCCTTTGCGAGTTATATCTAATGCTCTACTCCACCTTGTTGCATGCATTCATTAGAGTGCTCTTTGAATATATGCATTGGCCTACATGAGGATGCCCATTTAATATTTGGGATTCTGCTAAGGAGATAACTCCCTCTGGCTGTTGATTTCTGAAATAATGTTCCACACTCTGGATACAAAGTTGCATCCTCAGGAACCTCCATGGAAGAGCTATGCCATGCCTCTTAAGAGATGCCAAAAACCTCCTGGTCATAAATTCTTTCGGACTCCGAGACTGATGGGTCGTTAACAGGTAGAAACAGAAATGCGAGGATAGCTCCATAAGTTTCCGGCCTAACAATTTTCTAGGTATGATAAAGACAAAAACTATATTTTACTTTTCAATATAGTTACACTTTATTGCAATACACTTCTCACATCTTTGAATTAACATTTCTACCCCCCCCCCCAAATATAGTCACAAGTCTTGTCTGCAAAATGGGCCCAAAAAACATGTTTCACTTCTTCGTCACACTTAAATTTCCTTCCTCGAAAGTCCTTCTTGGGTTTTGAGAAGAGGAAATAGTCACTGGGAGCTAGATCTGGGCTGTAGGATGGACGGTCTATCTCCTTGAAGCCACGTTTCTTCACAGCTTCCTTTGCAACAAGAGCTGTGTGCACAGGCACGTTGTCGTGAAGAAGCCGCTCACCAACACTCAGCTTTCCTCGCCTTTTCTATTTGATGGAGGAGCATAGTCTTATGGACCTATCCTCGTACTGGGGGATCGTCATTTAGGAAGATCCAGATCGTCAACTACCGCTTTGATTGCGAGTCGTGTTAATAAATCCAGCTTTCGTCGCCTTTGAGGATTTCGTGGGCACATTAGAGGCAACATTTCACTCTTGCTGTGAGGTTTTGGAATACCCAGAAAAAAAAAAGCTTCCTTACACGAAGATATTCGTGCAGAATTTCTGACACCTGAAGCGAATGAATATTTACAACTCCTCTAACTCCTATAAACTACCCGCAGATCGCTTCTGCACGAGCGATGATTCTGGATGCTCCATGTGCGCCTTGTCTGCCAAGGCTGTTCTTCCTCATTTAAACTCTGCAAACCAGTTATAGATTAATATAGGTAATTGAGCAGAGTTTGGGAAAGGTACCTCTACTTTTTCCAGGCTTTCTTGTTGGCTCAAGATCACTGATAATTCATCGCATGAAAATGCTTTGGAGTTACCTCCAACTTAGAATATCAGATATGAAGCACATGACCATACCGTTTTGCTGTAGATGTAAAATTGGATCCAGTGCACTAACTTTCGCTATGGTTACTAAACAAGGCACCCGCTTTCCAGTGCTACCAACAGGAAATTTATATCTATCATAGTTTCTTCAAATCTCGAAAATTAAATAGCAATCTAAATGAAGTGTTTTACAAATCAAAAGTACTTGTTATCGTAAACTTTTACTTTGACAGCATCTCACCGAGAAGCTATTAAGTTTTGCCTTGAAGTGCAAAAAATTTATAAAAATATAGCGTTGTTAACGTAGGAGCTGATAATGCACCATCTTTCTAATTCTTCGTTCAATTCAAAGTGTAGCCAAAGTGAGGCTTCGTCATTGGAATCAGACTCGGTGAGTAAGGCTGATGAGGTAACTCTACAAACTTTAAGTCCTTTGATTGTGACGTTTAGGATGCTCTACATTTTGGAGCCCCCTGAGAGTTGAAAAGGGTAGGGGTTAGCGGCCACATTTCCGTGTCGCTGAAATCAGCAGCAATCATGCACGCGCAGGCGGTCAGAATATGAACAGTGAGTTACTACAGATAATTACCTATAATTATCCACGCTCTGCAAAATGCATTCGAAACGTCCGTTGGGGAGCTTGGCAGTGTGGTCGGATTTCGGTGTGAATCACAATCTCATGATGGAGGTAATTTAAAACAAGGGACGTAAGTTGGGCCGTGTATAATTATGCGCCCCTACCCAGTCCTGTTACTGATCTGTTGTGTGTGCGATATTTCCTGCTCCACATGATAACAAGCCTCAGATCAGATTATTAAAATCTGATGAAAATAAAATGTTTGCGTGCCACAATTCACTTTTCTCCGGCACTCATTATGCGATATAATTGCTGAAATAATTACGCCCCGTTTATGCCGAATGACGTCAATTATATCCATAATAGGTAAACGGGGAGGGTCAGAAATTATCGTTAAAACGAGGTTGGCATGGTTGAAGTGCGTTTTCGTGTATTTTGCCCATCTGAAAAAGATTGACATTATTTCAATTTGGGATAACTGAAGCGCAGTTGCTTCGCTATATACAGAATATTTATTATCATTAAAATTCTGTGCTAGTCTTTTATTTAATTTGATAGAAGTTTCCTGGTTGTTAAGTCGTTTAGTCGTTAAACTTGTATCTTGCATTTGCTTTGTTTTCATCATTTTCAGCACTACTGCAGTTTAGTAAGTCAGAAATTTTCTTTTTGAATGAAGATTCTGTCTTTAATTAGGGGATGATATGATAGAATACTAGCTATTGTGACCGACAATTCATTAGCTAGCTGCGTAACATTGCCCGATCAGGAGAGAAGACAATTGTCCTACGAAACGGCTTATCGGTGATGTAAACAGACGAATATGAACTAGAAAGTATAAAAATATAATTGTTTAGCTTAATCCTCTTTTAAAAAACGTTTTTGTTCATTAATCAGAGCTTGAATCGAGGTGGTAGTAGTAATAGGTGCATTTTTATTGTTATAAAAATTCTATATACATAACAAATATATTTTATGCATGGATCGTAGACCGTACATGCTTAAGTGTGACACAAAATTAGAAAGTGGAACAAATAAAAGTACAAATAAAGCAATATTAATATTAATAAATGAATATTAAAAATGGGAAGAACGATATTTACAGATATATGAATGGAAACGTATTGCATACTATTTATAATTACACGGATTATTGCGTTTTAACCAGAAAATAAATTGCTTCTAGCTTCGCACACTTTGGCTAGGAAAATGAACCAATTTTTGTGGTTTGCAAACAGGACCTAGCAGACCAATCGTCCTCTGATTGCTTTAAAAAGTTTTCAAGAAGCAACATTTTTCTTCCGTGTTCCAGATGGTTACATTCTAACAGAATATTTACCCATTCCTCATTTCCTCCACAAAATGGGCAGATTCTCCTATCAGATAACTATTCGTTATTTTTTTCAGCCTTCCAACCTCCTAATCTAAACTAGGTTATTACTTACTTACTTTGCCTTTCTTCCTAGAACGAGCATATATACCTCGTTAGTTTAATTTTATTCGATAGGCTGAAAGAAACTTTCGTATTACATTCTGCCTCGATTTCCTGCCTGCTGATGTCCTCTAGCCTTGTTCTAATCTTCTTCCAAATTTTTTATCATTTGCATCGCCTCGTTGCCACATTGAACCAAGATCAATTCCCTCTGAGTCCTCTTTCCACCTCTGCAGCCCAAATAGTTAGAGTTATGGATGAACAGGTCATGTGGACGAAAGTGAAATACAAAATTTCTTTAGTATTTTGGTTATCACACACATGAACCGTGAGGAAAGAGGGGGTTATGCATATTTTGAGCTTGGAGTGTGGATAATTAAAGGTTACAGAAATACGGTCAATCAGGATGTGTGACCCATTTGCTGGAAAATAAGGATATTGTATATTTTTTATTAGAAGTGTGAAGGTACAATGTTATAGAATAAAGAGTTGATTTAGCAAAAAGTTTTAAAAATGAGAAGCATAGAGGCATAAAAAATTAGTTTGAGATAACAGTCAATTAAGATATCTTGGAGAGTTTTTGAATAAAGTGAAGAAAGGAATTAATGAAATGAATTTAGAATGGAGGGGTACTGAAAACTGTTCAAAAGATTTCAAATTTAATTGATAGTGTTGATGATGATAGTAAACAATGATGATGATGATTATGATGATGATGATGATGATAATAATAATAATAATAATAATAATAATAATAATAATAATAATAATAATAATAATAATAATAACGGAGAAATGACAGAAAATAATGTTATTCGATTTGAGATGCGAAACCTAGACTGAGATATTGAAATCTGAATATTAACAAGTAAGGCAAAGTTTAAATGATGAGATTATTGTGCTTAAAATGTGAGCAGTTAACTGGACGTATGTAATCATCACAGGCGCAGATTTTAGCAGGAGTTGTGGAGGGTGACTAGCCGGCTCTACTGTGACCGCAGCAAATCGAGAATCAGAATGTGGGCATCTGTTGGCAAAGATCAGAAAGACAGGGAGAGCGGGGGTGCGGGGGATATTGGATCGGGATGATTGAGCAATTACACACAGTTGCAAACTACCAGGCCGGCTGCCTAAAACGTGCCCAATAAGCCGCGAATGCTAAAAGTGGATTTTGACGAGAATTAATTCCCATTCTCTCCTCCTCCTCTCCCCCGTTTTCCACACCCTTCATTTGCGCACGTTTAAACCGTTGTGAAATTGCTCCCTGGAATTATGGAGGAAGCTGACTGAACCCTTTCGAAGTCCATCTTTCCTCTCAAAGGCTTCATCGTGGCACTGCTGCCGAGATGTAGACACAAGAGCGATGCAATTGATTAAATACTTCGCTCTTGAGTAAGGTAGTGCTTTTCAACTTGTGGTGCGCGTACCTCAAAAACTTTAATATTAATTTTAAATTGTTAACGCTATCGTGCGTTCAGCAGATTAAATAAATTTCCATTTTTCACAGCAGGTAGTTTTGGTCAAAACCAGAAAAAATGTTCCCATGAATACATTTCCGAAAACAATTAATGGTGTTTTACTATAGAGGCACAACAGGCTGTGAACATTGATGATACATGAGATGAAATGATAAGTTGAGAAAGGATTTATTTTAATGAAGGAAACGTTCCAGGCCTAAGTTTAGGGGTAACTCGAAGACTGAGGAAAACGGAAAAAAATCTCAGTCAGGGAGGACTGTCCGAGTCCGCACCATAACGGCCTCGGCCACTCGTGGCGGTTTTCCTAAAACAAATAGATATTGACATATAGGCCTATATGTCAATATATGTCAATATATAGGTTATATTGAGGCGTATTGTGATTAACCCGAATGTCACATATTCTTCAGTCCTATATTTCAGACAATAGCTAACACTCCTGGCTGCTCTGGTATGCTCCTGCATGGTTTGGGTGTAACACTAATTTTCGTAAGGTTTAAGGTCACGTAATCGTGCAGGCTTGCTCTGAACCTCCTCGACCAATGCACGCCCATAAAAATTAAGTATTATTCCACGGTGTGTAAAACATGTAGGCTCCTACGTCATATATAAAGTTGTCAAAAGTCACTACCCATTTTTAATGAAAAATATACAATGGAATTAACACATTATCGAAGCTGCATGATAATTATTGTTTTTAAAAGAGTTTCTCAAGTTATTTTCCATCTCTGCCGATATATTTCTGCAGACGATTCTTATTTGCACAATCCTGTATTTGCATAGATTTCTTCAAAAACTTTTTGAATAGCTTCTTTTAAGTCTTCAAGTATTTTTGGTGCTGTAGCGTAGACCTGATCTTTATCGAGCACCAAAAAAAATGTGTGTAAGGTTTGGCGATCTATCGACCCTTGCCTTCCAATAACTTTACCATGAAAAGATTTATCAACATAGTTTCACACAAGCAAATTCATAATGTAGTGGAGTTCCATCATGTTGAAAGTAGGGTAAGTTAAAATTATCGTAATGCATTTGTAGCCCTGAAATGACACAGGTACTTACATTTCCACGTATTTTTCTTCAGCGACTGCCATAAGAAATCAAGGTCCAATGACGTGAGATTCCACCCCAAACAGTAACACCAGCTTGAGTCAGCTCTTTTTTCGAATACAGCTTTATGGTTCTCGGTATGCCAATAGGTACATTTGTGTTTGTTGACGTAGCCTCTTATTTAAAACCTGCACCCCAAAAATTTCTGCCCTTTTGCTGTATTCATGTTTTTTTAAATCACGGATGTTCTATAATTCAAAAGGCCTTCATGACTTAAATCCCACTACGTATTTAGTTTAGTGAGATGCAAATTATAAAATTGGGAATTGACTTCCTCAATTAACTCAAAACTTAATTAGTTAATTTTTTATTTGTTAAAAAAATGGTGAGACCGGCCTTAAATAATAGGAAGTAAAAAAAGTGTTGCACATTTTCACAACTGATAGAGTTGGTCAAAACTAGCACAAAAGTACAAAAATGCACAAAGCATCCCAGCCTGAGTAACTACCTTTAAAATAATTTAATTTAAACAATACAAGACATCAGTTTAAACATAGAGAGGAAAATTTAGAACAAACATTGAATCATTTTAGGGTTTGCTTCCTCATCCTGTTTTTTGAATTTAAATGCCACCGCCTCCTTGTGATACTTAAATGTTAAAGATAATTAAATTATTGTCATATCTTTTGATTCCTATTGTTGCTTGCAATCTGAATTGTTATTACTGTTTGTTGGGTGGAATAAAACCACAAAAACTGTTGAGAATTAAATGCAATTGTTATATATGATAACAGATATATTTGAAATTACTATAGTTTACAAGAGAGAATCTAGGTGAATAACCTATTGCTGTGATATTACCCAAAATATTTTTTATCCTACAACCAACTCATTAATTTTAGTCCGTCCAAATTCAAACAATAACAAAAATCCAAATTGCTACAATTTAATCCTCTTAAAATTTAGGTACAAAGAAAGTGGAGTTGTTATTTGAAATATCAAAGTTTGGGGCCAAGGAGATGAAATATAAAGTGCAATCAACATTGGTTTTAAAGCTTTCTCTTAATATCTAAATTTAATTGTTTTTATTTAGTTAAACTAATTTTTAATGGATAGTTATTCAGTTTCGAAATGAAAGCCCAGTATATCAGAAAACAAATATCTGTTCAGATGAATTCATTCTTTATTGCGGCCAAACAGAGTCTAGTAAGCAAGGCCCAAGATAATGGGTTAGCTTTTTACTCGTGATGTGGGCTGGGTTTTTGTTTCAATCTTGTGCTTACTTCTGCAGTTCACTAAAGTTATTCGCACATCAATCAGTTGAAGTTGTAGATATCAGTAAGTGGTTCATACAGGGTCACTATCTATTGAGAACAGAAATTGATAATTTTGGCTGTTATATTCCCATCGATTTAAATTACGTCTTACGCGACTTTTGTTTGCATGTGATGGTTTCTTATGTAATCAGTAGAGTTAAAGGGTATTCAATCAAACGGCCAATTTTCACTTGACATTGTTGGTTCACGATTGTGAACATGTTTACAACTACAGAAAATAGTTTTGCTTTAAAAGCCTATTTGCAAAGGTGGCTATAACTGCACAATTAGTGAGTGGAATAAACATTTCAACACTGTTAAAACAACACGGAAGACAGTCTACAATTTAAGAAAACGTTTTGTGGATACTGTTTCTGTAGCGGACCGCCCTAGGTCATGTAGGCCATCAGTAAACTGAATGTTTTACAAGCGATTATTCAGAATCCTAAAAAGTCTACTTGTTGACTGTCTTGTGACATGAAAACTTCTGTTTGCAGAATTTTACATGCGGCTAAAATCGAGTGTTACATACCTCGTCTTGTACATGGTCTATTGATCGTAGGATTCAATTTTGTGAGGTTATGTTAAATGAAAGAGGGCTAATGACAACGGGTTGTTTCCTAAGATAATTTGAAATGATATGAAGGGAATTCAAAAAGTTTTGCAACCAGCCGGTCCATTGTTGGACAATAATGTCTACAAAATGTAACTAACGCAGCTGGCAACAATAGACCTTAAGGTATTAAAATATGCATAAGTGCAAGTTTCAACTCTACACAATCACTGTCTCACAGTCTGTTGGGTTCAGTATTATATTTCTAAAGAAAACTTCATATTCTACTTTTTCACAGACTATAAGCTAGGCAAAAGACTATAAGCCAGAAAAAAATCTCAACGACTTGGTAGCTGTTAATGGTGATCAAAAGTGTCCGTTTGAAACCATTGCAAAATAGATAAGATAATTTGAAGAAGGGCGAGAGACTTGGAAAGACAACCCTGCCTCCGGAAGCTGTGAACGAAAACAATTCAAAGAGTGAGAAACTTGGTGAAAGAAAATCGACGTATTATTGTTGAAATGCCAAGTATGCAAACAGGTATCAGTGTTGACAGCATTGACAGAATACTCCATGAACTTCAAAGCTGCGAAAAATGTGTGCAAAATGGGTTCCACATTCCCTAACCAACGAAGAGAAGAGGAGAAGAAGAGGAGAAAAGAATAGGCAAGGAAACTTCTTTGAGAGAATGTGCACTGGCGATGAAAGTTGATTTTATTACTGTACTGCTTCAAACTATGTGTGGCAAATAAGAATGACCAAGACCAGATGTTCTTCGACCACATTTTGGTTCTCGAAAGTGAATGTTCACTGATGAGGGACCATTAGTGGCTGACTGTATGCAAGAAGAAATGACAGTGAATGGATAATAGTGGCACTTATATTTTGCATCCTTTATTTGAAGAGCTGAGGAGGCGTCATCCAAAGACAGGAACTTCAAGGCTGTTGCTTTTGAATGAAAATGCGTCTCTTCACAAAACAGTTGCAAGTTTGAGGAACCTGGAAGTTATCAAAGTACAGTTGCTTGATCATCCACCCTTGATACAGCCCTAACTATACAGCGTGCTACTTCTGGTCGTTTCGTCGAGTGAAATCTTGTATTGCTGGAAAACCTTTAAAAGTTCAGGACCTTGGTCAAGCTATAAATTCAGCTCTATTGACAATATCTCAGTAAGAGTACCCTAATATTTTTGACAACATGTGTGCAGAGAGATGGAGAGTGCTTTGAAAAAATGTGAGGATAAGTTTTCCAATTTAGTCCTTAGCAAAATTCTTGCAAAAATAGTGTACATAATGTAAAAATGTATAAATAATATAACTTAATGCAATTTAGTGTGGTTGATAATTCAATGCATACTTTTTAAATCATTGAACAAGCGAACGAGCTTAGTCTATTAGGTTTTGTTTGCCCTCTGTTGTTGAGATGCTATTAACATAACGTTTTCAGTTCTGTGAACTGAATTGCAAGGCCGGAGCATCCAAGAAAGAAAGAGTTCATTATGAAGTGTACAGTTGTGTGATCTAGATTCAGAGATAAGATACCGAAGTGTCCCTGCTTTTTTTTTTTTTTTAATAGTGTTTAACTCTAGTTTTAACTACTGGGGCATCATAGGCGGTGGACAATGATGATACATGAGATAAAATTATAAACTGGAAAAGGATTTTTTAAAGGAAGGAAACGTTCCAGGCCTAAGTTTAGGGTACTTTCCCGGCATTTGCCATTTATGAGGACTGAGGAAAACCTGGAAAAAACCTCAGTCAGGGAGGACGTCCTGTGCGATACTAACCCCAGACTTCCCGCTAACTCAACTAACTCAACTCAACTCAAGGGGACTGACATTTGAATGACGTAATGTTTTGCTAAAAGTCTTGTACGAGATGTGGGCGGACTCATTTGCCCGCCTCTCACTTTAGATTACAAGAAAGTGATAATCGTATGTGCGAAGTAGAATTCTCCTTGATATCTGGTTGCTGAGTTACGTCAAGACTAAACTGCCAGGCCTCAGATTATTCAGAATGGCTAATAATGCCAGCAGGAAGGATAATATGTAACAAGAGAAGCCTGTAAGCTGAGAAATACTAGTTTTAAAAGTGTTCAAACGCTCAAGAGTTTGTCCCTGGAAGTGTAAGAATAGTCAGTTCAAAAAAAAGTACTCAATGATTACTTGATTTCGTATGTAAAATATGTGTTGATATTTTTTGTGATAATAAATAAACTCAAATTATGGTGAAAATTAATACGAATTTAGTTTCAAGGTATTAACATTTCTTCGGGGTATTGGAAATCTCCTCCTCAGGTATGATCAGGGATAAAATTCGGATTCGCCAGATGATTAGTACCCTTAATAGCATTTTAAACATAGCAGAGAACATGTTTTAGTAAATAGGTATATTAAACGCATTAATGCTATTCATACTGAAAGTTATTATTTCATTTGTAATAAATATTCCACCTGAAAATCTGCTAAAGCATTGACTGATAAATAAATGTGAAATAGATAATTAGTCAGAAACGTTTTGCTATTTTTAAACTGAATGCAAATATAGAAATAAACGATCAAAAGCGATGATATTCTCTTCAGAACTCCTGCAATAAACATAGCTTAAAAAGCTACAGTCTTCAATCCAAATAATAACACATAAATGTACAAAGATAACTGCTGTGCAGCATCTCATGAGATACTAGCGTGGTATTGCTAACTACCTGCAGGTCAAAAAAAGACTCAACAAACACTGATAAAAGCTCCTCCAGCAATAGGTAAGCTGCCCTTTGTCACCACTCCATGTGAAGTTTTTCTACTATTAAAATCTAGTCTGCTATTGCTATTATTATTGGTGCGGCAAGACAGGGAATTTCTATCGCCAAGCAGGTAAACATTTGGTAAGATCAAAGGCTCTCCTGTTGTTAAAGAGAAAAGTCAAACTGTCGGGTCATGAGGGAGGAGGTTTGTTTTGAAGATACGATTAATAGTAAAACAAGGACGTCGAAATGCTGAATTTTACTTAAACCAATTTTGTATTAAAGTTTTTTACTGTTTTCTGCGATCTGCAGTAATTCAAAATTCAAATCTGTCTTATATGAGCTATATAATTTTTTTAATTGTTCAGCACAATGTATAAATTTTTCTACTTTTACAATATATGAATTATTCTTCTTCTTTCGCACTGCAAATTTATCCTTCCATCGGCATATTATGGGGGTCTACTTCCAGCATACTCCCAAAATTAACGTTTGTCTGACATATATAGGAGAATGTAAACTCACTCTAGAAGACCATTTGCTTGAGACATGGTGTAGAGTGTTTCCGTTATTGGTATCAATCTCTGCTTGAGGATGTTTGCACATATTATATATCAGGATCTCATGAATGTTATTCCTCAATAATTATTACAATCTTGTTTGGAACCTGTTTTATAAACTAGCATTACTATTCCTTCTTTCCAATCGTCAGGAACACTTCCTGCTTTCCAGGGTGCCAAAAAATATATACTCACTTTCACAGTAGATATCTATTTAATATATTTCAAAGTTGGACCGAAAAACAACAGTAATGTGTAGTATGATGTTCTGTAAACAGATGCGACTCACATTACGTTATGCTAGCGTTTCTACAACAAAATGGAGACAAGATTATCGTTTGAATAGCGGAAAGCAATTTTGAAGTGATATAATGAAAAACCAAGAATGTTAGTGAAGTTCAAAGGCAATGGAGACGCGCCTACAGAACAGAACCGCCAACGCGAGTAACAATTGCATGCATGGAAACTCTTAAGGATGTTGTATAGCGTAGAAAACCAGCTACACTGACAACACTTCGGGAAGAAATTGAAACAGCATGTGCTGAGGACACTTTCGCAAACGTTACTCAATCAGTAGTTCAAAGTACTCAGAAGTGTATCGACGCCGCATTTTGAGCAACTGCTGTAAATGTAAAAGTCTAAGATGATCAGTGCTCATCATTTTCTGTTTGTATGAATTCAGTTTTGTTATGTTAACACGGTTTTTTTCTTGCTGGAAGTGTGTATACATTTTGGTGGCGCCCTCTGTATATATATTCTGTTTTTAAATAAATTAAATCTTTGCTGGAAAGCAGGACGTATCCTCCAGTTCATATTTTTATAAAATTGAGCAAATTCGAATCTATGCATTACCTTTTTGTATACCTGTACTTGATCAACTAATTAAAATACCTCTGTGCCTGTATGTGCACATCGTTTTCCTAGATAGCTGTCTTAGTATCACTTGAGCTATACAAAGCATATTTTTATTACATAGGAAAGCGAAATCTGCGAGTGAAAACGTCCCTTTGTGGATGCCGGGGTAGAGGAATTGAATTCATTTCGGTGAGGCGCGCGGTATGGACAGCCTGCAGGAAGTTTGATTAGTTTAAACAGGAGCAGGGGATGTCAATTGCCGCGTTTTATTGTTCTCTCGCCCGAGCGCGCTCACAAAGTGAAATAAGCTGGATTCCGCTCCAGCCCATTCCACCAGACCGGACAACCCGTGCTTATTGCTTTACTCTCGCTAAGCTAGGCGGTTTGTTTCATTAGTTTCGTTCCATTTTGTTCTTAGAGACTAATTATCTGTTGCTTTTATCGATCGATTTGCGTAAGAACTTCACATTTTGCCAAAATCATTACATAAACTTCCTTAAAATTCATAAGTGGTATAAATGTTAGAGACATGGATAAATTAGTAAATAAATAATGGCAAAATTCGTAAAGCGTTGCTTATTAAACATGTTTTCTGGTTCAAATATATTCGTGATCACAATGAATTCCTTATACTTTGAGTGACAAAGCATGAAAGGAGAAAACAAATTATTGTTATTAATTAATTATCAATACATTTTCATTAATTTGCTGAATGTTTGCTTCAGAACGATGAATGGAATCAGCTCTTGGACTCGGACTGGCGACTCCCTCCCGGCTAAATGTGAAAAAAGGTACTTTACTCATAATTTTCGTAACGGTTTAGATGAACTTAACAATTTATCTTAACCCCTTTCAATGTCAATATACCCAATCAGGTGATTCACATGCCGATCATTATTATATCCCAGCAACTAATATTTTGTCTTTTGCACAGTTCAAATAATGTTACTCTGGACTAAATGCAACTGGAAATTATTCTTTTATTTTTAATTTTTTTAAGCTTTGGTAGAAAGTTGCTCCAAAAAATTTAGACCCATAACAACATACTTGCTCTATTCTGCTTGACAGCACTTCAATGATCTATTAACCCGCATGAACTTAAGAATTAGGTGGCCAAAGAAAATATCCGTCAAACGTTAAAAATTTGTACCTATTTGTAGCATTATATTTAGAAAAGGGAATGAAATGCAACGAATGTTCAAATTATAAGTTAACTTTATGTTCTTATGTTTAATACATTGTATTACCTAATAGACAAGCTATCGAAAGTTTGTAAGGCTACCTTTAAAGTGGTTTGATGTGAGCATCTTGATTACACAACACATTAATCCCATACCTGCTGCAGGATTTCAGTAATGATTGACGTCACAGTCTGAGTAATGCGTTTGCGGAGGTCCGTGAGTCTTCTGAACAGAGATGTAACGTAAACGTAGTCTTTGATGAACCACCACAAGAAAGGTTCGCACAGTGTGATACTGGATGATCTTAGTGGCAACCGCAATAAGTTGACGTCATCGGCTTCTGAGGTGACTTCGCCATTTTCGAGTGTTCTACCCTCACATGGCGGAGATGTTAACCAGAATACTTTGGCAGGTTCCAATTAGGTTGCACCTGTCTGCATACTTGTGTATGTATATCCTAGTAATTATACCGAAGTGCCAAAAATGCATACACACTTTCACAGTAGATATCTATTTAATATATTTCAAAGTTGGACCGAAAAACAACAGTAATGTGTAGTATGATGTTTTGTAAACAGATGTGACTCACTTACATTATGATAGCGTTGCTATGTGACAGGTAAATCAACAATGAACAAATGAAGTCAAGATCATCGTATGATGTTCTGTAAACAGATGTGACTCACATACATTATGATAGCGTTGCTACGTGACAGGGAAATCAACAATGAACAAATGAAGTCAAGATCATCGTATGATGTTCTGTAAACATATGTGACCTACATTACGTTATGCTAGCGTTGCTAGAACAAAATGGAACCCTGATTATCATTTGAACAGCGGAAAGCAATTTTGAAGTGGTATTGGAAAACCGAGAATGTTGTTGAAGTTCAAAGGCAATGGAGACATGTGTACAGAACAGAACCGCCAACGCGAGTAATAATTGCACGCATTCCAGACTATTTGAGACTCGTGGTACCGTATACCGTAGTACACTGACAGCACTTCGGGAAGAAATTGAAACGACATGTGCTGCAATCGCTGAGGATATTTTCGCAAACGTTGCTCAATCAGTAGTTCAACGTACTCAGAAGTGTCTCAACGCTAATGGTGGGCATTTTGAGCAACTGTTGTAACTGTAAAAGTCTAAGATAATTTAGTGCTCATTTTCTGTTTGTGTGAATTCAGTTTTGTCTGTTAACACAGTTTTTTCTTTGCTTGAAGTGTGTATACATTTTGGCACCCTCTGGATATTCTAAAAATTGAGACCTTTCTTTACCCTGAATCAGTATATTTACAGTTTTTAATTTTGGAGATTCAGTGCAGCTAAGGTACCAGGATTGTCTTGAAACTTAGGGAAATGATAATTTATACTTCGATTTATTTCTAGTAAAAGAAATAAAACAACGTGTTATTCAATTATTTTATAGCAACATTAAAAGGTTCTTCTTAAGAATTAATGTTAAAAATATAACTTTATTTATGTTTATTTTATAATGTAGATCCTCCGTGCCTGCTCTGGCCTCAAAGGTTGAGAGGATCATTGATCTTCTTATGTCTCTTCTCTCTGTAGGTCTGTAACTGAAAGCTGCTATATTCCTAAAATATGACTCTTCTAATTTTTTCCATCTTAATCTATGGCAACAGTTATTGGCCTATTCGTATGTCAATGGTCAAATATTTTAAGATTTATGTATTATTCAGAATGATTTATTTATTTGCATTCAGTGATCTGTATTTCAAAAACCGACACTATAGGCCGAGGTGGTTAAGACATGGATTCGTAAGCAGAGGTCTGGGAGTCTATTCCCGCCAGAACTGAGGTTCGTTCCAGGCTTTGGTAACAAATGGCAAATTCCTGGACACGCTTCTTTCCTTAAATTTTTTTCCCAATATATCATATAATTTCATCTCATGTACCATCAGTGTCCACCACCTGTGGTGCCTCAGTAAAACTCTATTACAAATGTATTTCTAAAGCTTATTTACTAAAGGTTTATTAGCTATTGTTCTCACCCTACTCCATATGAATTGACATAATATGCGTATAATGTCTTTCACTGTTGTTGCTTAAAACGTAAAGGTCCAGTAGCTGGTTATGCTAATATCTTAAGACAATTACTCATTAATTAACTGTGTTGCTATTTTAATGCAGCTGGAATTTAACATTCATAGGTTTTTCAAAACAAATTTAGTTTTATCAAATGAAATAATATCTAAAAATGACCATATTGCTAACTGAGATTTTTGTTACTCGTTAATAGGGGCTATATTTTAAATTCTTAACTAAAACCGGAAGTCTTAGAGGTTAAAAACTTTTAAAAACTAGTGTGTTTAATGCAGTTTTATATAAATTATAACTTAACTCAAAAAGCATTTCTTAGTTCGATTGCATTAACTAAAAATAAAAGTAAAAACAAACTTAACTGTATTGAAAACTACAATACAATACCAAAATACGGTATATGACAATTTTTGCTTCCCGAAAGCTCGAGAATTAAAAAAAATAAGTGTAATTCCGTTTTTAAATGATCAACCGAATGAACGATCTGTACTAGTTAATGGTTAAACTATCAACATTGAGTTTAGGGTATTCATTTCACAAAAAACTGAGCTTTTAAAAGTTGCCTCAGCATCATTATCGACTCAATTTCCGAGTAATCAAATTTTTTTGAAATTGTATGACACATATTTTTAAATTATAGGTTGTAATCTTTAAAAATAAACGTATATTATTTTATCTTGTTTGTAAAACAAAAACAAGTAATGTTTTCACAAAATTATGAAGTTTATCTATTAACTCAATTTCCTCCAACCATTCTGAGTATCTATTTGCAAAACATAATTAAATTTCAGAATATAATCATTTTTATACAAATTTCATCATGTGGCATTAATACATTTGGTGATTGTCTCCATATATTTCCTATATACTCGTAGCGGTTCCATCTGTTTAGCTACCAAACTCTCGATAATTTTCCCTCTTCTACCTACAGTGGAAAAGGGGAATGCTCAGATAGGTCAAGCATTCCGTTTACTTTACTGTAGTTTGTGCGATAAAGGTCTTTAATAGCGTTCATTTAGATACGCTCAAAATGTTTAGAATGAAAACGCCGAGGAAACTAAAGACTATGAAATGAATATTTCATAAATCGAAGAATGGAAATGATAAATTATCAAAGTGTCATTTTTAAATTTAATCTCTTTATTTCAAAAGTACGTTCTGTGTGTCCAGATGCATATTCCTAGTTGTGTTCTAAGTGCCCATTCACGGATGAAGTACCATGCGTTCCATTTATAGCCCGGCCATAGATCATGTATATACGTAGTTCGCTTGCACTGCAATGACCTCGGTGTTATTCTAGTAGCGCACTAGCGGTGAATGACCCGCTACGTTTATCAGCTGTGTTATACTGTGTCAGTTGCTGCCTTCTGTTCGAGTTGTAAAGACTAAAGTTTGTTCATTGTGCATCTCAAAAGGTAAAATTTATTCGATACATCTGTGTTGTGTGTGAATTACATTGGATTATTCTTATTAGTCCACTGAAATGCTTGCCGAAATTTTTACTTTTGAACAAAGAATATTTATGTACGATACATTACGTAAAAACCGAATCATATAGACAGGTGTTTGGTAAATAAGTTTAGGACAACGGAAGCGCTAAACGCTAGTGCTAAACACAAAAGCAAAAGACTTTACTAATCTTATAATAAGAAAACGGTTAAATTTAAACTGCAAGACAAGTGCTAACTGCATAAATGGAGTTTCATTTTTTAATTTTTACTTAAGGGGAGCATTAAAGGAGAGGGGTCAAAAATCATATTTTTGTTTTTTGAACCTTTTAATGTTTGGAATTTTTCTGTTTATTTTGATATGGTTTTCATTAATGTTTCCTGGTTATAAGTACTTTTAATAAAATTTTAATTATGTCATTGCAGAAGCCTTTTTTTTTATTTTGAAAGCAATTGTTTAGTTAAAATTCTATACCACAGGAACTATGTGCTCTAGAAGGCTGTGGTTTGTCTTGGAACATAGAAAAGGTTGTATTTCATAAATTGACAGCGTTAATTTCGTTACATCATCTTTTGTTGTGTTACAATATCGGAGGGTTTTATCCGGAATTTCCCTCCGAAAGGTAGTTTTTCTATAAAAACATTTTTGGCTGCAATTATGTAAAAACTCTATATTTTTACATAAATTTCCAATTTTTAGCATTTGTATAAGCTATCACTTTGAAACGCTCACCCCTTATTCATGATGTTATTGTGATGGTGTGGATCTATTATATTAGGGATAGGAAAAATGTAACAACGTAAAAAATAAAATGTTTGGGAAAAAATAGGGAAAAAAGACCAAAATTGAAAATAACATAATTTGCTTGAAATTCATAGTATATTAGTGAAAATAGATCAGCAAATTTCAATAACATGCGTATGTATGCTGTAAAAGTTTAATTTCATTGGATTTAATAGTCCTTGAGAAAATGGGAACTGAAATTGATAAATTTAACATTAGCCTTTCATACTCCTCCTAAGAAATACCTTCCTCATCACAAAGAAGCATCTTGAAACAAGTGTTATATTTATTAACGGGAACCTAGCAACCATCGAAGAATCCAAAAAAAATAAAACTGTTTCCCTTAGGTTTAAAAGAAACGCTGCACATTTCTCTGGTTTAACTTTCAAGTTAATGTTAATATCCTAAAAACAAAATGTTGTTGACGTGTTTCATTACTCAACCCGTAACAGATGTTTAACTAGTATGCTGAAACATTTATTTCTTAAACCATTTACAAATGTTGATACTCTCTTTGCAGCCGTACATTCCCATAATTTTTTTTTAAATTTCTTTTTCTCATTAGGTTACTGGTTCTCTTATTCTGTGTAGTTTTAGGTTTTCTTTTTTTTTTTTTGTTGTTGTTTATTAAGTCTATTTTTGAAATTCTTTAATGATTAATTCTTTTAATATATCTATTTCTAAAACCTAAATTAAACCTCTAATTTAATGGTTAATTAAAAATATATCTTTCCTGTGTTATAAATTAATTTCTACATTTTCCCAATTTTTAATATTTTAAAAATTTATCAGCAAAAATCTATTCAAGCTCCATAATAGTTCCAAATCCTTTTATTTTTTAACATCACAGTTCTGTTTTAACAAATTATATCACTCATTAATCAAATACAATATTTGATTTATTCAGTCTTAAATTAGTACACTATTTAACATTTGAATCTTGAATCTTCTTTAGTTAATGAAACTCACCAATAAAATCTGACAGAATTTTGCAAAAATTTCAATTTTTGTTTTAAGGTGTTAATTAGATATATGTTATTATGAATAATAGTGTCAAAAAAGAGAATAGGAAGCAGGGGCGCTTTACTTGTGAGCCAAGAGAATTTTAATGACAGCAGTCACAAAAGTAAACTATTTTTGTAATGAAACTTTCAGGATTATTATCGCTAATAATATTTTTGTTTTTTTATATTTTAAATATTTCATGTTTTCAGTTTTATAAGTTTGGTATTTCAAATATTTAGCATAGACCCACGAAATGTTATCATTTAAACATTAAATTGTGATACTATTATATTCTTGATATTAATTTTTAAAGTCATATTAGTTTTAAAAAATGCTTACAACTTTTTACAATTTTCACTGATTATATTCTAGGATGATTTTTTTTAATTTTTATAAAGTTCATGATGTGGAATTGTTTACAAAAATACAAATATTAGATAATATAAACTAATAACTTAAAATCCAATAAAATTCTGAAAGTATAATTTAGCAGTCCCTCTAAGAGTCTTTATAAATACTGTCAGCATCACACATGACATTAAGACAACACGAAACAGTACGTAGACAACGGAAAAAAACACATTAAAGACACCCATGATCGAAGAGAATACTCCCATCTGCTGCCTTCAGGTGCATTGCACATGACCACCTAAGTTGCACTCTTTCTTTGTTAATTTTAGCATAATTTCTTTCTACTATTACATCCAAACTTATTACACTGTTTAATATGTCTATTTTCTGTTTCAGAATGTAAATATTATGATAGTTACCCATATAATATATATTTTATCATTTTATATTTTTATTGTTTATTATTTATCTTTCAACAGATCTATTATACATTCCAAATGATAATTATAATTGATACCAGTAACTAACTTATTTTCTGCAACTAAAAGTGAGCATCTAAATACATTTTAAACTAATCCCTTATACGAGCATTTATTTCTTAATGTTAACGATGAACTGTATCCTTAATGAAAAATATATCAATCAAATGAATTCCTTATGGGGTCCTCATTAATCAAAAATTAAGGAATTCTACTAAATCATTAGCTTTAATAAAGAAAGTATACGTAGAATTAAATATATAGTGTCGTTCTGAAGTTTTAAATAAGTAAGATAAATTCAAATTTTGTTTCCTTATGCCTGTATTTTCTACCATACTCATTCAGCCAATTAACTGCGGACTTAAGTTTGTCCAATTGCATTCACTAAACTCAACAAGAGGGACTCTGTTGATTGCGTATCTTTTGGTATCAATTAACATACAACGTTGTAAATAAAAAACGGAAAAGGTGATTTTTGCATATATAATTATATGCTCTGATGAATCGTTAATTTAGTAAAAGAATTTAAGACAAAACAATACAAATGATTTAATTATATACCTGGAAACCATGTTGTGCATTTAACTTATTTAATTTTTATATCTCATTTTCTATTTTGTTTTTGGAATATTTGTGCTCTCTATTAGAAATAAGCTCGTTGTTTCAAAAAATGTTTTTTGTAATTTAATATTTAGCAATATAAATACCAATACAAATGTTTCTAATGTTTAATTTAACCCCAATTTTTTCTACATTAAACTCATAACGTATTATTGATCATACTTTTGCATGCTGCCCCATCATATTGTTGTGCCACGTTATTATGTAATAGTATGTAAACACAAACTATTCGCATACATAAAAACTTTAACCAAAAATTCTAAAATATATTATTTTAATTTTCCATTGCTTCTACATAATTAATACCTAATATTAATGTTTCAAAATTAGATAAATAATATTTTGTTATCATGAGATCACCTCAAGCAGCTAAAGTCTTACTTTTCCTGGAGTTTTAGCACAGTGTTTCTCCTTAAAATGGCGACCATTGGATAAATTTAAGTACTAGTAATTTTCGCTGTATTAACGTTAGTCACGATATCCAAAATTCAGCACTAGAAACTTTAAAATGTTTCTCTTTGGCTAGGGCAGATCTATAACTTCGTTTTTGTAGCATTCCGTCTGTAGCTGAATACAATACACTTTATCGTGAAACTGGATTTCAAAATAGCCATAACATTGTTATATAAAGCTCATGAAACGCCTACAGGTGACAATGGATTACATCCTAGCCTAGCTGTGTGTGAGAGAAACGGCTATTTTAGTATATATGTTAAGTGCCCCAGTTTCTTATATTACGACTGTACTCGGGAAGAAGACAGATTATGGAGTAAATTGAATTTCGATCGTTTTCTTGGCGGTTCGTATATTTCGGGGATATAGCTTAGCTAAGCTTGCTTCGGGATGGAGACGGGACTGGGTAGAGGGGGTTGGGCATGCGGATCAACTTGACTGTTTCCCAGGAATGGGTGACATTCGCTCTGTACAACTTACAGATAGCGACTGTGTATCTCCTCGAGATCGTGTTTACTTGACTTCTGACTTGCATTTTTAATTCAATTCTAATTTAATGAAATATTTGGATTAGTGTCGATCTGAATAACAGAGCTTTATTTTTGTACCTTGGTGGTTAATAATAATTCGTCTCATCTACTGGCATTCACTCGATTTCAAAATGTAAAAATGAAGAAAAAATAACCAAATAAATCAGACTGGTAGTTTACTTGCTAATTAAAATAGAACTGAGAGAGACATTTACTGGATTATCTGAACATTAATTTAGAGCAGATGAAAAAGTTTACTTCTTGTTTTCTAGTATTAATGCAATTTATATTAATTTGTTTAACGAGTTTATAACACGATAAGCGTTCAAATATAAAAAAAACTGAAGGCTGACATATGGTACCTTTCTTTGCAATCGGAAATACTGTGTGCTTTGTGTTCATGTTTCTGCACTTCTTTCACATTACATTTGGATATTTTGTACTTTATTATTAAAAAGCACACAGAAATTCTTTATTCATTTACACGCCAATTTTATTAATATTTTAACGTATGTAACTGTGTTCACGCAAGAAGTTTAGTAATTTTATATATTATAAAACGATTTCAAAGTTAACGTAGAAAATTAAAATACACATTGACCCAAGTGCTAATCAAAAAATAATTATAATTGTTATAATAATGTGATACATTAAAAAATTTTCATTTTGAATATTTCACATCAGTTTGCTATGAAGGTATTTGCTAACTGGGGCACATAGAAAACTTAAATTTGTTACAATAGTACCCATTTACTGATGACACAAAAACCCTAGGATTAGTTCTTAAGAATTGCAGATTGCATTTAATAAAAATAAAAAATATGATAGAATATGAAAATGGGTATGATATATTAACAATTTTCTCAAAGAAGAAAAAAATCAGATCTACAAACCTACGATATATCAGGAAATAGAAATTTTATAGCGCTTGCTTTTGGTTGTACTTTTAATTCTCATGTGTTTTCATTCAGATTTAAAAATCCTAAGTGAGCATAATTTAATATTTGTTTCTCCGAGTTTCCAAGGAAAGTTTTTATGGCAAAGGATTTTGGCAATAACTGAATTATTAATCAATAAACTTTTTTCTGTCACTCAGTCTAGCTCAGATTCCACCGTCTTTAACTTTTGTAGGCAACTTCTCCTGTATAAGTGCTTTGCGGGATAGTTTAAAGCAAGGCGCCCTCTAATTTTATACTTCAGATAAGCTATTCCTATGTTACGAAGGTGCATCATAAAGGCTTGAATGTCTGTTTTATTTATGCTCCTGAGGAAAATTTAGATATAAACAGTGATTTTCCTTGTAAGCTATAATAATAATAATAATAATAATAATAATAATAATAATAATAATAAAGAAACGTGATAAATTAAAATCTTAAAAGAATACAGTCGGTATCATACGTTAGATTTCCTTTTTTTTTTTTCCCCTTTGTCTTCTTGATTTATTGTATATCATATACCTATATAAAGATATCAATCACTAAATATCGTTCTTGCCGCTTCAATGTCAACAATATGTAACCTCTTCGACATAACACCAGATTTGCTTTAGCAAAGTTTTCAACATGTTCCGTTCTATTAGGATGGATTTTTAATAAGGTTCGTGCATCTGGCCTTGATGGGAAGAAGTTCCTCTTTCATAATTCGTTCATCATTTTATACATTTGGAAATGAATTTTAAAAATGAGTTGCTAATTAAAAATGAAAAGCTACAAAATATAAAGTTACAACATCAAAGGTTGTATCAAAGACTATAATCAACAAGCTATTAAGCAGAAAAAATCTGGCTCTTATATCTTGTAGTATACCAAGTACAAATGATTCATAATCTAATCAGTTTGCAATATTTGCAACCAAATGATAAATGTTCGTGGTTTGTTTTAAAATATATAACATGACTATATTATTATTTATTTAAGAATAATTTTAGCTTTTTTGGTGAAAATACCTATATATTCATTTCATTCAATCTAATAATAAAGTCATCACAACTCTTAAAGAATTGTTTATGTTTATATCCTTACAATTTCTTGGACACTAACAAAATCTGTAAACAAGTACAATACAAGTGCTCTAGTTTGATGGGCATACGTATTTACAGCACGGCGAGGTGGGGCGGAATAGCATCGCACTACTTCTTAAATTATCTAAAAGTCATTCCATTATTTATCTGAAATTGACTACCTCGGAATGGCCCAGGATGCTTGAAATACATTTCATAGTTTATTTTCGTCTTAGACTATAACCTCTATTTCACAATATGGCATTTTTACATTTATCTCTTTTCTTTTCTTCTTTTACCATTAATACGGCATCTATATGTTAAAGAATGGCTCCTTTTATCACGTAGGACATTGATTTGATATCCATAAAATTGCAGTTACATTTAATAGCATGTATCAATGGTTTATAACGAAGAAACAGAAATTAAGTTTAAGTGAAAGTAAAACAGTGATGTTAATTTGTGTAGGAAGGGAAACCATCCCACAGATTGAACGGTCAGTGAAAAAGTGAAAAAAAAAGAAAAAACAGTGCTCTAAGAACGTATGACTCATCTACCACGTCTTTCATGCTCTTATAGCCCACTTCACATCAGTTGATGAGTCAGAAGTCAGAGCGGTAACTTCCGGCAAAATGGTTGTAATATATGCACAACTGACTCAAGTTCTTGCAATTACAACTACAATCTAAATCAGAATAAGTACGTACCTTACAACATGAGATGATGTAAGTGCTGATAATTCACTGTCCGTTACAAAAACTCGTCAAACAACGATAAATCAGGACTTCGTGAAGAATATGGAAAATCTGACTGTCGAAATCAGACACCATTCCATGCCCAGTGTGGGAGGTGGCCCCATCTTGTTCAAACACTTGCATGTGCATATCAAGATTGTTCAGTGCACAAAATGTGTTCGAATCTCCCTGAAAAGGTTCAATAACTTGCTCCTTGTTACTTCTGATCAGATGTTAATTCTGTTTCCTTATGCATCCGCAATGAATACAGACCAATGATGCCGAGTGAAGATACAGCGACTCATGCTGTCAATTTCATCGAGAGGCTCAAAGTACTTATAGGCAACCAATTTTTTAAATTTTATTTACGAAGTTTGGGACAAAATGTTCATATGAGAAGTTTATTACCACGTGGATATTAAGGTTGTATTAAAAATGATTGTTTTATATGATATGGAGAGTCAGTTTACTGGATAGTTAAATAGGTTTAAAGAATTAGAATTTATAAAAGCTACGGTGACAGAATAGAAGGAACTTTTACAAGACTCTGATTGCTGTGGGTATTAATTTTCTTCATTGAAAAGCTTATCAAACTGATTAAATGCTTACTGTTTCTAAAAGTGAAATTTACGGATATTTCTTACTGTTTTTAAGTTTATATTTAATTATTTCAGTCATTTTTTATTTTTATTGCTTTATTTGTGTATACAGTCTATTGTATAAATGTTTCACAGAACAATGGGCAGTTTCAGTGTCAGATAAAATAGTGATTGTCACTCCTGTACTATTTCCATTGGTTTGAAATGATTTCCACAGCTTGAGAGCAGATTGAGTATCCTTAAAGCTCGAGATAGATAAAGTTAGTGTGGTCATCACTGTGCTCTGACCGCCACTGCCCCAATTTAATTTGCACGAAAGGCACCTTCCCAAGCATTCGTTTGAATATTGGGCAGAATGAACATAGACCAGATGTCCACGAGATTTCCAGCTCGGGGCCGCCAATGTGTGAGTCAGGTACCTTGCTATTTGAAAAATATGCTTTATCTATATTTCTATAAACCATCGGCTCCCAAACTGTGGATCGGGACTCCCCGCTGAATTGTATTTGGTGGGGTCGCGGTGGATTTGGAAAAATACTTTCAGTTAAGAACTTATCTATTTTCAGGTACTTTCTTATTAAGAATTGTTAACTAATTCGCATTATATTTATTTTGATCATTTATACAGTAGCATACAATGGCTATTGTGATTGGATGTCATAATGTTGAAGCGTGCGCATGAACTTGCAAATTAATTATTATTAAGCAGAAATGAATGGCGGGGTCGCCAATAATTGCATTCTTGAAAAGCGGGTCGTGCATGTGAGAAGTATGGAAACTGCTGCTATAAATGATTCTTCATCAATAACTTATAACTAGCTATTTTTCCATTGTAAAATATAAACATTAAAGTTAACTTTATATTTCCGTGAAAATTTGTTAAATAAATGCATTTTATGTGTATGTTTTTACGTTTATTGCCCTTTTTGTATACATTGCCTATTTCAATGCTTAAAATAGCATTTTATGCGAAAACAAACTTAAGGTTTATACGAGGAATGATCTAATAGTTCCCGGTCGGACGCAGAGATGCGAAAATGGTCAAATTATTATGATAGTTGTTAATTATGTACCTTTAGATGGTGTGCTGTAAAGTTTCAGATGCGCAAGTGTAGTCATTTATTTGTGACAATCGTGTAAACAAACTAGTGTTAATATTTTCTACAGAGGGGATAAAATTGAAATACGAGCTGTGATAAAGTACTTCGTTTTTAAGAGTGTAACACCAACAGAAATGCGAAAAGAGATTGCACATTCAAGGATTCTTCCCCTTTGTTTTTGGTGGTTAAAAAGTGGGCTACTGAATTTAAGCATGGTCATATATCCATTCAAGATGATGAGCGCTCAGGGCTTCCCAAAATGCTCCAACCGATGAAATTGTGACAAAAATTCACAATGCCGTACACAATGAGCGGCGATTGAAGGTGCGCGAGTTGAATAACATTGCAAAGACCTCGATAGGCCGAGTCCACTGCATTTCACGAAATTTTGGATATGAGAAAAGTTTCCGTTCGATGGGTGCCTTGTTTGTTAACAATAAACCATCGAATTTACATTTTGCAAGAGTATTTAGACTTGTTTAAACGCAATTCCAGTGAGTTTCTCCGATGTTTCATAATAGATTCATCACTACACACCAAAGACGAAGGAGCAGTCCAAACAGGGGTGACAACAGATGAAAGTGCACCAAAAAAAGCAAAAACGGTTCCATCCGTAGGAAATGTAATGGCTATGATTTTCGGGGATTCTCATGTTTGGTGTTCGTAGACTACCTCCAGAAGGCAAAATCATCACCGGGGAGTATTACGCTTCACTACTAGACCAACTGAAGGATGCTATTCAGGCTAAATGTCCACACCTTGCGAAAAAGAAAGTTCTTTCATCATGATAATGTGCCTTCACACACATCTGGGATTGTTGCTGCAAAACTGCACGACTGCACGAGCTTCCAAGTGCTTTTACATCCGCCTTATTTGCCTAATTTGACTCCCAGCGATTACTTTTTGTTCCCAAACTTGAAGAAAATATTGGAAGGACGAAGTTTCACATTAAATGACGAGGTTGAAGCTGAAACGGACGCTTATTTTTCAAGTTAGATAAATCTTATTAACTAAAAAGTTGAACTAAATATATTGGTTTACAAGGTGACTATATTGAAAATAAAAAAATAGTTTCTCTTAAATATTGTGTTTCCTAAATAAGGTCCAGAAACTTTTAGAACACTCCATGAAAATACCATAAATTTGTCTTCATGTGACACAGTATTAAGTAATATTTGTCAGCAATTACCTTTTATACTGTAAGTTGATGTGTACTATTTTTAAATTATTAATTTATTCAAATTGTATATAGTAGCAGAGTTTAAATATTTAAACCTAGTCTGTTTTAAATTTTAGATATATTTATTCGTGTTCCTTGGCGACATGTTTTGAATACATTGTTAGTTATGAAAATGTTTAAACAATTCCTGATGGGCAATGGATTAATGATAATCCGATTTTTACAACGGTATACTGATATGCGTGTTATAAAGAGGTAAGCGGAAATACATAGAATATGTAGTAGATAACCTTGTTCTCAATAGTTAGTACTAGGAAAACATAAAAATGTATGCAATCTTATTTTCCTCAAGTTGGGTAATTCGTAGACTAAAAATTAGCACCAAAATTTGTAGTTCCCATATTAAATGCCTGTTTTTAAAAGTTTAATTCTTTTAATGGTGTCTAATGTGTACTACATATTTAATATCAAGTTCGCAGATTACTTATAACCGAAATTATTTTCAATAAATTATATAGTAATATTTTATTAAATTTACTTATAATAAGTATATATTAAAATAATTTATTTGTCGATCTTTCTAAACGTTCACATTTGTTTCATTGAATATACCAGATATGTACGAATGCGATTGTTTTTTCACCAGACTGACTGAGCTATAATTCTGATTGCGTCGCATTATTATTAAGTATGGGCAAAACACGCAATCCAGTTTCATTAAATAGAATAAATAATTGTAAACTTATTTTTCTTAAATGAAAAATTAGTTCAAATATTTTAATTTATTTGAAAAATAATTACAACAATTGATGTGTTTGTGGTGTTTGTTATCTATAAAAATAGCATTTAGAGCAATGTTATGACGTTTATTCAAATTTGAGGGTATTTTGTTGAATATTTCGCGGTTTTAAAGGTATGGAAAATGCAGGCTGTAATAATACCTTCAGTATAAATTCTATAGGACTAATAATAAAAATACTTCCCACAAACTTGAGGTACTGAAATGTCGATGAAATTACTTGAGAATAAGTTAACACGTATGTACGTTTTAGCTGGTAAGGGCTGCAATTAAACTTGTATAGCCCTCACAGTAGTACCCTGTGTTTAATTGTCCAGGACTTTGCGACGTCTGCGGAAGGAAGGGGCACGGAAAGAACGCTGACCATTCCGGCAGTCAGAGTCGCCGCCAACAATTTTATCCTTCCCCCTTCTTTTTATTTCCTTCGCCGTGTTTTCCACTCCCACTTCTCCCTCTAGAACCATTTAGTTCTTCCCCCTCATAATAACTGTGGAGATGGGAGCGAAATTCCCTGCTGTTTCAACCTCATACCACTCTCATACACACTCCGCTCCTACAAGAATGGATCCGCATTTTAACTTTCCGAGACATTTCCTAAGATGGATTTTTTACCGTTGTGTTTCCATTCCCCGTGGAAATCTTTTTCCGGCTGCTCATCTGTATCAATTGAGCTATAACTGCCGAATTGTGCCGCCTTTAGTCAGGTGAAACCGGTGACTCGCAAAATTACCTGCCGAAGTCACTAGAAACTCTTTTTTTATAAATTAGTAACGTACCTAGTCACTAAACTGGGCCTTCAGCAATGTATAGTAAATATATTTCGCTCTGCATAGACATATAAATAGAAATTTAAAAAACTCCTCGTTTTGGCTTGTTTGCTCGTAAGAGTAGGTAAATCTCCGAGTAATTTTCACTACGTCAGAACATGCATTTTGCATGGAAGAGATTAATAAGCGCAGTTCATTTGAAATTAATGCTCGCTTCTAATCGCCGGATTACGTTGCTCTGAATGATGATGGGACAAGGCGGAATCAATGGCAAGAGAAACCGCAGTACCCAAATTTCACCTAAGGCTGCTGCAATAGAACTCGGGACGCAAATAGTTTAACTACTCTGTCACAGTGCATCCACTACCAATTACTGTAGAAATATGATTTTTCTGTAGACAAGCTCATAAAAATATCTCGTATTTCCTAAAACACTTTCGAAGTCTATATCATTAAATATTTGTTCATGTGCACTGATATTTCTCTTTCAGTTTTGGGGCAAGTAGCAGCAATAAATAATTCAACACTACTGGAGTTCCACAAAAGTATGGTCTAATACATACAAGTATTTTACAGGTGCATGTACTTGTAGCTTGTAGTTATTAATATAAATCTGTTCCACAAAGGTTTCTGCTACCCTTGTAATTTACAACTCCAGTCTTACAAGTGTACAAGTATTTTTTCTTGTTTTGTTTCCCAACAAGTATTAATATTATTCCTGCACTTGTGTACATTTCTCTACAAGTGCGATAATATTAGTAACTACAAACACTGTGCAAGTTTTAATGTCCTTTTAATACTTTTTGGAATCATTTGGCCTAAATATACAATGTATTAGCGAAAGAGATCATAAAGATGAAGTAGGGGTGTATATAAAGAAAGAATAATTCCGTATTTGAGTAATATTTAAAAGTTAGGTTAGTGCAAGCTTGTGTTATGTTAGCCGTGCAAGCACGGCTTATGATTGATATTGGCCTTTCCATCTTGTTCTAACGAGGATAGGTCCATAAGTTTCTGGCCTCGCTCGATAAGGATTATCGCTTTCACAAAAGCTTTATCTCGTATCATGCCTTATCTGTTAAGTAAATAATTGAGCTGTAACTTCCGCTCCGCTGTGTTCAGTTGTTCAGATATAGTTACATAAAGAAAGCTTGTGTACAAGATTATGACATGTTCAAAATGGAGTTTCGCGCTGTTATTAAGTTCTTCACAAAAGAAGAACTTACTCCAAATGAAATTAAACGGCGATTGGACGGTGTATATGGGGAAACACCCCCTCCCTAATATTATACCGTAAAAGAATGGGCCAAACTTCTTCGAATGATTCGAAAAAGCATTGAAGACGAACAGCGTGCAGGTCGGCCCTTGGAGGTGCTCACTTCCGAAAACATCGCTCTTGTGCATGGAGAAATTATGGAAGACTGGCGACTCAAAGTTACAGAAATAGCAGGAAAGTTAGGCCTTTATAAAACAACAGTCCTTCAAATTATTCATGGGCATTTAAACATGAATAAGGTTAGTGCAAGACTTCTTTCCTCAGTCCAAAAGCAACAACGAGTCATCTGTTGTGAGGCAGTTTTGGAACTCTGCCATGGTAACGAGAGAGAAGTTCGGCAAACCATTGTTACAGGAGATGAAACTTTGGTCCTCTACTATGATCCCTTGTCCAAAATAGAATCAATAAAGTGCCGTAAACCTGGCGAAGCACCGCCTCTAAAGGCCAAGATCACTCAGTCAACCGAGAAAATCAAGGTCACAATCTTTTGGCACTGTGAAGGAATACTCTTCATTGACTTCAAGGAGAGGAACACCACAGTAAGTGGGGAGTACTATGCTGGCCTACTGCACAGACTACGTGCTTCCATCAAAGAGAAAAGGCGAGTAAAGCTGTATGGTGGTGTGCGCCTTCACGACAACGCGCCTGTGCACACAGCTCTTGTTGCAAAGGAAGCTGTGAAGAAATGTGGCTTCAAGGTAATGGAATATCCACCCTACAGTCCATATCTAGCTCCCAGTGACTGTTTCCTCTTCTCAAAGACCTTCGAGGAAGGAAATTTAACAGTGACGAAGAAGTGATGTGTGGTGTTTATGCCCATTTTACAGACAAGACTTCTGACTATTGTTTGGGGGGAGGGGGATTGAAATGTTGATTCAAAGATGTGAGAAAGTATTACAATAAAGGATAACTATATTGAAAAGTGAAATATAGTTTTAGTCTTTATCATACCTAGATAATGGTTTGACTGGAAACTTATGGAACTACAGTCGTATATGACCTCATTTGGAACTTTTTTCTGGGCAATAGTCCTTTTTTGTTAACTTTTTAATATACTTAAATTTTATAATACAGTATATATAATGCACTTCTGCGAAAATGATGTAACATGACACATAAGTTGAGGTTACTGCTCTTATTATAATGTGCAAAATGTTAATCTTGCAATAAATGTGAATGTCGTTTTCGCTCTGTGAAGCTGTCGCGGTGGTGTTAAGAAGGTTGGAAGTTGCTTAGTAATTCATTGGAGTTATTTAAGAAGGTGGGTGTAGTCAACTTCAGCAGGAATGAATAATAGTGTTCACTGTTTGAATATGTAAAACTTTATGCAGAGTTTCATTGCGGGTATACCGCGCTGCTTACGTGATCAGGCGAAGGATCCGGTTCCGGAAAGTTTGGATCCTTTTTAGTTGTGAATCTGAAGCTGAACTCCATATTTCGCAGCCATATAGCTAGATTGTTCTTATTACTGAGAAGTAGATTACTTTTTTTTAAATAAACCGGTAAAGGTGGTGGTCTTTGAAGTAGATATTTTAGTTAATTAAATTTGTTGTCGTGGTCTTTTTATTAAACCATTTATGAGTTTGTTATTCAGTGTAATTATAAGATACGATGGGGATCGTACAATGTGTATTCGTTGTCCTTCGAGAAAAAGCTGTTAGTTCTCCTTTTTTGTTTTACAGGTGAACTGAATTACTATAGACTTGCAGTAGTTCATTTTCCACTTTTTGCACCATACGCCCAAAAGATTTACATATGTCTGAAAAGTTGTCAATTGACGATTTCCATGTTACTTGTGCTTAGGATAGCGATATCGTCAGCAAACTGTGCTATAGTTAGATCATAATTTCTCGCAACATCTTTGAATCGCACAAAAACATGTAATAAATATTTCAAATAATAGCTAAAAATTGACCACTTAAACCAAAAGTTTATATAGGTAATCCTAAATACCTGAAACATATGTATACATTATCTAATATCTCTAGGTTTATCCATTCAAATTTTCCAAATTTCACTTCGGTGTTCCTTTGTTAATGCTTCGCAATTAATTAATTTGCAATACACATAACATTAAGACAAATGCATAATATATTTCAAATTAAGTTGACGTGATATTTTATGTATATTTAGTCATTGCAATAAATGTTTCATGTTTTTTGCATCCCCTGAATTCCCATAAAAACAATAGCATTATCTCTTCTCTCTTTCTATATATAATATATGCATACGTATTTACATACACGAGGGGAAAAGAGTGGCTCAAGGCTTTATTAAGTTCATGGGATCCAAAAAAAGAAATATTGAGAAGAAGAAAAAAACGTAGTTTCCAGGAAATGTAATTTTCTTTGTTGTTTTATTACAATGTAATAATAATTATCGACCATTATCTGTTACTGGTTTGATTGAAACAGGTAATTGCGCCATCTTATTGTAAGAAGTATTACTCTAAATATTGACTTCTTGCCTTCCAAGCTTTATATCTCCGAATTTGCGGCTACCAGTGCAATGCTTTCTTAGGAGCTAGGTGGGAAACCTGACACTCTGGAAAGGGAGGAGAGAGCCTAAAGCGTACATTTGAAACTGCGCATAGGTGACTTTGGGTTTCGGCTTTCTCAGAGACAGGTTTCCTCTTATTTAAGTGAACTTCACGGCTAGGAAAGACAGCACAAAAAGAAAATCGCCATTGAGTCCTGGTGTAAATTTAATAATAATAATAATAATAATAATAATAATAATAATAATAATAATAATAATAATAATAATAATGGGATTTGCATAATTTTGTCACTGGGATATATTCAATTTGGGTTCACATTCATAACTGATTATTATACATTTAATTAATTAAGATCATATAAATTTTAGCTCAGGTAAAAGCAATCATGATTAAGCTTTGTGACAGATTTTCACACCCACGCGTGACTGAGAGTGAATGTGCATACATAATTTAAATAGTCATAAATATTAAATATTTTATATAGCCTGTAGTAACAAGCAAGAACGTTTCATGTATCAAAAAAATATATTCAGACACTTGGACGTATAACTCCTTGACGAGAGGAAAAGGCTGCCTATTGTAATCTCTTGTGCTCTCAATTACTGATAATAGGTCCCTTTACTGTGACAAAGCTAAGTGCATGCAGGTGTCTTTTGTGTTCTTAGTTGCTGGAGATGCTCGGAAATTCGTTAAAGATACCAAAGGTGTTCACGATGACGGCATTACCCCAAATGATCCTAAATCGCTCCCCAAAGAGGAGTCGAAGAGTTGATGGATTTAAAATGAGCGCGTTTGGGAGCACAAGAGCTCATCAATTATATTTGAATAGTTTAAAGGCTCAGTAACCGTGGTCGCTATTCTGTGAACCCCGTAAGTTCTCACAAACACGTGAGGACACTTTGAGATTAGTATACAAGTGGAAGACGACGCAGTCCCTGGGACAGTAAATTACCAGAACGCAGTTCAAGCTACAGTTTACGCATTTTCTAGATTTCAAGTCAGGAGTGTAGGCAAGTGGAAGATTAGAGGCACACAATGTAGTTTTAGGGCCTTAGATGCAGTTTCAAGCAGCGTATGTAGCTCGTGTTATTAATGTCAAAGAGGTAAGAAACCAGGAGGCCGATAACAAAGTGTCGTGTGAATAAACACTTCTAGGCGTTTAATAAAACAAAATGTCGTGTGATTTGAACCCTTCCCTTTCATATCCCTCCTCCCGTGACTACGAGGGCACAAAAGGCGACATGGGCTCCTAAAAGACCCGAGGTGTGAAGTGGGACCCCTGGATAGACATTCAGCTATATCATCAAAATATTAAAAACCGCTTCAGTTTATGTATATGTATTTATTGACACTTTCCTCTGGATCAAAAAAAAAAAGATAGATCCGCTATCCCTACTCTAAAGGATCATAATTTGTAAAGACAGATACATGAAAATGTTCATAAGAAATATAACATCACATTTCAGTTACCTTAATCTAATGAATGCAATACATATGATAGACTGGTATGTGTATTAAGTTATCTAAATTTAGATGAATGTACTGAAAGTAGAATAAAATTTGTACATGATATGAAGGAGAGCAGATGCTATGAGAAACTGGCAATTCAAGCTAACGAAAACTCGGACGAAAGCGACGTTATAATAGGAAACTTGCAACAAACTATTCCTGCTCACAGAGCTAGGTTTTTATCTTCGAAAATAGTGAACTCACAATATTGTGATGCAGATACGGGATATATATAGGATGAGTCAGTTGCAGTTCAACGGGTTGATGAAATAGATGGATGCATTTTGAAATATTTAAAATCTCGTAAATTAAAAAACTCAGAAAACTTGCCATTTTTAATGATAACAGGCAAGGTTAGAATAAGAACTGAACAACAAGCCATTGTGGTAATAGTGGCACCTAAAGTTTACTTTGATTAAATAGAATGCTTCTTTTTAATTATAGGACATAGGAACCTATCATTCGAAAGGAACTTATAAAAGAAAACACCCTGTGCAAACTGGCCTTCGCATTAGCAAGAAATTGTGATAAAACACAGCTGAAGGAAACCTTTCATTTTACTAGTATGTCATATTTTCGACCTCTCCCACATGAGAAAGTATCTTAATACAGAGACAGTCACAAATAAAGATAGACATGGAATTAAATTATGAGGAGGCATCTGTTTGAGGTTCGACAAAAACGCTGCTTCCAAAATAAAAATTAAGTACTACATAATATAGGAGTTTTCTTTTATTTCTCTAAAGAAAAGGGAAAGAACAATCTTCAAGGGGAATATCGTGCAGAAATATGCAGAACGCAGGAAAATAAATGAACAGAAACAAAAGTATGTAAAGTTTGTGAACCCATACATCCCTACTATCTATTATGAAGATCTACACCATCATCAGTTGATAACCGCCACGGGTGGCCGAGGTCGTTAAGGCGCGGACTCGTGAGCGGTTCGAATCCCGCCAGGACCGTCCTCTCTGACTGAGGTTGTTTTCCAGGTTTTCCTCAGTCCTCATAAGTAGCAAATGCCCGGGAGGTACCGTAAACTTAGGCCTGGAACGTTTCCTTCCTTAAAAAATATCCTTTCCCAATATATTTCATCTCATGTATCATCAGTGTCATCGCCTGTGGTGCCTTAGTAGTAAAAACGGGCGTTAAATAGCATTCAAAGAAAACCAGTTGATAAGAGGGCACTAAATTTATCTTCATCATTTTGAAACTTTTCAGAAAATGAATTGGTACTATTTTACTGTTCTGTTATGAATAAATTCATGTTGAAAGAACGACACTGATTTAAGTTTCAAAAGTTTAGCCAGGTCTAGCTGCAACAATCAAACACACAAATGTTTGAATACTTAAATACATTTTAGTTGAGCTTTTAGTTTTGCCTCAAAACAGTCTTGTCTGTTTTAACTGAGGCTATAGAAGTAAGAATTTATTATTGTAGTAGACCTCAAAAATTACTATAAATTTTAACATTCTGATAAAATAATAGTATTTATAGTAAAAAGTTTCAGATAAAAGAAACCCTCAACTAAGTATTAAAATCTTAAGAATCATCGAAGCAAGTAACGCACAATGTTTACACATAATTTTAATTATAACAAAAATATATCAATATAGCATGAAAATACACCTTGATTCTTGTTAAGTACAGAATACTTAACCAAAAATACAAGTGTAGCTCTATGTACAATGTAATTAAAGATTTGTGGATTTAAACTAACATTGCTCTTTCTAAAAATTCCTATTGAAATTTGGGGTTAGCACAATTTTGTCCCAACCCTTCGATTATTCTCACTCCTGCAATAATATACCTGATTTTTGAGCTTGCCAAGGAAGACTTGGAGTGCTCGGTGGAGTTTCAAAACGAGACATTTTTGCACATACTGCAATTTATTGATGGCGTCTTCAATCTAATTTGCTGTGTCTGGTGACACAGATATAAAAGTCGAGTAAGGGCTGCATCGCCCGCAGGGGATCAAAGCCCTTGCACCTTTTGCACTTATCTGAAGGGATAATGCTGAAGAATATTAAGTCATGCCATACGTGGAGTCTTCCTTGACAATTCTTTGGTTATCTACGTCAAGTACTTACAAAAATGATAAACCTAATCAAAGTTACTGCTATTAAACTCTCCATTTACGAGTAGTAATTTTCCGCGAGAAACTAAAAAAACTTAAAACATCTCTTATTCTCTTGTGTCGGTCCTAGTGGTGTAGTGGTAACCATACTTGCCTTCTAAACTCAAGATCGCGGGTTCAATCCCGGCCAGGATCGATGGATTTTTTCGGGTGTAAAACTCCTAATTATGGCTTCCTTCGGAAGGAAGTAAAGCCGAGGGTACCTTATCGTACATTTACGGCCCGATAAAGAACCTCAAGCCTGAAAGAAGAGGCCTCTGAGCAAAATTTGTCGGCCGTTTCACACCCTGAATTGAATGGGACGCTGATGACCTGAGATGTTAAAGAGCGTCCGTTAATAAACGAAAGCAACAAATCAACCTTTCTCCACTTTGATATATCACAAGCTATTCAGAAGCCCCTATGTCGCATAGAACCTTAAACTTAGTGAACATTGAATTCAACGCATGATTTTGCTTAGTTTGGGATTGTAATCTGTTCCAGGTCTTCAAAATCTTTGCTGAGAGAAATCGTATTTTGAATTTTTGTGTTATCCAATTCTGGGAACGGATTATTTCTCTCGTGAAATGCACGAGGAGCACGGAATAATCAGAAAGCTGTCAAGAAATGGGTACAATATACCGTTTGTAAGATTAATCCAACACAACTCTGTAGTTTTTACACGGAAATGAAATGTTAAATGTTGAAGAAACTTTTCTACATCAAATTATTTATAAATGAAGTTGTTACGCTTCTGTGCTCAGAGGAATGTTGTATTGAACAATTACTAAACTCTCGTTAGTGCTTTAACTTATGAAATTTTGCGAGTTAGATTTAATTTGAGGTTAAGACGAAATAATCTTAGATTAGTATTTATAAAACAGAAATTTCTAGGTAAATATAACTGATGGTTAATTTTATGCCCTAAAAACAAGTTAACTCTCTATACAACTGGTCTTTAATGTATCATAAAACGTTAAGTTTCGATTAAATTATTTTTATTGAAAAGTTATATCAATTTCAATTATTGATATTTTAAGTAGAATATCCTGTATTTTTACTGTGGCTTTTTGAATGGTCCTAAAATGACATATGCAGTTTTTACCTTTGAATAAATAATTATGTATTTATATTGTACTGTGATTAATAAACGCTTTTGGTGTTTCATATTAGGATAAAAACAAATTAATTTTCTACCTGATTATGCTCATGCAGCGCAGTATAATTACTAGGGATTTGCACGCCACTGGCCGAGAAAAATCGCGATTCCCCACCATACCTCCGATACGTGGCGAAACATCCAGTAGCTAAAGACCATGGCACGGCACAGCACTCTCCCTTCCCTCTCAGCCCATTTTATCCCTTCATCTCTCTTCATCCCAAGCAAGGAACAAAAAAATACCATAAAATGCGTGCTTTAGCTTCATTCTCCCCAATTCTTTGAGCCCCCTGACGCTGCAGCCTAACTAAAGCTCGGGCTGGACATTCGCGGGATAGTCGCTTACAATTAACATAGACACGAGTCATGAAGAAGCTATTTTTTCTTATTTGTTAGGTGTCTGAAACTATTATTGTGCAGGATGGTTGATGTGAACTAAAAACTCCTTTGGTGATAAGCAAACCATATTTTTGTTGTTTATTTGTTCAAAAGAAGCTCAACACTTTTGTAAATAATCCAATTCTCACGACCAGAGTCCAACCTGAATTTATCCAGCAAAACTATGCATAAGTATGGCGCGGATCCCAGCTGTTTAATGCTCATAAGTTATAATGAACACACTCCTTTTGAGTCAAACTTGCTTTCTATTATATACTTTTAAAATCACGTTCCTTTTGGCTAGTGTCAAAAGTAGGGGAGTTACAAGAAGTCAATCAGTAGGTTCCCACCTGTAGAATGTGCTGTTTATACTTGATTGTTGCAATCAGCTAGAGATTGTTATATTGAGGTTGCAAGAAGCCCATCAGTAGGTTCCCGCCTGTAGAATGTGCTGTTTATACTTGATTGTTGCGATCAGCTAGAGATTGTTATATTGTACTAATACAGCATCAACGTTTAATTCTAAGTTTTGTTCTATTTGCAGTGAGAACCTGAAAGCTTTTGCCTACAAACCTTCATAAGTTTCTCAAATTTTACAGGAAATCAAGTAATTCCTTGTCGGTCCTGGTGGTGTAGTGGTTACCATATTTGCCTCCTATATCCAAGATCGCGGGTTCGAACCCGGTCAGGACCGATGGATTTTTTCGGGCGTAAAAATCCGAAGTATGGCTTCCTTCGGAAGGGAAGTAAAGTCGTGGGTCCCGTGTCGTACATTTACGGCACGAAAAAGAACCTCAAGCCTGAAAGAGAGGCCTCTGAGCAAAATATGTCGGCCATTTCACGCCCTGAGTTGAATGGGACGCTGATGACCTGAGATGTTAAAGAGCGTCCATAAATAAATCAATCAATCAATCAAAAAAAAAAAAAAGCAATTCCTTAGAGTATTTTTTTTTTTTCGTTATTATCTGAAGAAAAAGATGCTATATTAGTGTTACTAATATTTTATTGGTAATTATTTTGTTGTTTTGAAGGTTAGATTAACTGATACTGCCTCCGTGCTCAAGTGGTAGCGTTTGCGGCCAATAATCCGCGGTTCCTGGATTCAATTCCAGGTCAAATCCAGCTTTTTTTTTTTTTTTTTTTTTCAGAACGTAAAAATTTCCAGCACAAACCCTCCGGGATGTACTTTAGCCCGTGGTTCCTGTGTCATAAATTTATCACGTTAGAGAACACCATATCCGAAAAAAAAGAGGTCTCTGGAAAAAATTATCGACCGCTTCATGCCTAAGAAAAGCCTTAGTTCCCTGTCAGATGGCGTTGGAGGCAATGGGCTTACTACCTATACCTCTGCCCTCTGTCGGGAAATGAAGAGTACTTAAATTCTCTTTTGCGGTTGAAACCTCTCATATGAGAGAAATCCATGTGCTAGAACTGAACGTTGGGTTCTAATTAACTAAGGTTCTCTCCAATGTGAAACGGCAGGATAGGTGATCGATGTAAAACCTCATGGTTTCTTGTAGTAAAATTGAACCACTTAATTCTTCTGCTTCTAACTTAAGACTAACCACTACTAAACTTTACCGATGACCTCTCATGCTTGTGTAGGCAAATTAATGATGATACCGTTTTTTAACTCTATAAAGAGACGGTGTTCCAGGCTCATCGTGTCGTTAGATGACAATTCGTGTTTCACCTTTTTAAAAGAAGAGAAAAAAACCAAAGAAAGAAGGAAATAACATTCTGAGATTTTAATATCAATACCTTGGAAAAAGCGTTTAGAGGAAATCAAAAGAAAAAGAAAGCATTAAGAATGAAAAGAACAAAAGAGGAATAGATTGGCTAAGTTACTAAAGAAATCCGCCGCAAAAAGCATTAAGCAACAGAGGAGAATTTTTAGTCAAGCCATCCACCAGAGGAGGATGACTTTATGTTATGAAAATGAATTTGTTTAGTTTGTGGAGAAAGAAAGAGAAAATAAAAATGTGGCATCGCTATATATGCTGGGTCAAATTTATGACTTTTGTGAACAATTACATAATTTTAAGATTCTTTTGTGTGTAGATGGTGTGTTTGCTTGTTTTGGCGTTGGTGCTCTAATATATCTATATTCTCTCTCTCAGTAATACACATTTTGAAATTTTAAAATCTGTTTTACCTGTTGCTTGTTTCGTTTAATATTTTTCGATGTAATTGACAGATTGGAAGCTATTGTCCGTTATTGATACTAACCTACTGGGTTGTTTATTAAAAGCAGTTACTTTATTTTCTTTCTATATTATAGCATGACAGTGTTTCGACAAATGTTCTAGGTTCACATTTTGGCCAGTGTTAAATAAATATATAAAATATCTGACATTTATATCCTATTTTCTTTATGTATTCGGAATTTCCCCACTTTCCCTTATTTGTGTTTGAGAAAATTATTTTGAAACCGTAAACTTACTTAGTTAATTTTTAAATAGTGTTTAATGCCCGTTTTTACTACTCAGGCACCACAGGCGATGAAATGATATATTGAGAAAGGATTTATTTTTAAGGAAGAAAACGTTCCGGGCCTGAGTTTAGGATACCTCTCCGGCATTTGCCATTAATAAGGACTGGTGAAAACCTGGAAAAAACCTCAGTCATGCAGGACAATTCTGGCGGGATTCAAACCCCAGACCTTCCGCTCACGGGTCATGACCTCGGCCAGCCGTGACGGTTAAAATGCTTAAATTAGTTTATTCTTTTAAGGCCTCTCTGAGCATACTTTTTCTACCGTTGTTATTTGATAACTGTAAAGCACATGAATGTGTTTTAATATGAGTTTATCAAGTTAGACGTTTAAAATGTTCCTGTTTAGCCATGCATCGCTTGTCAGCTGTTTGAAACGATTCTCTTGTCTTTCTCTTGTTTTGCGTGCTGCTTATCTACATGTAAATTGTTCATGTTTTCTAATATTGCCGGATACAGATAAAGAAGTGTGGTCCTGACGGAAGGCGACCGAGTGGAAATAATTTTTCTTGTGGACGAGAGGACTGGACGCACAGGGACGTGGAGAACAAGTTCAATAGAAGGCATTCGGGGAGTTCACTAACCCCATAGTCCATCTTTCTTGAGGGAAGTGATTTTCACCGACAAGGCAACTGTTTCTTTAATCATAATATAATAAACTCTTAAAACATATATTAAGGAAGACATTACCAATAAACAAAAAATATAATAAAACAAATAGACAAAAAAATCGCAACTTACAATAAGAGGTCGACCGCCTCCGTGCTCTAGTGATGGCATTTGCGACCGGAGGTCCTGGTTTCGAATTCCGCTCAGGCCAGCTGTTTCGTTAAGTTTGTTTGTTTGTTTTTTTTGGGGGGGTTTTTCCTTGCTCCGAGAAGGTGAATGTCAGATAACTTTAAGGCGCCAAGGACTGCCATGGGTGACTGAAGTCGTTAAGGCGCTGACTCGCAGGCGGGAAGTTTGGGGTTCGAATCCCACCAGGACCGTCCTCCCTGACTAGGGTTTTTCCAGGTTTTCCTCAGTCCTCATAAATGGCAAATGCTGGGGAGGTATCCTAAACTTGGGCCTGAAACATTTCCTTCCTAAACAAAATAATCCTTTCCCAATATATCATTTCATCTCATGTATCATTACTGTCTGCCTGTGGTGCCTCAGTAGTAAAAAGGGGCCAAGGACTCCGAGCTCATTTGCGTGCCGTCGTCATTAATTCATTTCATTCATCCCTAGGGACTTATACCTATCTGGATAGACTAACAAAAACATTTCAGGCACAGATCAATCTCAACCGTGATTCATCTACACCAAAATGCAAGATTATCCGAAATTTATGATGTGGCGTGGTTTATTGAATGAAAGGACTGTGGAATTGTCATTTTTAATCGCCAATTAACAGAGAAAAGTACCTTAGATGTTAGTTGATGAAACTGCAGTAAAACTGTATATATCACTGGTCTATAAATAAATGATTTTTTCCTCTTTTTTTCTATTTTTCCACCTGGATATACGTAGTATGAATGACCTGAATTCATATTATTATTATCGTTTTATATTATCGGGCAGTTTTTTAAACAAAATCACAAATGTAATAATGTACTTATATTTTTATGCAATATTATTCAGTTTTTTTTTAACCGCCACGGGTGGCCGAGGTCTTTAAGGGGCGAACTCATGAGCGGGAGGTCTGAGGTTCGAATCCCGCCAGGACCGTTCTCCCTTACTGGTTTTTTTTTTCAGGTTTTCCTCAGTCCTCATAAATAACGAATGCAGGGGAGGCACTCTAAACTTAGGCCTGGAACGTTTCCTTCCTTAAAAAATCCTTTCCCAATATATAATTTCATCTCGTGTATCATCAGTGTCCATCGTCTATAGTGCCTCAGTAGTAAAAACGGACGTTAAACACTGTTAAAAAAATTAAGTTTTAATACATATATCTTCTTGACAAAACTGTTTTTGTAATTTTCATTTATCTTAAATATTAATGAATATATTGAAAAAAGAGCGCTATATGACAATAATTATGAATTTTCAAACTTTTTTCATTATTAGAGAAAAAAACTTCAATTTTTTTTCAAGTGTCCTTCACTGGTGTCTCTTTTCAAACACCAGCAGTCATTAGGTATCATTTACACATCCCAGGGGCCTTGAGTCAGTTCTTATTGTTTTAATGTCTTTATGAAAAGGCTCATTTTGTTCTTCACTCATTGCACCAAGATTCGCAGGGTAGTAATCAATATGGATGTTGAGAAAATGCACGTTAACATTCATTCTACACCCTAGATTTCTAAAATGTTATAATATTCTCTCCACAATTTCTCTATAGTTCTCAGATTTCTGGTTGCCAAGAAACTTTTCCGTCTTTTTTTTTTTTTGTATGTTTTCAAAAACAAGTATAGAATGGTTTTAGAAAACATAGAATCACAATTCAGAATGCAAATTTCTTCTTTTAAGACTGATATATCGCGCAGTATCATTTCTTTCACTCAGAAATCATACTTTGATACCTAGTTTTATTATTAATATTGTACGTGTTTCATTTACTTTTTGCATAGTATTATTGCTATGATTATTAAGTAAAAATACACTACGATTAAAAGGTAAATACTAACAATTTGACATTTATTCATTTGTTTATATTTCTAAAGATTGTAAACTAATGATGATTTTTTAAAAAAAAAATATGGAAAGCAAATTTAAAGTTTTAAACTTTTAATTAAAACTTAAAAGTCCGGTACAGCTAGGGCTCTGCGACCAAGAAATATTTGAGAACCGCTGTAATATACCTTACTTTTTGTGGATTTCGAAGATGATTCAATTCAAACCCGGCTGAGGTCGATAGATTTTTAGGATGAAAATCTTCTGGGAGGGACTAAGCTGTGAATCCTGTATCGTATATTTACAATGCGTTACCTGAGAAAGATGTCCCTGTAAATAATTATCAACATTTTTACATCCAATTAATACTTCCACTCCCTTTTAGATGGCGTTAGAGGTGATGACTTACTACTTGTCCCTCTGCCACTTTCCGGAATATAATTGTAACTTATATAACCGAAACCTCCTTAGAAGAAGCCCGTGTTACAGGTTGAAACTACTGATACTGCCTAAACTAAGCCCAAGGTACAGTGAATGAAACAAATTGACGAAAGAGGATGTAGGCATGCTTTCCGAAAAATGAAGCATAAGCGAAGCTATATGAATAATTATGGAATTTTATTACGAAACCCTCATTATCCCAAATACTCCAACTTAAATCCCTTTTAAGTACTTTACTGTTATTTAATATACCCTTGCGCAGCAGAAGAAATACATAGAAAGAGATTAATTATAACATATGAAAGTTCCTATTCATCGCTGATCTCGAGTTACTATTTGCCCATTGGTTTGCCAGCTGCTCACTATGACAAACAATAAAGGCAAACCTAACCTCAAAAGCACACCTTTGCAAGTTCATGAGAGTTGCGCTTTCCTAATGTTTTCGGAAAGAGCACAGCACTTTGCGATAGTGTCCCAGGGAAGAGAATCACTCAGTAAACAAAATTGGTCCCTCTCCCTCCTCCACCTCCCTCCACAACGTACTTTCTCCATGCCATCCATTCCATATGACGACGAAAAGCGGCCCACACCGGCACTAGTCTACTTCTCATATTGCAAAATACAATTTCCTATCATCAAATTTCTACTCAGCAACATCCATCTAGTCTTTTCTGCCTCCCCACCCCCTCCACTACCCGTCCCATTCACGATCGACTCGATTCTCGCGGCATCTACCTTCCATAGAGCCGCCGGCGGTAGCGTCAAACCACCCACCCACCCCCTCACACCCGAAAACTTCCCTCCGATAAAATGAAAACACCTACTCGCATTCCCCGTACTGATACGTACAGCCTGTACTTCATCTTTAAGTTGCTGGTTGCAAGACAGCGAGATAACGTGCTGTGATAATCAATTACACGCCCTTAGCAGTTTCTTTCTAATCTAAAAGTGGTAAAGACCTTCTAGTGCACTTCTGTTGCAGCTTCTCTACCAGAAATTCACGAGAAACCTGTTAATGCATACAAATAGGAATTACCATAGCTAAATTGATAATAGTTCACAAATTATTAAACTAAATTTGAACATGAATAATATGTTAATGTATTTCTTTTTCAAGACAACATTGAAATGCACCAGTTATATTTCTTTCGTTAGTTTCGTAAATAATGCAAAATACAAGTTTTATTTTCCTGAATACTTAACATGTTTTCTGTTATCACACATCGGTATTTGTAACCATTTTATCAATTAATCAACTCAGATTAAATAATAACCTCCTCAAAAGTATATATTATGAATATTAGCATGTTCAAGTCTATAATTTCAAATTATACTATCACAATGCATTAATTCACCAAATGGAGGTCCTTCGCTGTACACTAAACATCATGTCGTGTTCACAGCTTTTCTGGGAAGAGATAGCTTCACATTACTTTCCCCTGTGATGAGGTAATGGTTGAGCAATGGCGGAATGAGTGGCAAGAGAAACCGCAGTACCCTAAGAAAAGCCGCAATAAATCCCACATACGACCGCTGGGATCGAACCTGGACCATCTTGATAAAGGGTCAGTCGAACCACTCGGTCATATTTTAGGAATTAGTGCATATTTCGGCATTTTATTGTTTTTGGTAATCCGAAATTTAATTCAACAATAAGAATATAGAAGAATAGCGGAATAATGCAATACGGAAGAATGGGAGGAAACGATGAAACATTTACACGGTTAGTAAATTCCCGCACTATCTAAATAACTATTTAAAACAGATTGCTCAGCGAAATGAAATTCGATGTGTGGAAATGTCTGTAAACTGAGGACTCAAAAATTATATTATCGACTTCTTTCTACTTCCGGTTTTAACTCTCTTACTTTAAATGTATTATCTAATATATTATTATTATTATTATTATTATTATTATTATTTTAAAAAATACTCACACTAGATACTTCTGTGCAGATTTGTTGTTAAATCAAGAGAACAAAAAGTATTGCTAATAATGAACTACTTGCGTTGTTTATTGTGTTTTTCCAGTAATAACATAAATAATTTCCTTTGTTTATATCCATGGAATCATGCTTATTGATACAGAAACATCTTATTTAAAGGATTAAATAATTCTATCTGATATTGTCCAAAAAGGAAAGAATTCTAATTTTAATTATGGTGACTATGGAGACAGGCAACGATCTCATCCAGAAGTGCCGAATTTATTTAATGACATGCATGGAATTGCATTCCATTCCAGATAGAACAGTGACAAGAATTGTAAAAAAAAATGCACTCAAGCTGGAAGCGTCAAGGACTTGCCAATATCTAGTCGCAATTGATGAGTATACTTCATGGTTGTTTTCCTCCATGTGCAAGAACATCCAAAAGTTGGTCAAGGCAAAATTTCGTGATAGAAATCCTTAAAAGTACATCCTTACAAAATTCAACTATTGCAGGAACTTTCAGGAGGCGATCCCGATAGAATAAATGCAGTTTTGTGATATAATGATGGAGCGTATTAACAACAATGCAGTTATTCTTAGGCCAATTGTACTCTCAGATGAAGCCACACTCTGCCTGAATGAATTTGTCCACAGACAGGGGTCAGACGTAAATCTAGAAAATGTAAATATTTGGTTTGGTATTGTATGTGATCATATCATTGGTTCTTTCTTCTTTAGGGAAACGTAAACGCTAATAAATATATGAATTTACTTCGAATAGTACCAGCTATCTCAAATTTGTTTCCAGATCGATTGAACCATGGGCTTCCGAGAGATGACATCTATTTCCAATAAGATGGAGCTTTAGCCCACTATGGGCAGAATGTTCTTCAGCACTTAGACCAGTTTTTCCCACAATGATGAATTGGTAGAAGAGGTCACATAGAGTGGCCAACATGATTCCATTTTTTGTCGCCTTTCGACTTTTTTTTTTTTTTTTTTTTGGAGTCATATGTAGTCAGACCTTGTTTAGTATCATTTTAAGTCGAACTTCGTGTAAATCAATGGTGTGCATATTCTTTGAAGATCTTAAGCCTCGATATGGAAGTTTGAAACCATAAATCTGAGTTTCCTATCTCAAATGTTTTGGTGTTGTCATTAACACTTTTTTGTTAGTTTATTTATGGACACTCTTTAACATCTCAGGTCTTCAGCGTCCCATGCAATTCAAGGCGTGAAACGGCCAACAAATTTTGCTCAGAGGCCTCTTCTTTCAGGCTTGAGGTTCTTTATCGTGCCGTAAATGCACGACACGGGACCGACGGCTTTAATTCCCTTCCGAAGGAAGCCATACTTAGGATTTTTACGCCCGAAAAAAATCCATCGGTCCTGGCCGGGATCAAACCCGCGAAGGAGGCAAGTATGGTTACCACTACACCACCAGGACCAACATGAACACCTTATATATAATGAAACAACAATAAAGCACCTACTGGATTAAGGAATTAGACAAAGAAAAGATGTAATATAAAGGAATTTGTGAAACAACCGCGGTTAACGTTACTTAGAATCAGATTCGTCTCAATTTGCATAATAACGGATAAACAAACTCTTACTTAGAGTGATTTAATCCGAATTTAACACATATAGGCGACTGGGCATTCTATTTAACCATCTCCATAGATAATGCCGGGACTTGTTCGGCCGGCCGTTGCGTGCTTTACTAGCAGATGATTGAATAAAACGTGTGGTATTTGTGCTAAAGTTTACACAATATTTCAACAATGTTTTCATACTCTGAACTATAAATCAATAATTCGAATCATTTTTTGTTTTTATCCGCATTGCACTTATTTTCGTTTGTCATAAAAAAACAAAAAGGAATACATTTATTCAAGTATTAAATTTAGAGATATCTGTTCGGTCTATCGATTGTCTAAATTTTTCGTTGTTCCAGTCACTAGCAAGTGTGAGAAAGAAAGAGAGAGAGAGAAGGGATATAATAGGTGTACTACAGGGATGGGTTAGCGCCTGAAATTGGAGGCGAATTCCCATTTAGTTACATAGCCCTTCTTCCTGCAATTTCCCCTCAAGCCACTCTCATGGCGCTTGTGTGTGTGTTCTCTTTTTTTACCGCAGGCTTATATAAACTCCCACGGCGCAGGTGCATGCAAATTACAGAAGGGTAGACATTTTTAGCAAGAGGGAGGATACGGTAGACGCTGGTCGTCTTTCCTTCATCCACCGCGCACCCCCCCCCCCCTCTTTCTCCTAAAAGAACCACTCGTGGTTCTTCCTGGTCTTACAACTTTCACTACAACCGATTTGGCTAAAATCTATTTATAGCCTACCTACATACCTGCTTTAGAAACAAGGAAAGAAAACTGCTCGTGAAAATTTGTTCTACATATTGGTTTCCAACTGCTTCAAATTTTTAACACAGTTTTATTTTCAACAGTATGAAAACTTTCATACAGACTGAACCGCGATTCTCCGGGATTCGATTCTATTTATTGCTAAGTACCTCAGGCAGGTAGAATCTCGATTAGCCGAGCACAACCGTCATTAGAACTATGCATTTTGTTGTCTTCAGACAGTCACCTAATGGTAGCCCCAGTCTCGCTAGGACCAGTGGAAATTCTCTCGCCTAGTGATCCATGGGGTTCTCTATAGCGAAGTTACCAGAGTTAACGATCCTGATCGTTATAAGTGCAGCGTGGCTTAGGTATACTGAGCGAACAATAACGACGATGTGTAAATTTGCCGCAGCCGAGATCGGTACTACCAAACTATTCGTGCGGTGTTCTGCAGCTCTAGATCAATATCGAAATGTAAATAAATAGAATTCCTTTACTCCAGCAATAATCATTGTTCAACACATGCACTTCTGCTGCTCATTTAAGAGTTGTTAATGTCTGAACATTCCAGAGAAGCTTTTTTAGGTTGTTAGTAAAATTTAAAATAAACACATATGTTTCGTTAACGACTATCGATAATGATAATTTTAATAAGCGATAAATTATTTAATATATTTTACATATAGTTATATGTAATCCGAATTAGGCATCTCTCGGTATACAAGCTTGTTTGGGAAACTAACTCTAGGAGTACGTGGGTGAAAATGGTTGAATACAACCGTTATACCTAACATAATACCAGATCATACAATCTAGGTAATAAGAACTGTTAGCTTGCTTTTCTATATAACGATTATTTATATATCGCAAATATTAAAAAAAAATATTTCAGAAATCAAATCTCTAATATAAAGTTGTTTCTCGTAACAGCCTGCAGCTTAATATGTATGAAAAATAAATTGCATCCTTTATACAAATCCATCTATTTAAGATGGGGCAGCAATAAATTCCTGTTTTTTCCTCAAAACTCAAGTTAGTTCACCACGATTCATAATTATGAATTCAAGCATGTAGATTTCTCTATAGGCATGTTATACTTAGAGTACACTATATGTGAAAACTTCATATTTACTTTCTGTATACAACTATTTTAAATTTTTTCTGTAAGTTCTTTTGCAAAAGTGCATTTTAAGTAGCATAATTATTTTATATAAAAGGTAAACAATTATAAACTATAGACAAAAAATTTCATTTGAGTCTTATTATCGCTTTGCTGAGCTGTCTTTGAGATAAAATTTAAAATTTCACAAAATGAAAAAGGCGTTTTAATATCAGTGTATGCTACAAAATACCAGCTTGAAAACAAGATCGAGTTTCGAATTCACATGTATGCATATATTTGTCTTTTAGATTTTGCACCCCTTGTGAACAAGTGACCTATGGACTTTTGAGAAATTACAGCTTTTGACTTCCTCTGCCCCAGAATATCTTCGACAATGTCCATTGAAATCTCGGTTTACCACCTTTCCTCCCAAATATTAATAAGGGAAACTTAATAAAGGCAATATGTTTTTTATTATACTAAACATTTTAAAGACTAGAATTTATCTCCTTTCCACCTTCCAATACTCCATTCATTATTAGAATGGGTTCTAATGTAACCATTAACCACGTAGTGCACAATTTACATACACGTATAAATGGGAAACAAATGAATCCACGGCCTACTAAGTTATTATTAATTCGAATCAGAATAAAAACATAGTTGTTTAGTTAAACAAATCGAAATGGCACAGTATGGTAAAAGTTAAATTCCAATGGTTATTAAACACAAAATGTGTAAGTAGAAGTAAGAAAACAATAACTCAATGTGTTTAACAATTGCCCAAAAGTATTCCATACTTGCAATAAATAGTGCACTGAGCATTTCATGGCAGTAGAAGAAAATAAAGTTAGGAAAAACGCGGTCTTTACGACATTTGTCGTGCTCATCAAGTGAATATCTTCAAGGTAACCTCTTCAATAATAATAATAATAATAATAATAATAATAATAATAATAATAATAATAATAAATCGTTTTAGGCGGATGGATACAATTTGTTTTGTTTATACTAGGACGCATTACGGAGTATACTTGTTTGTTATTCGTTCTTAATAAGTTCTGCGCATGTCTGTATTGTAGCTTGAGCTCGTATTTAACATGGTCACTGGGGCATTCATCCCGGTCATTTTTTCAAGAATTATTATTTTTGTCTTAATACATAAATTTGCATTTTGAGGGCAACATTTCTTTCAGACACATTTTTAAGACATAAATTGTTCAATATTGTATCCTCCGCCAGTATAAATAATTTGTGAGTTAGAGGTTGGGTTACGAGAGAGGTATAGCTTGTGTTTGCATCGCATGCAGAGATATTTTAAGTTTTTGGGCAAATAGTCCATGGGAAAGATTGAATGTTTACCTGGATATTTACCTGTTTCCAAAATATCTAACTATAAGTGAATATAAATTTTAAAAGTGTTTAATCACTGCCTCAGATTTTATGCAATTAATAGGGAAGAATATTTTAAAAGAAGGTTTCATTGAAGTTGAGAGGATGACATCTCAATTTTATAGGGTTAGGTAATAGACACCGAAAGGTACCATAAAATCATTTCGTTAATAAAGTTTTTAATGACCTGTTTTTCGTCAAAAATACATGCTTGGAATTTTAATAAACCATATAATAATTCATTTACCTTTAATAAATAATACAATTTGCAAAATTAAGTTTTAAAAATAAATAAAAACGAAAAATAAAATTTATATGCCATTCACTATTTAAAAAGTCTTCTATAATTTAATTTATTTAATTAATGTAATAAATTATACAAATTGCAAAATGAAGTTTTAAAAATAAATAAAAACTTAAAATGAAAGTATATGTCATTCATTATTTAAAAAGTCTTCTATGATCTGTAGATTTTGCAAACTTCTCTTCTTTAGGAATTTCGAACGCAGGTACACAGTTCTAAGTATTTTATCCAAAATTATATAATGGTAAAAAAATACTGCTAAATTTAATGATATAGTATTAAAATTTATATGTGTATTAATTAAAATACAAAAAAAACTGAAATGTCATGGCTGTGGTAAACTTAATTGTATTTTTCAAAAGTCAAAATTGTTTATGTAAACTGTTCTGACACGATAAAAATTAATGTAAACACAAATTAAGTATTTATTAGGTGCATGACTCTATCTGAGCATGAAAAATGCCTATATATTTTGAGTAAATGTCTGTATAATTATTCTGCGTGATTTATAACAATGATCTGCTATTTTTCATTTAAAAACTCTTTGTCAGATGGACTAATTTATTTCAAACTCAAATGGCGGTGGGAGATGAGCTATTTACGTTAAGATAGTGCCATATGTGAAGTTATGCTATTTCGTAAGGTTGAAAAAACAATCAAAGTGGTAGGATTTTTCCACTTTCTATTTATCGTGACAGTTGAACGATGGTATTGGTTGAACGTGGTGGTGGCGCTTCAAGAAAGTTCCGCTAGAGCGCTCTGGTTATTTTGTTTGCTAACAAATGCTGAGATAATATTGTTTCGCATCATTTATTACCATACTTAATAAGTGTTTATTATTAAAATTTAAACATTTATATTTAAAAGAAAGGATTTCATGGGTATAGATATTGAAAACTGGAACTATTACATCCTTAACACTTATATTTACGTAACCCGCGGAGTGATTACATGCTTTGTGAAAAGTGATAACTTTTGTTCACATAAAATAGATTATGTGATGCAAAAGAAAAAGAAGGCAATTAACAGGTAAACTATACCTATATATAATATACATCTTTCTTGTTAATTCACTATTATAAAATAAAGGTGGGGAAAGTGGAAAACAATAATAGTTTCGTGCTTCAGTTTTTCGTGAATGCAGCAAGAAGTGTGTAACAATTGCTGTACATAAAATAAAAATGTTATAACTCCGTTAAAGGCACTTAAAGCGAAATAATTAGAATGCTTTCACAAGTACACTTAATGAATGACATGTTTCATCATTTGTACATGCTTATTTACCAATGTAGCATGTGAAATAGCATTTGGTTATTACTATATTTATTTAGGATATATATGAGTTATTCGCAAGAACGGTGCAATGTATGTTTGAACATGTGATACTTTTTTATTTTCTTCATTTGGAAAATTCCTATTGTTTACTCTATTAGTAACTTTCCTTCTTTGTTGGTACCGCTTACAGCTCGCAAATATAGCAATTGTAGCATTCCAGTGCTCATGCGCTGTAAGGCGTTTGTACAGTGCATCATATACGGGATCATCATTCTTTACAATTGTTAGAGTGGGTTTAAATTGTGACTTTCTACGTGAAAAGTGAATAAAGGCAGTTTACATCTTGTGTGCAATTTAATAATTGTTCATGTTCCAGATATAGAGAGCATATGAACATTTAGCGAAATAGTGCTTGCGGGTTTAGATTTTTTTATTAATAAATTGCAGTATTCTAAAATACATTATCTCCAAATGGAACACGATAGAAAATTTAATATCAGAACATCTTGGCTGTTAGTTTACTAGCAAAATACTTCTGGGCAAAATATTATACTATATTAATATAGGTTGTCATAATTTATAAATTGCACAACTTTGCAACTTCCAGGCATGTAAAACGCGTGTTTCAACACGCGAATGAAACGACAACGATGCGCATAAGATTTCTCCAGACAGTTACTGGCATATTCGCGAATGACAATTTTTATATCATCAGTGTGTATTTGAATAATAGTTCATTGTCTTAGAATGTTATTGACAACTCAGTCTAGAATGATTGATAAGTAAGTTTTAGAGGCATGGTCGCAGACTTTTGTAATATATTGAAGATTTGTGAATAAGCGCAACAACAAAGGGTAAAAAGTGTATAAATGTTTACTCCATATAAAAACAATGTATCTATTAAAGGAATGCATTCATAAGCATATGTAGTAACTTGAAACAGCATCTATGTATTTGTTCAGTACTACCACTACATTTTGTTTACAAAATCGATGAGCTGTAAACATTCAAATCAATAAAAAGTATTTAATACCTTTACAAACAACAGTTATTCTTTTTTAAATAATCCAAATCAATAAGAAGTATAAAACTTTGGAACTATATATTTTAACGAAATCCTGGCGAACGTCTGTCACCACAGTTTGTTAATTGGTTGGCTATTCCATTTGGATCCATAGAGCTGGTCGTGTTTCGGAGGTAGTTTAAAATGCGGTTACTTTCTAATGAACTTAATTAATTTCTTCAGCCTTCTAAGACTCAAGAAGGGGTACAAGTTGATATCGATAGAGTTAAAATTATTCCTACAAAGATGGTTAAGTCCAGAAGAATTTCGGGCATACAGCTATCAGTTTCCAGAAACTGTACAACTGTTGAAAAGTTATCCAGGGAGTTCTTGTTCACTTTTAACTCTAAAATATCCATCACAATATGGCGATGCAATGTCAGGATCAACATCGTCTTTAAATAAATTGCAGGTCGGCCCTTGGAGGTGCTCAATCCTGAAAACATCGCTCTTGTGGATGGAGAAATTATGGAAGACCGACGACTCAAAGTTACAGAAATACCAACAAGGTTGGGCATTTCTAAAACAACAGTCCTTCGAATTATTCATGAACATTTAAACATGAATAAGGTTAGTGCCTAGACTTCTTTCCTCAGCACAAAAGTAGCAACGAGTCATCTGCTGTCAGGCTTTTTGGAACTCTGCCGTGGCAATGAGAGAGAAGTTCTGCAAACCATTGTTACAGCCGATGAAACTGTGGTCCTCTACTATGATCCCTTGTCCAAAAGAAAATAAATGGAATGTTGTAAATCTGACGAAGTACTGCCTATAAGGGCCAAGGTCATTCAGTCAGCCAAGAAGATCATGACCACAATCTTTTGGGACTGTGAAGGAATACTCTTCATTAACTTCAAAGAGAGGAATACTACAGTAAATGGGGAGTACTATGCTGGCCTACTGCACAGACTACGTGCTTCCATCAAAGAGAAAAGGCGAGGAAAACTGAGTGATGGTGCACACCTTTATGACAACACCGTAGTGCACACAGCTCTGTGAAGAAATTTGGCTTCAAGGAGATCGATCATTCACCCTACATTCCAGAGATAGCTCCCAGTGACTATTCCCTCTTCTCAAAACTCAAAAAGGACCCTCGAGGAAGAAAATTTAAGTGTGACGAAAGAGTGCTGGATGCTGTTTATGCCCATTTTGCAAACAAGACATCTGACTATTTTGGGGGGAAATTGTAATGTTAATTCAAATATGTGAGAAGTGTCATGCAATAAAGGGTAACTATGTGGAAAAGTGAAATATTATGAAGTGAAATATAATGGTTAGGCCGGAAACTGGTGAACCTACCCTCGTAGTATATACTGTACATTTCAACTAAAATACACACACACAAATAAATCTAACATCCGTTTCACTAAATAGAGTTTAATGTATAATGATTTAACACCTCAACCTAGAATGTTCTCGGTAACATATGGAAATAAATAAAAAAAAGCCTGCATTGTGGATACAGATATTCCAACCCCTTCGTACTAACAGTTACACTGGTAAATTGGTGTTTCGTAGTTTAATCGGCCCGTCTTTTGAGGAGGTGGGTCGGTGTGTTTGTAAGCACGGGGTGCACACTTGAATTTCGTATCGTATGTAAGATGCAGGTTCAATCCGCAGGATGACTTGAATCATCATATCTGATAAGCAATTAATAAGTCGATAAGACACTATCGACCTAAAGTTTTATTTTAAAGTATTATAGGCAATATGCAGATACATGTTAAGTTCCTTCTATACTACAATGAAAATACAAAACTTTCAAAGCCACTTTACTCTTGGCATTTTAGCAAGGAACCGCCCTCTTTGCTCATTAACTTGTATAAATTAGAACACACCACACACCACAAACCCCGAGAGAACAGCAAGGGGAGGGGGTAAAAAAATCGTTTAAGAAGAAAAGCCGCAAGGCAGCAGCATCTGAGGAAGCATGCACGTAGACGCGCGTGTGTGTGGGGTGGAGGCGGAGTGGGGGAAGATGCAGGCTGGACCTATTACTGCGTCTCTCTCCCGCTCTGATCGACGCCGTCGCCCTTGCCGCTCCAAACGGTCGCCATGTTGTCGATACAGGCACCATTATCTCTACACATGCACATTCGACACAGTGGGAAGGAAGTCACGGTCCAAGGGAACCCGAGGTACGTCTTGTTCGTCGATATGTGTATCGATAGCAAGAAATATATCGATAAGATAGTAAGTATATTAAGATGTGTCGATAGTATCAGATACTATGAATCGAGGTAACCCATAATTAGGTATTCAGTACTCAAAATGCATCACGGAGTTGTACAACTAGAAAAGTCTGTGCAGTTCCTCGCTGAGAAAATCAAAGGCTTAAACAAAATGGTTTTGTTTTTTGTCTAATCATTATCGTATAGAGTTTGATGTTGACGTTGCTACGACATTTATCAACCTTTGCTACTTTACCGCAAAGCTCCAGAACGTGGTGATGAGGCAATATACAGTGACCTAGTGCGTTCAGCATTCAAAATAGATATGAACAGCTTGTTGGGATAATTAAAAACAAAATCTAGAAAATACTTATTGCTTTAGTTTTCAGAGTGATAACTAGGGTTCGGATTTTAAGTGCCAAAAATATTTTCAATATTTGGCAAAAAAAGTCCAAAAATTTAATTAAATTTGAATTATTTTATGTCAATAAATACTTATGCAGTACTCACCAACTTAATTCACATTACGCTTCCCCAACTACTAAAGAACTGAGGTACATAATGCAACTCATCTTCTGAAGCAACGGACGATTATCGCTAAACGTTGATTTGCACTGGAAAAAATGAACGCTCCACGTCACAAGAAGTCCGGAAATTTATACCCGGACATGTCAGTCACACAACAATATCGTATTCTTGCTGGCAGTCCAACACATTTTAAGTGCACACAAAATGTTAAATGCACTATTTTTAAACATTTCTCCATAGTTTTTATAACATTTGTGCTGTAGATCTAGTAAGACTAACTGCATTACGAACTGCTTCTGAAAGCATTTCTCCCGTTTCATGCTGTTCGGTTATACTGCAGAGAAAAAACAAATTAGTAAAGATAGAAACCAAGTGGTTTTTACTAATTTATCACTTAACATTTAATGGAAACTAAAATCATTCTTCAATTCTTCAACATATTGCTGTTGTGTTTACTTTTGGCATCGTTAAACACACTAAAGAAATATGACTGGTGAAAACTACCTTCTCACAACACCAGTTTAACTGCAACTGAGTGATTTTAGCTAAGAGTTTAAATACAGCGGCTCTCTCGTATCGCCACTCTATTGCATTCACATCTTTGATATGCGTCGACGGTAATAAGCAGCAGATACTACGATGATCTGATACACCCCCCAAAAAAAAATAAGACGGTGTTCTCTTTAACACCAAGTTCATAAATATTTTCCATTAATGAATTCAAAATGGAACAAGGGTGAGTTCGAGCATCAATTGTGGAATTGTTTTTAAAAAAAAAACAGAATTTCAAACTGCATGTTTATATGTTGGCACCAACACATTTTGGAGTCTACACATTGAACTGCCTGCACTTTATGATAGAAAGAAGCAGCGTGTGAAGAAATAGTGTACACAAAACTGCTAACAACAAAAACAGCCATAGAGTCTTGAAAGTATAAGAGAGCAGTCCATGAAATGTGTAACAATAATAGAAAAAAAAACATTTTATATCAATATTATTGCTCTGCTCCTGAGCCAACCATACAAGGCAAAGGGAAATACTGTTCCTGCAATATTAAGTCAGATATTAAGCTTTTGTTAAATAGCATTTAATTAAAACTGAATTTTATGCGTTTTATATAAATATTTCAAACTGTTTATCTAGATCTATTTTATGTGGTTAAGTTTATCATATTCAAAGTTTTAATCGCACTTAAAAAGAGTTACTTTAGCTGTGCAAATAAAATATATAGGTATTTGATAACGCTAGAACGTAATGCAGTTCTCAAATACTAAGTAAGTTTTGCATTGAAAAATAGAATTTAAGGTGTACATCAAGAAAAATGGCCCTCGTGGAATATGATTTATTTGAAAAGCGGTGCAAAGACAGCTTCGTTCCTATGTGTAATGTTTTCAAAAGGTATAAAACTGTGGCTGCTAATGCTTTGTGAAATGCAAAAGAACATCTTTTGGTAAGATATAGGATGGAGCACTGTAGCATGAAACATTGCGGTTCTATTTCTACAGTAAAATGGCATAAATTAGGGTTAAAAAATCAACTATGTTACAGTATTTGTTTCATAATACATCAGAGTGTGCGTAAAGTAGAAACTAATAATAAAAATCTGAAATACTCCATCCCGGTATCTTGTTTCCTACGTGTATTGCAAACTCTTACACTTTATTTCTAAATGACCAAATTACATTCTTACATTATTATTTTCCAGATGATACTTATATTTAGGTTACAATTAAATTGACTAAAATAATAAATTTGATAAATAAAAAAAGTACATTTCCTTTAACTATTTCCTAATTGCTGGAAACCAGCTACTACTGCCACTTAATCTTTAACTGTAAATTAATAAACTACCAATCACCGGTATCCGGTTGAAACTGCACTGATGACCAATATATTTCTTACATACTTTTACTTTACTACTTACATGTATCTATTCCTGTCTATATTTGTATAAAACTATATACTATGTATCTATTGTTCGTATACATGTTTCTTTATTTTCCGTATTACATCATATCATCTTTCTACATATATCGCCACGGGTGGCCGAGGTCATTTAGACGCGGACTCATGAGCGGGAGGTCTGGGGTTCGAATCCTGCCAGCATCGTCATCCCTGACTGAGGTTTTATCCAGGTTTCCTTAGTCCTCATAAATAGCAAATGCCGGGGAGGTGCCCTAAACGTAGGCCTGGAACGTTTCCTTCCTTAAAAATAAATCCTTTCCCAATTTATCATTTCATCTCATGTATCATCAGTGTCCACCTCCTGTGGTGTCTCAGTAGTAAGAACGGGCGTTAAACACTACTCAAAAAAAACGTTCTATATATAATCTTTATAAATACATTCGTGTAAATTTCACATTTATATCTTATATTATCCCATTTTTACAACACTAATTATATTCTTTGTTTGTAATTCTAATAGACATTTATCTATGCAACATTTACCTTACCAATTCATTACTTTGACATCGTTAACAACAACAACAACAACAACAATAATAATAATAATAATAATAATAATAATAATAATAATAATAATAATACAGTAGAAACTCGTTATCTGTCTTAAGGTGAAGGTGGAAGAGCGGTTATTCAAAAAATAATCCGTACAATTAGTTTTATTTTTAAGTCCGTCACTTTTTCTGAACTTAACCAGTAATTTCGAATTGTCTGATTTTCGTTTTTATTCCACGAATTAAATCAATGTTCGAGAATGAAGTGTCTTTTCTTTGCATTGGTTTCTGCTGTTTTAATTGTGTCTCGTACTGTTGTGATACCGACTAAGTTAACCACCATTTCACCATTATCATGAAATGAATGAAAGAGCCCATTATGTCCCGTAAAAGGCTGGGGCCTCCTGCTAGAGGGAAAATCTCATTTTGTGACTCACGTGGTGAGCTATTCCACACGAGTTAACTGAAAACTATACTTTTTTATAGCTTCTTGTCCTTTTTGAGTCCTTGCCTCTTCTCCCTTCACTCACTTCTATTGCGGGCGATGCTTGACCAGTGAACTCCGAGATGCTCCTTGAATGTGTCTGACCATCTTTCTCTTGGTCGTCCTGGAGTCCTCTGTCCTGAGTAGGGGTCTCACATGGTGTTATCTGCTTTTAGCTTTTCTTATTAAGTTTAATTTGCTTTTGTGTGTTTTGCTTTTGACTTCTTTACTATTTATCTATTATTCTTTTAATTTTATTTCTTACTTTCTCTGTATTTTCTCATATACTTTATTGTTTGTTACATCTTATACTGTGACATCTATCCAGGCCATAGAAGGACTCCACCAGTCCGAAATATAGCGATCTCAAGTGTGACTTTTTCTTTGTGTTTTATCTTTTTCTGCTATCATAATTACTGTTAATTTGTTACATTGTTGATAGTGCTGCTTTATTTTTATTTTTCTTATATATATACGAAATTTTAGTGTTTAATCACAACACGAGCATATAAAATTCTGTAGATGTAACGGTAATGGAAGGAATTTGTAGCACAGAGATACACATAGTAACACAAAAATTTAAATCTTTAAACTAAAGTACTGCTTTAAAAAGCGGTAGAAAATATTCATAAACAGTTTAATATTTATTTTTAAAAAAACTAACATTGTTTATGAGATAACTCTATTAATATGACTTTTAAATTAATACCTGTTTGTTGTTCAATTTTTCTGTTTAAAAATTTAAAATGGGGTATTGCTAAAGAATAAAGATATCAAATAGTTTTATGCACATGTTAAAAGTCATTTGTAACAAAAATGAAGGGTAGAAAATACTACGAAGAAATACCACGACTCTGCCTTAATATATAAACCATGAACCTCCTTTTCTGATGGCAGATTTCCTACATTTCAACCTCATACTCCAGGCATCAAGGACTTGAAAACTCCTCTTTGCCTTGATCTGTTTTAATCATGATTCAGAGATCCTTAAAGCAGAAATTCTGCTGTTCGACTACTAATTATCCTTGGATTATTAATTTCATCTTACTTACATTTCCCTGCCTCATCAATTTTATACTTAACGGCTCTCTTCCTTCACTAATGGTCGTGTTTCGGGTAAAACGAAGAGTAATAAGAGAAAAAGAAATGAAAGTAGTTAATGAGATAATTAAGCATGAGGAAAAAAAGAGATAAGAAGGCCTTATATAACAAAGAACTACGTTGATGCATTGGGGTTTAGATTAATGAATCCCATTTTGTGTATTTTTCTTCTCTTCTAGAAATCATGATCTGTCCGAAAAGTTGGAGGTGATTATGTAAGAAACAGGAAGGGAGATATCGCTTATAAGAAGTTTAATTTGATGTTATCAACTTTGATGTATTTTTAGATAATGCTCTCTGTCTCTGTGAGATTCAGTGATTAATCTTACAAGAGCTTAATATTTGGTTCGGAAGCAGAGAAAAAGGAATTGAGAAGTCCAGGGGAGGGTTATAAATTAAGAGAGTAAGGAATAAGAAGGGGAAGTAATAAGAGAAGTTAATAATTCAAATGATTTTTCCTGAGGTTATAAAAATGCGGTCCGCAGAATAACTTTTCTTTAATTAAGACGTGGAAATTTAAAGAGTTGAGAATAGTCATTATGAGACCTACTTGAAGATAAATTTCTGGCGAGAGGACGGGGGAAAAAGAAATAAAAACTTGGATTCCTTTTTCTTACAAAAAGTTGTGAACTTTTCTTTGAAGTTTGGGAAATTAAAAGTAGAGACTGCCTGAAAGAAATAATTAAGGGTTTTATAAGTACATAATAAAGAAACACTCTTCCCTTAGCGGACCTCATAGATTCTCAGAATATTAAATGCTGTGTTTCTGGATAACAGTCGAAGAAGTCAGAAGCAAAAGGGTGCAAGTTTGAGTAAAGCATTTTAGAGTAAGAACGTACTATTTCCACTAGTAATACGTACAATTTCAAAACATTAGCAAAAGCTGTAGATAAATAAATCATATTATAAAGCAAAATAAAAATAATTTATGATGTTTCTAAAAGCAGTGTGATATTTTACATTCCCAGAATGCACAAAATAGCTCCGACACGTCATCCAAAATGTGTTTACTTTCAGCAGGCAGGAAATCCAGCCAGATTGTAACACTAAAGTCTCTTTGAGCCCATCAAATGAAATTAAACTAACCTGGGGTAAAAGCTTGTTCTAGGGAGAAAACCGAGATCAGGAATGGCCTGGCTTTCAACTGGGAGGTTGAAAGCCTAAAAAAATAACAAATAATTCTGGTAGGCGAATCTGCTCCTTTTGTGGAGGGGATGGCAAATGGATATATATTCTGGTAGAATGCACTCACTTGAGGAAATCCTGTTGCCAGGCAATTAGAGGTCAATTGGCATGCTGGGATCTGTTTATGAACCGCTTTAATTGGTTGAATAAAGATATTTTCCTAGCCAAGTGCGCGAAGCTAGAAGCAAATTATTTGCTAGTTAGAAGGCAAGAGTGTAATTATAAATAATACACAATATATTTCAATTCATATCCTATGTGTAAATACCGTTTTTGTTTTAATTTTTATAAAATATTTATTGTTATTATTATTATTAGTATTATTTTTATTATTATTTGTTCCTCTTTCTAATTGTGCATCATATTTAAACATATACGGTATATGCCTCATGCACACAATATATTTGTAATGTATATATAGAATGTTATAATAATAAAGATACACCTACTGCTACTATTTTTAGCAGATGCATAAAATTTACCTTCACACATGCAATAATGGCTTTTAAAATATAAGTAACAGCAGTCAGCATGTTTTTGCAAAATGTAGTATGTGTTCTGTATATATTTATGATGATTATTGTCTTCGTTTAAACGATTTAGTCTTGTATTTAAGCGTTTTACATTTTTCACGTAAGGAGCATTAATTTCTTTTCTTTTTGTAGCATGCACCTTCTCTCTCTCTCTCTCTCTCTCTCTCTCTCTCTCTCTCTCTCTCTCTCTGTTTCCCTTCTTGTTAATTTTATATGCCACATAAACATTTAACAAAAATAATGACATAGGAGGATACTTAAAGATACCTAAAATTGATCCGTGTGAGTGCCTTCAATTTCGGAGGTCTCGGGTTCGAATTCCGCACGATCAGTTTCCTGGGTAAGGATTATTCTTAAGTGTTTCCTTAACCTGAAAAAGTGAATGCCAGGTAACTTTAAGCGTTTGCGGCTCCGGGCTTATTTACTCACTCATTTTATCAAACATTTATTCACCGTCTCCTCAGACCTTCATTGTTATAAGGGATGTTAAACTGAAACAAACAAATACCTCAAACTATAATATCGCCTTGATATGTTTAAAATTAATAGACCAGAATTAGCATCTAAAGACTTGTAAGTTTATGAGTTTTTTTTTTTTTTAATGGTGTTTAACGCCATTTTTTTACTACTGAGGCACCACCGGCGGTGACACTGATGATACATGAAATGAAATGATATATTGGGAATGGATTTTTTTAAGGAAGGAAACGTTCCAAGCTAAGTTTAGGGTACCTCCCCGGCATTTGCCATTTATGAGGAAAACCTGGAAAAAACCTCAAATCATGGATGACGGTCCTGGCGGGATTCGAACCCCAGACCTCCCGCTCACGAGTTCGCGCCTTTACAACCTCGGCAACCCGCGGCGGTATATGAATAATCGCAATAAGATAAGTGAAGAAGAGAAAATGTAATGAAAAGCTCATTTTCTCATTTGGCTTTTTCTATCCTTCACGTAAGATGAAACACTTATTTAATTGCACAAATAATCCTATTTTTTTGGAGAAATGATAATCTTCCAATATAATGGGTTTAAAATAAAATAGTGATTTTAAGCACGGATAAAAAGTATAATGAAATAGAAAGCTATTTACATAAAGTGAGAAATAAGTGGCTAGGGGATCAATAAACAAGTAAAATAAATAAATGAGCATTAATTGATTGAAGATGACAACTTAATTCTGTGAATGAATTCAGTGTCCGAGCACCCTCAATAATGTAGATTTTGAATTAATAAGGCAGACAGAAACTAAATTTAGGAAAATAATCAATCAATACATAATAGTGTGAAGGTGATAGATTTATTGCATAATTTTGTGTATTCTATTTTACTTTAAGTATTGAATAAAGTCATTAATTCATTCAACAAGTCTTTTCTCTTCTAATAATTTGTATTTTTTATACTCCATAATGGTTGTTACCGCGAATGTTAAATGTATTAATTTTCGTATTTTAGTGTACATTAGACACAGGGTTAGCCAAAAGAAGCTCTGGTGTTTTACATTGAAACTGCATATACATTAATAAATCTGTAACGATAAATTAAGTACCAATAAGCATAGTAACTGAAAGTTTGTATTTGTTTAAAATACTGAGGGTAATAAAAATTGTATACACACTTTCAAAGTAGATATCTATTTACTATGTTTCAAAGTTGGACCGAAAAACAGCAGTAATGTGTAGTATGATGTTCTGTAAACAGATGTGACTCACATTACATTATGTTAGCGTTGCTACAATAAAATGGAGACAAGATTATCGTTTAAACAGCGGAAAGCAATTTTGAAGTGGTACTGGAAAACCGAGGATGTTGTTAAGTTCAAAGGCAATGAAGACATGTGTACAGAACAGAATCGCCAACGGGAGTAACAATTGCACGCATTCGGGACAAATTTGAGACTCGTGGTACCGTATACCGTAGAAAAACCAGCTACACTGGCAGCACTTCGGGAAGAAATTGAAACGGCGTGTGCTGAGGACACTTTCGCAAACTTTACTCAATCAGTAGTTCAACGTACTCGGAAGTATATCGACGCCGATGGTGGGCATTTTCAGCAACTGTAAAGATGATTAGCGTTCATCATTTTCTGGAATTCAGTTTTGTTACTTAACACAGTTTTTTCTTTGCTTGAAGTGTGTATACGTTTTTTTGGCAACCTGTGTATATTCACTGTTGATTTTAGGGCTACGCTCCACGTCGACTGCAGATGTAGTCGGGCGCACGGTGAGTTTCCTGGCAAAAAAACCAGAATCCTGGATTACCCCGTGTTCTGCTCGAAATCGACTTTGAACCCTGAATTATGAGTTTAACGTTCTCCGTTGCTGTGGCCACCATTGTTACAAAACACCTTCCATTGGCCAATAAATCAATCTACGTCATTGACGCCATATAGATACGAATTTCGAAAATTTATTAGTGTTTCTGTGTTAGATGCATTACGAACAAATCAGTGTTCAGACAGTGTGAAACTTCAGAGATGTTTTTGGCTACTCTTGTATTTTTATTTGAAAAGATCTGAGGCGAATAAAGTCCTAGAAGTTGCTCAAAATCGCGGTAAAATGGCAAAGTCAAGCAAGGTTGCTGATGTGCTCTTGTTTCCAAGTGGAACGTCATGTCAGTCAAGCAAATGAAGAAGCAGCAACATTATCTTCAATATTTTTGCTAATATTGAGTGTTACCGAAGGAACAATTCCTTCTTCTTTTAGTCCTATAGCATCTAGGTGACTTCTTAGCTAACCTTGCAATGTTAAGACGTCTTTCTAAGGAAGAGCACGCGCTCTTTCCCCGCTTATCCTTTGATCCTTTTGTAACCATTAGTTACTTGGCGTTCTGTCTTTACAACAGCATCTTCGGAGGGCAAGCGGCAGAAGTGACGAGAAAGGAATAACTAGCAACCAGATCAAAACCACGGAAAGAGAAATATGAGGACGAGAAATAATGGTGGGGAGAAGATAAATGAAGAAGACGAATTATAAGAGCTGGAAATTGGGACATATAAGTGAGTAAGAAACGTGAGAAACGTACCATCAAGAGAGAGTAGCAAATGGAGGATAATAAAGGAGAAGAAGAGGTTTGAAAAGAAAAATAAAAGAAAGGAGACCTACCCAATAAGGAAATGGACAAGAGGAAAATGTAAAAGCGTAAGAAAAAATTATGTAATTTATAAAATATAAGAAAAGAGGGAGGGTGACTTGGCAGTACGAAGAGGGGGAGATAAGATAAAATATTGCGACTCTTAGGAAAAAGAAATAAGGAGAAACTTGAAGAAATAACGAGAAAAAGAAAAACTAAGGAGGGAAACAATGCATAATAGAATTGAAAAAGAGTGTTAAGTATGAAGAGGAATAAACAGAAGCAAGTAGTAAACAATACAAAATAAAATAAATACGGTATAACTCAAATAAGATATAAACAAAATACATAAGAAGTGGGTTGCTATTCCGATGAAACAATAGAGAGTAGCGAAGCAACAGAATAAGGAATCATCGTTTAAACCAGAGCCTTCCATAGCAACACATCTGCTGCCAGTTAGAGGAATTTTTAAACATTCTTAAGTTACTGACACTTACCTTGCAACAAGCTGAAAAATCCGCACAGAAATTGTCCCGTATTTTGCGATTTATAGTTTCCGATCAACACGAAATATTACCGATCGAATATTATACTAGTCAACTACTACCATTTCCATGTAACTCCCTAAAGCCAGATGCATCACCTACAAAAAAAAAATCTACGTCACGGATATAGAAGGGAGAGCAAACATAAAAAACTGCCACCCCTATTTTTTATTCTCTATCCTACCCTCACATGTTCCTCCCTTCCAGGGCCGCACCCCATCCGATTTGACATGCTTTGCAGTCTACCCTGAACGTTGCAGCTGCTTTTAGTCATAAAAAATTTAATGTGCAGTGTGCTTATGGTAGTGTTCAAGGCGGCGTTAACAAACTCCTTTCAAATAATAATCAGGGATACGAAATTGAGTTGTTGATCACTTAAAATACCTGTGCGGCTAAGATTTGAACTTGTGTTCTCTCGTAGCATCCTTAAATTTCTACTATTAATTATTTTCATTACCAACTAAAACTGTTAAAATTGCAATATTGTGCTGCATTTGCATAAACCTGCAATTAAGATGCTGAAAAGTCGTCCCTTGACTGCAGAATTTTACTAATTATTTTTTTTTATTTCTGTACTTCATAACTCCAATTAAATTCTACAATTCCTTAAATTAATTATATTCTATAGTATAGAAAAAATTTTTGTAACCAAATGCTAAATAGTATATTCTTTTATTGAATTAATATACCAGAGCGTTCTCAACAGTTCTCAGCCTGAATAGCCATGCAATTGGTAAAATAATTGTGTTAAGCATTCATTTGTTTAAACGTAAACCTTTGTTTCAAGTAGTTTATTTAATATAGCTTTCTCAAGCAAGAATACGAGTTGAACATTGCATTAAATGGATAAAATTAAATATCGTGCATTGATAACGTCTTCCGTAAAAAAAAATGGTTTAACGTGAAGTTCTTCTGCTTTATTTCCGACGATTCAATGACTGCTGCATTTAAACATAATTGTACAAGCTTTGAAATTGATCCCTCGTGAAGGACGTCCAAAAAGTGGAACATAGAAGGACTGATTAAACAAATACATGATATGGTATTAGATAACCAGCGTGAAATAGTTGAGACTATAGGTAGGTCTGTCCTGGTTTGTAGTGGTAACCGTACTGCCTCCTAAAGTCAATCCCGGCCAGGACCGATAGATTTTTTTGAGTGTAAAAATCCTAAGTTTTGCTTCCTTCGGGAGGGAAGTAAAGCCGTGGGTCCCGTGTCGTACATTTACGGCACGATAAAGAATCTCAAGCCTGAAAGAGAGGCCTCTGAGCATAATTTGTCGGCCGTTTCACGCCCTAAATAGAATGGGACGCTAATGACCTGAGATGATAAAGAGTCCATAGATAAAGCAAATCAAAATCAAAGAACATGAATTGCATATGAAAAGCTTCATGCAAGATGGGTGCCACCCCAGCTAATTGCTGATTTGTATGAGAGTATCGCAACAGTGCTACGCTTTAAGAGCAACAGAACTGTTGTGCATAGGTTTATAGCTGTGGGAGAAATTTGGATTCACCATCCACCCAGAATTGAAGGAACACTCAAAACAATAGACAGAAGTCGTTTATTCAACGCCAAAGAAGACAAAGCTGGTTCCAATCTGAAGGAAATGTTAATGATATCAGTCTTTTGGGTTGCTAAAGGGGTTTTACTAATCAATTATCTTCAGAAGAGTAAAACCATAACCTCGATACCAGTTCAGTCTTTTAAGTGAATTAGAAAAACGTCTTGAGAAAACGCCCGGTTTGCAGAAGAAGAAAAAAATAGCTTTTGTATCTCAAGACAATGACTGCATACAAAAGTGTTTAAGCTACGGGGAAAAATTAAGAGACCTAAAGTATGAACTTTTGGAGCACCCACCCCTGTTCACCAGATTTGGTTTTGTCTGACTTCCATCGTTGATCAGCGTTTTTCGTCAAATCAAGAAGCTATTGCAGCTGCATAGAAGAACTTTGCAGACCTACCGGAAAAGTACTTCAGAGACGGGATAATAGCTTTGAAGCATCACTGGAATAAATGAGAGATTATGTTAAAAAATAAAAATAATAATCAAGTTATAAACTTGTTCTTCCATTGTTAGACAATGCAAAATTATTTCTCAGTCTATAGTTTTCTGATTTTGACAAGTCAAGGAATTAACTGCGGTAATTCTGCCGAAACGCGTACGGATCTATTTGTAGATGAAAAATAAAAACTATTCGTTATTCTCTGGGTGAAAGATACCTAATATAAGTTCCAAGGAGGAGCAAAGATTCAAAAGCATGAAGGCATATCTACCCCGCTTTAGAACTACACGCCTAAACGATCTGTGCCACTACGACACCAGATGGGAAAGGTTTATAATAGCTATTTACTATTATGATAGCTGCCTATATTGAAACGACATTCTGAGAATTAACGTATGAATAATTCGAAATTATGCAAGACTTATAATGAATACTGTTCATATATCAGTATGATGCCACTCCCATCGTTCCACTAGGAATTAATAACATAGCTAAGTGGACGAAACGAAGTGCGATGTGGAAGAAGTATGATTTGTGGTGTATTGTTGTATCCTTAATACGGAATAGATTTATTGTATAGGGTATGTTTGTGTTCTGTGACGTCATTACTCTAAAAAATTAGAATGGTAGGGAATCAAGCGTTAAAAACACAAAAAGGAATAGTAATTTAATGAAAGTGAAGAATGGTATAAAAGTGTTACAAGGAAAATGAATATATATATATATATATATATATATATATATATATATATATATATAATGTACAGAGGGTGAAAAAATATATACATTTCAAGCAAAGAAAAAACTTTACTAACATAACAAAACTGAATTCACACAAACAGAAAATGATGAGCACTAATCATCTTAGACTTTTAGTTGCTCAAAATGCCCACCATCGGCGTCGATACACTTCTGAGTACGTTGAACTGCTGATTGAGCAACGTTTGCGAAAGTGTCCTCAGCGATTGCAGCACACGCCGTTTCAATTTCTTCCCGAAGTGCTGTCAGTGTAGCTGGTTTTTCTACGGTATATGGCACCATGAGTTTCAAATTTGTCTCGAAAGCATGCAATTATTACTCGCCTTGGCGGTTCTGTACACACGTCTTCATTGCCTTTGAACTTCAACAACATTCTCGGTTTTCCAATACCACTTCAAATTTGCTTTCCGCTGTTTGATCATTTGGTTGTAGCAACGTTAGCATAACGTAATGTGTGTCATATCTGACATCATACATCATCTGAATATCATACGATAATGTTGGCTTCGTTTGTTCATTGTTGATTTACGATAATATTCACTTTGTTTGTTCATTGTTGATTTACCTATCACGTAGCAACGCTATCATAATGTATGTGAGTCACATCTGTTTACAGAACATCATACTACACATTACTGTTATTTTTTGCTTCAACTTTGAAATATATTAAATAGATATCTACTGTGAAATTGAGTATACACTTTTTTTTTTTGGCTCCTCGGTATATATGAACATCATAGTAAAGACGTCTCCGTGGCCTAGTAATAGCGTTTTCGATCACCAATCCAGAGGTCCTGGGTTCGAATTTCAGTAAGATCAAGCTCTCTGGGTAAGGTTTTTTTCGGAGTTTTTCCTTGCCTTGGGAAGGTGAATAGATAGATTTAAAGCGCCAAGGGTTCCGAGCTCAAGTCAACATAAATTCATTTCATTCAAATGTTTTTAATACATCTTTAAATTTTTATCATGTTTTTTAAGTTTCAGATCATAAATGCTGGCGTATATCTTAGTTTTAACTCCATAGATTCCGCCCCTAATAATAAATGTATTAATACACCGTAATTTAATAATTTTTTAAGAGTTACAATAACTTCGTGGATATTTAAATAAACAGATGAAATATTTATGATGGAAAAACTGGCTTGAGATTTTTCAGATGCGTGCAAATGTAGCATTTATAAAGTATTATCTAATTGATCATATCCATTATCTCAATATATCATTTTGAAAGAATATAATTTCATTGGGGTGCATGAATTAGAAATGGACTCAGATTAATTCAGACCTCAATACTCCTCACATTCGTCTTTTTATGGCAAGAAAAAATTTCGGAAATAGCCTAACTAAGGCAGTTTGATACTTTCGGATTGGAATCTGCGTAGCCTTGTTTTCTTCCAAATATGTTGAGAGTGTAGAAATGCAACCAGTCAGAATCTCTTGGAGAAATTATGACATATTAAAGCAGTTATTATGATTCTTCTTTTTAGATTTATTTGGTTTATTTACGAGCGCTTTTTAACATGCCTGATCATTAGCATTCCATTCAATTTAGGACGTGAAACGGCCAATAAATTTTGCTCCGAGGCCTCTTTTTTCAGAATTGAGATTCTTTCACGTGCCATAAATCTACGATACGGAACCCAAGTTTTATTTCACTTACGAATGAAGCCATACACTTTGGATTTTTAAAAGTTAATTGACCATGACTGGGTGTGAACCCGTAGACTTGGATCTAGCAGATCAATGTGTACTATTATAAATATCCATACATGCCTAATAAATGCAATGCATCCAAAACAGTTCCTCTGGTTGTTTTTTATATTTAATTGTTTCTTCTTCTTTAAACCTTTTAATAATTTCAATTGAAGAAAGAGAATATTAATATGAAGTAAATACATCTAAATACCTCTTTTAAAAGGTCTATATTGTAATGTTATGTCTAAAATATTTCAGCTTCCGGTTTTCATTATTTTTCATTTTCATATGTTTAATATAGCTTCACTGAATTTACTCTTATGTCAATCTACGTTGGCTTATTAATATGGATACCAACAGTTTATCTCACCAGCATCCTTCATTTGTTTTATTGCTAGTAATTTGTTTTCTCTTGTTTCATTACTAAGTAAGACCTACTTGGTGACGTAATGCAGCTCTAGAAATGCAATGTTTACACTGCAAATCCTTCCGTTCAGGATAGATGGCACAGTACTTGGATTCTTATTGTCACCCCACGCTCTAGTTTTATACACCGTGCCTTCCCCACTCCTCCTCTACCGCCACCTCTTGTCTACAGACTAAAAAAAATCTATAATCCTCTGCAGCCAGGTTTGTTAGGGAACGGAGAACAAAATACCACACACACACGCGCGCGCGCGCGCACACACACACACATTAGAGTGCCCTAGAGCCCTAAAGGCTCCAATGTTATCAAACCAACACAATAAACACACCCCTATTATCACACCTTAAAATCTTAAGATGGCAGCTACTGCCTGAATCCTCACATATTGCTTGTCGTTTCTTAAATGGCTGAAAGATATGCACTACAAAAAAGTGTGATTACACAGATAATATGATAGCAGTTGGTAACAGATTTTAGATTATAAATTTAAAGTTTAGGTTTTATTTAAAATATGTATTTATCAGTTATTATTCTAAAATTTTATAGGAAATTATGTTCCAGAAAACTCACTTATACGCGTTTCTATTGGCATATAAATAATTTTTTGTGAATATGATATAATTTTATAAAAAACTCCAAAAAAACTGGGAAGAAAATATATTTTAAACAACAGATTACAATAATCAATTATCATCAATATTTCATATTTAATTTACTGTTTCAAGGTTTTAAATAATTTTTTTTTTAATTTGTTGAATGTCAGCTTAATGTCTGAAAGAATTTGTTTAATTTTTACAGAATTTAGCCAATAATGCGTTAGACCAGTTTAGTTTTGGATCACAGTTGGACCTTTAAATCAACTCCCAGTCCTTTAATCTTTCTTATTTGGAGGATTTTTAAGTTGCTCGCCATTAATTTATTTCCTTTTGTGCTGTCGCTGAATTTGTTTCATTTTGTTTGTGTGGCTACCTGTTAGCATTTTGATAGGTCTGTTTCAAACTAGAAAATTGTTGATAACAATATATAACAAAAATTAGACGTATATATGATGAAACACTTTATTCTACTACACTTGAAAGGTAGAATCAAGCGTTTACCTTCTCTAATTCTTATGTAACAGAAAGATATGTCGAAACTTTGGAGAAACATTCCTTCCATAAAGAGGGTGCAAATATGTCGTGTGGACATGGGTCCAAAAATGTTTCATTTCCTTGTTAGAACCCTTTGTTTACAACTCCACTTACACATATGACATGCAAGCTAGAATGCCAGCGCAGCTGTTCGGTGCCAATAACCCCATTATAGAACAGTTGCTTAAAACGTACAGTAGGTAAACATTCACTTTTACCTCTGGTTAAATGTGGTGGGGGTGTTGTAACTATTCTTAGTTCTTAAGTTCACTCTTGTTATGGTCATTCTGTACCGAGTAGTCCCCTTTTTATGCTACTCACTCTATTGCTTAACGTAACGCCGAGCGCGTAGTGTCAGTTCTGTGTGTTTACGGATCTCGTTCCAGATACAGTAAATTGAATTATTCATGCTCTCATGATCTATGGATTAGCCGCAGATGTGGAGAACTTTTGTGCTGGTATTTTGCAAGGTTGCCAGACAATACGAGATACTTCAGGAATACATCAGCGCACCAGGGATTATGGCAAATGCCAGGAAGGTACCTTAAACTTAGGCCCGGAATGTTTCCTTCCTTTAAAAAAAATCTTTGTTAATTTATCATTTCATCTCATATATCATCAATGTCCACCGCCTGCGGTGCCTCAGTAGTTAAAATGGGGGTTAAACATTATTAAAAAAAATCATCATGGTAGTCCATACAACGGCGGGCTGATGGATGTATTCGCGCTAATGGAGGACATTTTAACATTTCATTTTATTTTATTTTCCCACAGTTCTGCTTTTGAATATACTGCTATGTGGCACAGGTGTAGGGAAAAAGGCTCTAACAAGGAAATAAAGTAATTCCGAACACATGTTCATATTATATTTTTATTCTGTATATGTAAATAATTTTTCTCAAAATTTTGACAAACCTTTATGCTACATACTGTATGTATACGGTGTACCAGGATCGTCATATAATTTTTGGAATAGGTAACCCAAAATACATCTTAAGTACTGAGTAAAAGCAGCAGTTGATTTAACAAATTGATGACTACTGCGACGCACTACAGATATTACACATATCATATATTTTCTTTAAAAAGTGTAATACTTGTTTCCTGTCAGTGTATAAATACTTTACTCACATGAACTGGCATTAAATTCAGTATTTAATCACTAACAGATTAGAGGTACACAAGTAGAGGTAAAAATGAACACACATTAATAATTGTGTATCGATTGAATATTAATTTTGTAGTTTATTCAATAATGGAAATGTTATAAAAATTAAAGGAAAGAAACATATATAAAGTCTACTTTGTCCATCCTTAAAAACGCCAAAAATATTCAGTCAAACTGGCATTTGTGACATATCGTAAAAAAATGCACAGCAACAGTTACTATATCAATCTCTTGTTTTCTCAAAAGTATTTTTCAAAATAATTGTTTACATCATAACTTCTATAATTTTCAAAATAATTGCATTGCATTCTTGTTATTAAGGTTAACAATCTGAACTTCATCCTTCATCTTATGTTAAATAGGAAAAAAATATTATAATGGAAAAACAGCTTGAAATAAAAACATCAGAAAAAGAATTTTCCTGGTCTGGCACTGCACATATTTTAACTATTCATGTTCAGTACGTACATTCAGATGTTACGTTTATAATAAATAAACTACTATTCAGAAAATATGACAATCTCGGGAATAATTTTGTAAATGTCTTTTAATGCCTATCTAAAATTAATATTTTGAAAATTAATGATTTCAAAATTTCATAACATATGAATATACTTTTATTTTATAATAAAGAAAAAAATTATACTTCAAGCAAATGACTTTTAATTCAATAGCTTTTGTAGAATCGGAGAAAGTACATGTGAAAAACAGAACAAAATTTAATAAGTCAAAGGTGTATCTACCCCCTTTAAGAGTTTATGAACGAAATTATTATAGATAATATTTTAAAAATATACACAATGTCAAACATTCTGGCTTTACATTTAAGGAATAATTAAATAAATTCGTCACACAATATAACTTAGCGTAAACAGATACTTCTTAAATGATTGGGAAAATAATGATTCAGGAAATAAAAACATTCAAAGGTCGATCAATTGTCGCTATTTATTAATGCAACAAAGGGATTTTCTACTGTTACTGCTAAATAAATTTAAGTAAAAATATACTTTTCAATATAAAATGCTTTACTTGTAATGCCGTATTTTATTCAATATTTTAGCTAATATTCGCAAATGTATCATCTATTTATCAATAGTGATTAATATAAAAGTAATTTGTGTGATGGCATTTACGAGCATGCATTTATCTCCTAGTAAACATTGAAATGATACATTCCATATTCGTTTCTCCAATTTTCTAACAGTTCGCTGCAATATGCCATGGTCACAGATTTCCGTAATGATGTAGATCAAATCATTAATAGTCTCTGGTCGATTCAGTAAACTCGGTCTGTAGGTAGCCCCTTAGCGAGCGAGGTGACTTTCTCGTTTCCCCTGATTGCTTAGACCAATACTTTCCTTTCCTAGAAGTTTCCGCTCCCCAATTTCACCTCTTATATTCGGTTGCAGGATCAGAAAAGTACGAGGTGAGTCCAGCTGATACTGTGCGGCATGGCGATGATTCGCGCTTTGATAACATTTCTGCCTTGAGGTATGGTGTGGAAGCAGATCTTCCTTAGAGGGTGCTTAGAGTCCCCCCATTTGCGTCCATATCTCATCATTCCTGACTCCTGGTTGCCCGGTCTATCCCAGATTTCATCTCTTCCTCCCGGAGGGGCCTTGCTTGGAGAGCTTAGGCATGACTGAGGTACTAATTTCCTCTTCCTTTTCATCAATTCAATCCAAGCTAACTCTTTAAGAAGTTATTTGGTTACTTGAGGTAGGATGAGCAGGGTGGTTATATTTCCCCAAGAAACTTCTGATTTTGACGAGAGACTCAACTAAAGTGTGACAAGTAGCACAATTTAGTGAGTTCAGTCTCGTCCAAGTGCTCAAAATTTCTCAAATATGCATATTGTATTCCATATGTCCGAAAAAATCATTGGATTCTCTATTCGTTTGCCAGCAAACACCAATCTCGTGCCCAAATGCGAGTAGAACCAGGCCTCATTTGTGAATCACTTGATGAAAGTCATGAACCATGTACAGTAACGAAATCGTTTTTCTTTATCTGGCTGTTACAACTCATGAACTTCACTAATCCAGCATGACCTCCATTTTGTTACTTGGTCACTCTTTGACATCTGAGACAAACGACGTGCTGGTTTTGAACAGATTGCCGAAGACTGGCCCTTACGAGTTCTGCCATGTATGCCAAACATACTACGATGTTTGCCAATCTCATTCATTAAAAATCCTCTTGATTCCAACTTCCTTACTAAGTCGAGTAATGTCTTTCTCTCTCTTAAGACACGTGCACACTTTCTTTCTCGCCCTGTGAATGGCGGCAATATAATGCAATAACTAGCAGTACTAAAAACCCAGGCTGAGACAATGTGCACGTCATCTTGACCTACAGACAAATAATAAGAGAAAAGGGAAGAAAATGAACAGCTCTGACAATCCCGACGACGCATCCAATTTACAGAACGTAAAATAAACTCCCATAGGTTCCTGTGTCGTTAAACATCACATCATGCATTTAACTATAGAATTGTTTCAAATGTCGACCTCTAACGTGATTACAGAGGTGATTGATCGATTGTGTGCGAGTATTTCACACCGTCTATCCGTTCGATAAGTTCCTCCTCTGAGGTTACAGGAGTCTTGAGACGGCATCGTGAACCTGCACAACATGCATATGTGGCCGGAAGAAAATCAGTAAGCGCAAGTAGCTCAGTGGTTCTGTAACTTTTTTTATACTGTAGGATGGTATTAGCACAGTAAGCTATCTTATTTCATTTTTCGTAATGCAGGGCATTTGTTTATCAATGATCCAACAAGCCAAGACAGAACACACTAAAATATATTAAGTCGAGATGCAATAAATGAAAAACTAAATTAGCGCTCTTTCAATATCTTAATGCCACTAGTATTGCGTAAAATAATTGAAGAAAGTTATCTCACAGCATCGCATCTTTATAATTGACATTTGAGTTCTTATTTTTACACAAACGTATGTGATTATTCTGTAAATGTTGTTTGTATATTGTGATACGCTAAGTTATGCTGTTGTGCCGAAAGTTATTAACAATCAGCTTTTTCGATCGCTAAATATCTGTTTTGTTGTAATATACAGTTTAACCCTATTCGATTATTAATTTTAGTATAAAAATGCAATTACTTCAATGCGCCATAACTTTTACATTTTACAACAGTGACGGTATATCATTTTATTCACTGAACTGGACATTATAACTTCTTGTAATTTTTACATCATTATTGGCATATATTCACGAAACTAATGTACCGTAAATTTGTCGTTTTAAAGTTTATTGCTGTAATGGATTTTTCTAAAATACTTGCCCAAGTTACAGAAATCTTCCAGCATTAAACGATGCGATTTCATTTATTTAAAAGCTTATCGGTCATAATGTCTGCTCAACATTTTTAAAAGCGTCTGGAAACTTTTAGTAGTTGGCCCTTAGAACCGCAAGGAAAAACTGATTCAGAAAAAGCAAAAGAGGGCACAGTAAACCCATCTCATTACCATGTGTTTAGGACGCATTCAACGGGAAGTTACATTCACATAACAAATATCGCTTTTACATAAAAATTCATATCAGTTATCGTATTAAAGTCTTCCTTTCCAGGAGATGATTTATCTGCGGTAGCTTGGGAAGTGGGGGACAATGGCCAGGAAATAAGTCCCGAGACAAGTTGTAACTCTTTCAGAAATGTTTCATAACTGTCTGATAGCTCAGGATATTGGAGATGAACTTACGTCTTCGGCTCTCATACTTTCTTATTGTCCTGCTAATTCCAACTTGAAGAAAGTTGTGCGACCGTTGTGGTCTGTTGATGCTGCTTTCAGTAATAAAGAACCCTTCAGTACGACTTGGAAAATTGGAAGTAAGAAAAGAAAGGTGCTTTATGAATACACAGCATAATTTGATGTGGTTCTAAATAAAACTTTTAAAAGTATGAGTTTTGTACTTGTTGAGAAAAAGTTGCCTAACGTGCTAAAATATTTAAAAATACAAGTAAGCTAGTTATTCCATCGTTCATTGTTAGGGCAATCATAAAAAATATAACACCGCCACCTGAAGAATATACCATATCAATTTTTTTCTTTAACTGCGTGTTTTGTTTGACAAAAGAACAATAAAAGCAAATTAATCTTCAAAATACACCTCAGTATATATATGGCGAAAAAATTATTAACAACTTTATCCCTTCTTCAAATATAAAACCTTCCTTTAAAACTGACACAATATCTGGACCATGTGGTGAATTAATTTTTAACTGAGTTATCTGACAAAATAAACTGCAACCTTGTATATAGTTGACCAATCAGATTTTCGCGGTGCTCAAATTTCAAATGTTGGCGACAATAAAATACCAAATGATTCAATTGTTCCTAGTGTTAACCAGTATTCCAAGATTTGTAACTGCTGCGTCGCGTCAAATATGCAAGGTCTTAAAGGGAATTTTCAGTTTCACATTTTTGTTGGATTTTTCTGAAACTTTTACTGTGATTACATTGCTATTAAGTTAATATGTATTCCAAATTCCATTCAAATTGGATATATACAATGCCAGCTATAAGTTATTTCAAAATTTTTATTACGTAAATATGACACATAATCGATATGTCTCACGCGGCTCATTAGTTGAGAAAATTGGTTGGCATTTTTGCAATTGCACCTTTGAACCACATACAAAAATTGCATAGAAAGAGATTTTAAATAAATTTGACGAGTGAACTTTGATAATTTTAAGTCTATAGGGAACTTTAATCTTTTAAATTAATCATTTTTTTTATTGAAAATACTTTTTTAAAAGTATTATTGATGTTCACGTGTATTTTGACCTATAGGTTATTACAATGAATACTTCTGCATATTTTGGGAAATTTTAATCAAATTTAAATAAAAACGGTTACGCTTAGGAAATTTTGGATGTGTAATTGAAGTTTTGAGAAAAGTAGAACCGAGAGGGAGGGGGAAGGACATGCAAATGTTGACTCTCTGTGGACGTGCAAAGGTTCAAGTAACTATTTGCAGCAAAGAACTGATTTTCGATTTTTTGACTAATTTTGACCAAAAAGTCATTCCCAATGTTCCTTCAGTGTTGATACTGGGAATAATCGATGGTGCAATGATGATTCGCGAAATTCCAGGAAGACAGCGAAAACTTTGAGAATGAGCCACATACAAGATGACCAACAACAATAGCCACACTTCTGATATTACACAGCATTCAACGTTAGTGCAGAAACCATATAGCTCCATCTTCATCTGCTAGGAAAAAGATATACCGAGAGTATCGAAAATGTATACACACTTTCACAGTAGATAGCTATTTAATATATTTCAAAGTTGGACCGAAAAACAACAGTAACGTGTAGTATGATGTTCTGTAAACAGATGTGACTCACATTACTTTACGCTAGCGTTGCTACAACAAAATGGAGCTAAGATTATCGTTTAAACACCGGAAAGCAGTTTTGAAGTGGTATTGGAAAATCGAGAATGTTGTTGAAGTTCAAAGACAATGGAGACGTGTGTACAGAACAGAACCGCCAATACGAGTAACAATTGCACACATTCGAGACTCGTGGTACCGTATGCAATGTTCATAAGGGCAGATCTGGGACACCTCGCACAGCAACAAGCCCCGCGTCCTCGGCTATGATTTGGGAACGTTTTGAGCACTCACCGCAGAAATCTACAAAGCAATGTGCACGTGAGACTGGGATTAACGGAATCAATGATTGAGTTTCTACCGTGTTCTCCGGATCTAATTCCGTTGAACTTCTACCTATGGGGAACTCTTAAGGATGTTGTATACCGTAGAAAACCAGCTACACTGACAACACTTTGGGAAGAAATTGAAACGGCATGAGCTGCAATCGCTGAGGTAACTTTCGCAAACGTTGCTCAATCAGTAGTTCAACGTACTCAGAAGTGTATCGACGCCGATGGTGGGCATTTTGAGAAACTGTTGTAGCTGTAAAAGTCTAAGATGATTAGTGCTCATCATTTTCTGTTTGTGTGAATTCAGTTTTGTTATGTTAACACAGTTTTTTTTTTCCTTTGCTTGAAGTGTGCATAGATTTTCGGCACCCTCTGTATATTCAGACGCTGGGTTCCACGTGAGTCGAAATGACTCAAATCTCACGAGCTGGCGCATGTTTTGCTTGTCACGTCAACAGAGAGATTCCTTTCTTGATGTGCTGCTATCGTTGATCCAAAATGTTGTCACCATTGATTAGCACACCATGAGCAGACCACCACTGCACCAAAAAAAGATTATGCTCTGTTGGTGAACTGCACGGAGTATTATACATCGTGATTGTCACTATCATTCAGCCAAATAATTAACGTGTAACCTTAATTACATGGAACGTGTCCATGAAAGTTTGTAACCTAAGGAGCCTGTACTGTGAATAGCAAAGGTGACTTCAGAACCGTTCTGACTGGGAAATTATGCCCCTACCATTTTCTGGAAGCATTGCTCCATCTTATTATCACATTTTCCTTTCTTTTGATAATCGTCTCCGGGTCAATTCCAAATATTTGCCCATTTGATTGCTACCTCCCTGAGTAGTTCTGTCACAATGGAATTCATAGTTCTTCATTAAGTTTGCAGGTGGGCCTCAATAGCGATGATGACTATATTTAATACTAAGACCTGATGCTTTGAAATGTCTGATCTGAAATCACAAATGTTGTTGGTCTCCGTATAATTCCATGAAAATCACAGCATCATCTTTTGGTTCTAATCACCTGATTGAGCTTCTTAAGCATAAAGTACCTACGATTAATATAATGAAATTTTCAAGGAGCCATTTTAAGACATTGCCTTGTTTCTAGCAAGAATATTAATCATTTAATATGAAGAAATCATAAACTGCCCTTGACTGGGGACTAACAATAGCAAGAAAGGCAGATAGCAGTTAACTTCTCTGAGTACTTAATTCTGGGTTGTTTATTAAACCTTTTTGCTTGTTTCTATATCCAAGAAATATCTGTATTCTCTCAGGCAATAATTTTTATTCATAAATATTTTTTATAAATTCCCTTTTCTATATTTCTGTACACTTGAGATTTGGCTTTTCTCAATATGAAAGTGTTTAGATATACTTTTAATAATTTCCCTTGCCTATATTTATATTTATATTCAAAAGATATTTGCCTTTTCTCAACATGAAAATTTAGTTTATGCATTTTTCCCTATGTTTCTGTATCCACACAGAACTTGGCTTTTCTCGACATGAAATATTTTTTACAATTTTTCTTGCCTATGTTTCTATATCCAAATAGTACTTGTCTTCTTTCAAAATGAAATTTAATTTATACATTTTTAAATAATTTTCCTTGCCTATATTTCAATATCAAAACGGCTTTTCACAACATGAAAATTTAGTTTATGCATTTTTCCTTGCCTATATTTCTATACCCATACAGTACTTGGGTTTCCTCAACATAAAATTAGTTTATACATACTTTTAAATAATTTATTTGCCTAAATTTCTAATCCAAACGGCACTTGGTCTTTCTGAACCTTAAATGTTAGTTTATATACATTATAAATAATTTTCCTTACTTATATTTTTAAACCTAAACGGTATTTAGCTTTCTTCAACATGAAATGTTAGTTTGTGTATATTTTAATAATTATCCTTGGTTATAGTTCTATACTCAAGCTGTACTTGGCTTTTCCAAACATGAAATTTAGTTTGCATATTTTTAATAATATTTCTTGCCTTTTATTTCTATACCCACAGGAAACCTAGTTTTTCCCACTAGGTTTAGTTAAATATTTTTAAATTTTTCTTTTCTCTGCATCCAACCAGTACCACTCTCCTCTAAGAATTTAATTTTAGCTTTTATATTATTATTATCATTATTATTATTATTATTATTATTATTATATTAGAACATTTTAGTATCCACTTAGATACTAAAATCTACGATTTCAGTTTATTATTATTATTATTTTTAAGTATATCTCTATATTCAGGCTGTACTTTTTCCCTCTGGTTGTTATTCTTCTTTATGTTTTTATAATCTTCCTATCTCCAGAATACACTTCTCTTTTCGCATCAGACAATTTTTATTTAATTTTTCAATCAAGTAATATTCTTGATTTCCTCAGTATACTTGTTGGTAATGCTGTTCTCTCACTTTGAAATTTTCATTTCTTATACCCAGTAGGTAATTATGTTCACTCAATGTGTAATTTTAGTTTTTTCATACATTTGCATTGCTTATCTCTCTATAAGCAGGGAGTGTTTTCTTTTCTCATTATATAACTGTAGTTTTATTTGTTTTTAGTAATGTTCCTTCATATTTCCCTGTGTCCAGGGGTTATTTTCTCTCAGTATGTAATTTATGTTTATTATTTTATAATTTTATTTGTCTGTCTCCATTCAGTTTGTACTCTTGTTTTCTCAGTAAGAACTTTTTAAAATTTTAAATAATTTCACTTGTCTGTCTCCCTATATACCTGCGTTGCATATTTTGTTAAGCATTTAATTTTATTTATGCATTATAATAATGTTATTTATATTTAACTTGTGCTTTTCTTTTCTCGATGTGCAATTTTATTTTTTCAAATAAAATTTTCCTTTTATCCAGGTGTATTTCTCTTTGCCCAGTAGGTAATTTTGGCTTGTTTATTTTTCAATAAATTTCCTTTCCTGTGCATCTATATTCAGTTGTTGATAGTTGTCTTCTCGTAGTGAGTTGTTTTAGTTTCCTTTATTAATAATTTTACTACAGTAAAAAAGAATTAGATTCACAACTATGAAACAGACACGACATAGGAAATAGAAATAGAACTCTATAAGCAAATCTTAAGCCAGGTGCACTTGTTTACAAACAGAAATATCATGACCTATTCAGAAATCTACAACGCAGTTGAGAGTTACAAGGCACCTGAGCGCTACTACTGCAGCCGCAGCAACCAAAAAAAGAAATATTATGCGTAAAGCTAGGATTTTTGTTTTAGTTTTATAATTTTATTGAAAAAATAAAATATACACAGGGTGCCAAAAAATGTATATATACTTCAAGCAAATTCAAAAACTGTGTTGACATAGCAAAACTGAATTCACACAAAGAGAAAATGATGAGACCTAATCATCTTAGACTTTTACAGTTACAATAGTTGTTCAAAATGCCCACCATCGGCGTCGATACACTTCTGAGTACGTTGAACTACTGATTGAGCAACGTTTGCGAAAGTGTTCTCAGCGATTGCAGCACATGCCGTTTCAATTTATTCCCGAGGTGCTGCCAGTGTAGCTGGTTTTCTACAATATACAACATCCTTAAGAGTTCCCCATGTGTGCAATTGTTACTCGCGTTGGCGGTTCTGTTCTGTACATAGGTCTTTATTGCCTTTGGACTTCGTCAACATTCTCGGTTTTCCAACACCATTTCAAAATTGCTTTCCGCTATTCAAACGATAATCTTGGCTTCATTTTGTTGTAGCAACGCTAGCATAACGTAATGTGCGTCACATCTGTTTACAGAACATCATACGATAACCCTGGCTTCAGTTTTTCATTGTTGATTTATCTGTCACGTAGCAACGCTATCATAACATATGTGAGTCACATCTGTTTACAGAACATCATACGATAATCTTGGCTTCATTTTTTCATTGTTGATTTACTTGTCACGTAACAACGCTATCATAATGTATGTGAGTCGCATCTGTTTACAGAACATCATACTACACATTACTGTTGTTTTTCGCTACAACTTTGAAATATATTAAATAGATATCTACTGTGAAAGTGTGTATACTTTTTAGCACCTTCTGTGTTTAAAATTGATGATATTATTATCACTATTAAGCCCTTAGCTGTATTAAGTAAACTGTTGAACGTAATGTTTGTGATATGCAATACACTGCCGATATTTGCGTAGAACATTCTGGTAATTCGTTTAACTTTTCTTCTGTAAGAACATGGCGGTTCGGAACACGTTTCATGACTTAGAGATTCTGTCTCATAACTTTTTAAAAGCTGTGTTGGGGAACATTTTCTCTACCTGGAACATGATTGCCAGGACATTTTCTTGCAAATCGCCTTGCCACTTTTCTGTAAGAATTCATTGTCACATATGTATCGTATTTAAAAGTTCTATAGTATATGAAGTGTTCGTAATTAACGAGGAATTAGCACACAATTTAAACACAAAGAAAACACTGAGTAACACACAAACGCACTACCACTTGCTGTCAAATTCTTCCTAAAATTAACTACAAGCTGCTACCTGCACGTGCTTTTACAGTCTTGATGGCTACCTTCGCTCAGTATGCAGCCCGTTCTCATATAATCTCACTGTGCTTCTCAATCATTTAACATAAAATTATTGGGTTTTCATGTGCTAATTTTTTCCTGGACTACTTCAAAATGAATAAAAATGAAAAAAGTATCAGCAGATATCATGCAAAACGAATATTGAAGATTTTGAATAGCAACAGATATTTAACCCTAATTTAAAGAATGTTTGGCATTTCAAAATTCTATCCAAATATGCTTTAAGCTTTCAGTAAAGTTTCTATAGGTTTTAAAGTATTTTTTTAAAACTAAAATAAAAAACTGAAGTTTTACCAAGTAGTTTTTTTCAAAGTTTTGTATGCTCTTTAACAATTTATTAATTTATAGTTTTTAAATTGATGTAAATGTTTTGATGAAGTTATAAGTAAACTAATGTGTTAAAATAGCCTAATAACTGATCTAAATCAATTAATAAAAAGTGAATTGGGAACAGAATATCCACAAATTAAAACGCAGCAGGCATCATCCTGTATATCTTAGTAGATATTCCCTTCAATAGATGATAATTAATAAACAAGGTAAAAACGTGAGCAATCAACAAGAGTCTTTGTATTTCCCAGAACTCCAGTCCAGCTCCCCTTAACTCAAAATTAGCAATTTGATAATACAAATCCGGGTCGCCATTTCTGTTTCATTTGGCCCAAGAGCTGGACTCCCCACAAGGCCGTAATCCCTTCGCTCGCTAAGCCAATAACAAGCCTCAAGCCCGGATTGCTTTCTTACGGCCACCGATAATAAATGAATTGCGAGTCTTGAGCTATTAGAGATAAATGACCTTTCCCAGCCAGACCATCGCGAGGGAATTCGCTCGTTCATAATTGAATTCGTCGTCTAAGGATATCCCTGGACAAAACGAATCGGTTTTGTCGAGAAAACGCCATTTCCAGTGTCATTAAGAACTCCAGTTTTTTTTTTCTTTCCTTTTCCTGTGCTATACAGGGAAAAAATATTTACCCCTCTATGCTTTTTATAATTGCCAATTCTACAGTATTAAATTCTGGCATGTGAATCCATGAGTACTTAAAAAGCTTCTCGTCTTGTTATACGATTCTCTGGCTCGTTATAAATTATTTGTGCACCAAAATAAGAAACAATGCCAGAATATGAATCGAAATACATTAAAGACTATTTTTAAAATAGCATTATTTTTAACAGAATTAGAATAACGCTTGGACCTACAAGCGGCTTTGGAGCGAAATTGTACAGAAAGATGGGATAAAGTGAATTGCTCAAAATTATGATTGAGCAAAATGCCATACGCAGAGAAAGGAAGGTAAATATTTTCCTTCTGCCTCGAGCAGGTTGAGTGGTGTTAAACGAATACAGATTAAATTCTTTGATCAAGGTAAAGGATAAATTTGAATACTATTAATCCCTCTTATGTACTCTCAAATTGAGCGAGATGCTTCGCTGCTCGCAAGTAGGAAGTCCGGGTTCAAAACATTTTACCTTTTGTTTGTTTCCTCTGGTGGAAACTGGGCTGAATATTTTCTTTCCATGAACTTTCCACTTTATCATTTCATTGCTATATGGCGTTTAGGGGGATTTGCGCTTTAAAGAGTTCTTTGTGAAATCTGGTGGGTTTTACTTGCCCGCCTCCTCCCCCACGCTGTACTCATTGGGGAAGACCATTGTGTCTCTCGCACTCTTGAGACGTAAGTTCTAGGTTGAATTGGATTGTTAGGGACGGAAAATATTTCGGTAATTCAGCCCCGCTCAACGGCTGGCCATTTGTGCCTATGTCGCTAATGATGGCACTCCCGGGAGGAAGGGATGAAGTGAGGGTTCCAACAAGAGACCGGATTCACGTTGTTTCCAGACAGACCACCCTGACGCCGACGTAAGCCCCCTCCAAGTGCTCCTCAATACCATACACTAGGGCAGAAACCTTTACAAAGCACCAGCCCACCTGTACTTGCATTTTTCAACTTGCAACAGAACCAAAGAAGAATACGAAATGGGAGAGTGGAAAATTCGTGGAAAGGAAATATTCATTACAGCATTTGTGACCAGGGGAAACCACGAAAAAGCCAAAGTTTAGGACGAGCGGCCTCAAGGTTTTGAACCCTGACCTCGCGAATGCGAGTCCTAAGCGTTACCGCCTAAGCCACCATTTTCGGTCTGTTAAAGCTTTTAGTGACCCCTCCTACGTCCGTGATCGCCCCTGGCTCCTGGCCACTTGTGTACCCCTCACCTAATCCCTTCCTCCCAGAGGTTCCCACTTTGAAGAGAATAGAAGAGTTCCGTTATAGAGTTTCTCCTTTTTCTAGTATTGTTGTATGATGTTTGTCTTCGATATTTCAATGATGGAAGTTTGAAGTTAAATCAAAATGAACAGTTTTGCAGTTACATTTGATCCAAGTCTTAGTAGATGCTATCATGGAGCTGTGTTTACATTACTATCTTTACAACAATTTCAAAATCAGTGACAAACTGAGATACTAAAGTTTTGGTTAGATTTATAAGTTCATACAAAGTATAAAAATGCTAAAGGTGGCAAACAAATTTATCCAGTTTCTGAATGTTTCAAAGCTGAAACGTTTATCATGAAAAAAAAATACCCTCAATATCAATTTAAAAAATTGTTCGTATTTTATTGTCTCGAAAATGACTAAGTTTGTCACTTCTTGCTCGTTTGAGGTAACAGGGAAAGTACAGTGAGGTTATTTGAGTTATGGGTCCCCTGAGCACGGCTGCATACTGGAGAAGTGCAGCAGCTACAACCAGAAAAATGGGAGACAAGCTCGCCGCGCATAAAGTTAGTGTGATTATTTAAGTAGTTATATTTTTACTGAAAGCATAAAATTGTTTATATTTAAAACTAATGATAATATACACTAACCTAAGTTGAAAAGTTGCCTCTCAGAGGCAATACATAGGAAATGCATCTGCATAGGAAATTTCCTTTATTTCATCTAATTTTTCTCCCGTAAGAACACCGACGGTTTTATCATTGAGAGATTCTGTCTCTCACTTTTGAAAAAATTCAACAGTTTCTCTACCTGGAACACAATTGCCAGGATATTTTCTTGCGAATCGCTTTATCAGTTCTGTATAAGATTCTGTTTTCACACATGTATCGTCATAAAACCCGTTCTTCAAGACTATACTTATGTAATGGCATAACTTACGAAGAACAATTAACACACAATTTGCACACAATGAACGCACGAATGTACATTCACTCGCCGACAAAGCCTCCTTCAAACTACATACAAGCTGCTCTTTGCTTATGCATTATACGGCCTTGACGATTGGCTTCATCCAGCGTGCAGCAGAGCTCTGGCGGCCCTTAACTCAAATGATCTCACTGTACACACTGTTTTATTTCACAATATCAGTTTTTGTCTAATATTTTTTTAAATACATTATTATTTCTTGACTTTTTATTATCGATTTTGGTAAATAAATTCCTTTACTTAATCCCTTTGTGCTTGCTTTTCCTTGGAAAGAATCGAAAGCTTTCGAGGGACGGAAGCATCTCGATTACTCTTATTGGTTCCAGCAGATTGTCGATCCACATTCGGAAACGTATCTTCAAAAATTCGTGGTTCAATCTAAGTGGGCATGTCAATTACTATTATAGCCCATATTTGGGCTATGTAATATAAAAGTTGTGGAAATCATTCTTGCTTGTGTATTTCTTAAACCTCATCTTGAATCTGTAACGTTCAAATATTTAATTATATAAAACTGTGGGGTTCATAAGAGCCTTTTGGCAGTCGGCGGTTCCAACAGCACGAGATCCTTTTGTTAGTTATCAATTTAAATTATGTCCCTGTAAAAACTCGAATTCCGACAAATGCTAATATGTATGGAAGTAATAATCATAAATATCTTATAAGAGATTTTCCTTTTGAAGCAATTGTATATTGCTGCTCTGCTGTGGTAAAAGGTTCGAGTTAATTAAGTAAATATATGCAACTAATTATCAATTTTTCGTTTATTTTTATCAGCGGAAGTAAAAAACTAAAATATATTTCATCCATTATTAAAGTAAGATATTTTAATACATTTAATTTTCTATTGTGACTTGAAACATATTATATTTTAAACTATATATTTTACTAATTTATTCCATCAAATTCAGGTCATTACTTATACTTTTACTGAAATTCACAAGTGCCACGCTTTAACTATAGTACATTTTACAATTTTAATTTATCATTTGAGTACTTTTTGCAACAAAGTCGATTTTTTTTATATTTAGAACTATGCAAAATTTAAAGCATTTAAAGCATTTTTATTTAAAGCCTTCTTTAGAAAATTACACTAAATCCTTGGTAACTAGTAAAGTTGTTTTACTGACCACTCCCCCAAAGCAACTTCCCTTTTCGATAAAAATTTATATTTGTCCACATTGCTTGCAATAGTTCTAATTCTAATAAATTTTAAGATTTATAATAGTACATTTGTGCTATTTAGTGTACTATTTTCATTCTGCTCTGGTAGAAAAATAAAGTAAATTAAGTTCTTGTTATTTTTCTAAATTTTCTAAATAAATAATAATTTTATCCACCTCTTTCTTCAAATCAATAATATTTTAACATTTATCCTTTGCGTTGATGAAGTGCCTGAAGTATTTTATTTTTGTAGTCTCAACTTTTCTCTTAGATTTACTTTTTACCTTGTTATTTGATAGTGCCAACACAAATATACATTAAATTTGTTGTTATCGGTTTAAAAGTTTTGTACGCACTAAGTCTTGTCATAAATACTGTTAACAAAAGTTTAGTTAATTAACTATAACGTGCTTTAATATTTTTCCTGTGATTTTGTTGTTCTCTCGTGTATTTTAAAAGTTTACTAAAATCAGTTTTCAAAATGGCTCCCTTTTGCCTTCTCACGTGACCTAAGTCTCTCTGGCCATTCATCGATAGCAGCATGCATGACCTCCATTGGGAGATTTATCACTGCTGACTTCAGTGATTGCATAAGACTCTCAAAATTTGGCCATCACATTTCCGCTGGTAAACAATCCACTGGGGAGAATGACGGAAATACCCAGAAATGCCCAGAAACATGACCATCAGCATATAAATTATATTCAGCAGTCCTAAAGAAGAAGCATCTCATACCTAGTCATTAACAAAACTACTTTAACATTGTATAGCAGCTTTAAACACCGTATATTTATTCATGGTATATTTTGAAAGCTATTCTTGCGTGATTCTGTGAAATCCACACTGTTCAAATATATTAATGTTAGCAACAAAATGAATTAACTTAGAGCAACAGCATGTGTATTTCACATTTGTTAATAACAAAAGCATATTACAAGCTCACAACATGTTTGCAACTGAATAAAACATTTTAAGTGTAATAAAAATAATATCTAAGAAAAAAACCTGATTGAAAACGTAGGTTGTACTTGCTCACTATCGCTTAGCAACCGACATCAAGCAACGTTCAGAATTAAATTAAAAATGTGAAATTTAAATAACAGGATAGCATTAATTGACACTTAAATGCTGTGTGAGTTCGTGCTTATTAGTGGCGTAAATATTCTAGTTTGCAAAGCATAATCAATATCTCAATTCTCTTTCAAAAGTACTATATTATTAACGTATAGAAACTATAGTAATCAAATTAGCATCTGAAATGTAGCAATTTAAGTTCGAGGTTATAAACATAATTATTAAACACTGAGAATATAACGCCTAGGCCTAGTTAATATTATTTCATTTTTTAAATTCCACAATTGTAATCCAATACAAAATGGCTGTATCTTATAAAAGTTGTTTATCATTATTTCAAGATATTTTGCAACAAGGCTGTGCTAAAATACTGTTTATATGTTAATGCCGTTATATGTTCTGAATTATATTTAATTTTTCAAATAGAAATAAATGTAGGCAGTCATCTAGTGGCCGACTTTGGAAGCTTGTTACTCTTTGTTTACTATGATTGAAAGAATTTTTAAAGTAGTGTTTAGCGCCCGTTTTTAGTACTGAGGCACCACATGCGGTGGACACTGGTGATACATGAAATGAAATGATAAATTGGGAAAGGATTTTTAAGGAAAGCAACGTTCCACGCCTAAGTTTAGGGCACCCTTTTAGATAACCCTAATATTTATGCTCATTCGAGTGTAACTTTGGTTTATTATAAATAACGCTAATATGCCCCCTGTTATGGTTGGCGTCCATTTTTAAAGGGCAGCGTCAGTTCACGAATGTTCACCAGATATCTCTTAACGCTGGAAGATTCAGGCTGACATCTAGGAGCTATATGTTGTACTTCCTTCTGAGATAGTACAAAAATTCAGCGCCTAATGCCGCTGCAGTTACTGCCAGCTCCTGCCATCTGCTGGTCGATCTCGTGCAGATGCCGGTCTCGGTGGATTTTCAAGAACACAGTGCTGCCTTAGGCTTCTTTAGGCCAGGAATGGATTGCTGCTAACACTTTTAATAGCCCTTATTCCTATATAACATTTAGAAGAATTTGTTGTTTGAGAGAAATTTCCATACACAATCATTTATTTATTTATTTATTTATTTATATCTTGTTACTTAAATTTTACGAACAACAGAAATAAATGAAACTCTGTATTAACGTTACTAAATAAACATAGCGCCCAACAGTAGCGCGAATAATTCCACGAATAGAGAAAATGCTCTTAAAAAAAAAAAAAGAGCATTAATATATTATAAGTATTTTAATTTACGTTTTATTAACTACAGTTAATAAATGGAAGTTTATTATAAATAAAATGCAGATTACTACCAATTTCACGGAATATAGTCTTTCGATTATTTTGAGGGCATAAAGGTATTATTGTACGCAGAAAATGTCCCGCAATAAAGAAAGTTATTTGTTTCATGAATGATTTATATGTTACACAGTATTGTCTCTTTAAAAAAAAAGGGGGGGGGTAAAAATAAAAGCAGTTGGAAAAACATCGATATACATAAACACAAGATTTAATTAGAGTTATAATATTATTTAACAAATATTCCAATTAAAGTACATGAAAATGTTTGTTATAATCGCAAAATAGCGGAGTCCTTAATGCCCAAAGATTAAGAACCAACTCTATGTAACAAATAAAGCAAAGATTTGTGTACAAAAAGGTTTCTATACTTTCTTATTCTTCTTGTGGTGTATTATCCAAATACGTGAGAGTTCGGGAATTTCTGTATGTAATGTTTTTATAGGTGCACTTTAAAAGTACATAACATGCAAACGAACTTGTATGTGTAAAATTAATCCTGGCACTACCGAGTTAACGAAAGCGGTGACTTTGCATTAGTGACACGAATGTAAACAAATATAACTGGGTAATTGGCCAAAATCAATCAACTGGTTATGAGTTGACGGGAGTATAATCGGTTGCCGTTTTAAAACAGATATTGCTATTTCCAAATGTTTCTAGATAGTTTTTTTTTTTTTTTTTACGCAAAAGTCATAAGAAATCATAAAATTCTTTTAAGTGTCATTTGTTACCCTTACTGTTCTCTATAGACTTTCCTTTTACACTGAGAACCTGTGTTTTTGTGTTTATTAACAAACTACAAAGCAGGTTCATAAAATGTAGCAAATTTTTTTGCAAAATTCTTTGATAAATCTGTTGGAACTTTTTTCTCCTAATGCTGTGCAGCTATACCGATTATGTAAAATTCGACCAAAATCCATTTTAAAAATTCAATTCAGTTTATTTTTACAAATAACAGACAATACACGTACAATAAAACTCCCGGTTGAACTAAACCTCGCTTGCGGGTGCTGAATATAATAAAAAGTATTTCTGTTATGGGCCGCCTAAGCGCGACTGCTTACTGGGAAAATACATCCGTAGCAACCGGAGAAACTGTGATTGGTTTCCGTGCGTAAAGCTAATATTTTTATTCTAATTTTATATCTTTACTGAAAGCACAAAATAATATTGAATTTAAAACTGGTAATAAACACTAACCTGCGCTACAAGAAATGTTGAAACTTTAACCACTCATAGCCGGTATCTGCGTAGAAACTATATTTATTTGGGAATAGTCCTAACACTTCTCTGCAAGAATCTATTTTCACATATGTATCGTACATAAAACTCCGTTCTTCAGGACCAATAGCTAACGGAAAACAATTTGCACATTACACGCAACCATTTCCTGATCAGCCTCCTTTAAACAAATGCAAGCTGCTACCTGTATATGCGCAATACGGCCTTGAAGATTGACTTAGCCCGTAACTCAAATAACCTTATTGTACTTAAATGACATATTACAATACTAAATGTCATCCACTATAATCTATCATTATATATGCAAGTAACTCTTGTATTGTCCAAAATTTCTTTCACGTTTAAATTCTGCAAAATTTTTACGTTGGTTTAATAAATGACACTCCTTGTTTAATAATTATAGAGATCGGTTTTAAAGTGATGGCGATTTTGTTAAAAAAATACTGATATTTTTTTAAGTTTTTAAAGCATTGAAGTTTGTAAAAATAGTTCTTTTGGGGGGGAATAGTCCACAATTGTTTATATTTGTATAAACATATTTTAATATAAGTTTTTTGTAATAGACATTGGATTTAAATTATTTTTCATAATGCTGCCCCGTACTGTGATTTCATATTGAATAACTGACGGAACTAAAACTAAATAGATTAAGCATAAAATATCGGTAGACATATAAGCTTGGAGGATTACAAATTCATGTCTTTGGTAAGCTGTTTACACGATGGTCTTAAAATAATAGTGATAATGGTTTAAAACAAAAAATATATAATTTTTAGAATATCTGTGGCACAAAACAACATAAGACGAGAAAAGAAACAATGTGACAGGCTACAAAAGCAAGGTAATACTTCTAGTAATATTGAGACATGGGGAAATGATCGGAGCACCAAAGTTGGAGAAAACTGAGGTTGAAATTTGATGCACACCAAACGACATCGTACTGGAGGAAACCAAGCGAGATAACATTAAAATAAACGCAGGAATGAAAGCAGCAAATTTTAAATAAAGATGGCAAAACTCACAATCTGATTATTAAAGAATGGTTAAAAGAGATAAACGACTGGAATATAGGGAGAAGAAGGGAAGGGAGTACTGCAACCGAAATAGCAGGAGGTGAGAACAAAACGAGGGCATTCTCGACCAACTGCGCAGGAGGGATAAGCGCGTATAGACACAAATCGGATTCGACAAGATCAAGAAGACATTTGCCAAATACCTGAACAGAAGAGGGCACGAACAAAATCAAAATGTCATAGCAAGATTCAGATTCGGAAATGAAACGTTAACCAACAGATACTGGGACAAAGAAGATAAAAGGAGAGGCAGAATTTGCAGAGAAAAGGAACAGGAGCTTGTGCTGAAGAAAGAACCCACCAGGACATCCTAAACGAGAGAGGAAGCGGAGATACGTGTATGGGGGACATCATAAGTAGAATATTGTAATTAATCATTGTATAAATTAATTATTAACTATATGTGAATGCAGGAAATAACATTTTCTACCCCATTACTACTATTGTGCCTAATAATGCAAAGTCAGTCCTGGTGGTATAGTGGTAACCATACTTGCCTTCTAAACCCAAGATCGCGGGTTCAATCCCGGCCAGGACCGATGGATTTTCTCGGGCGTAAAAATCCTAAGTATGGCTTCCTTCGGAAGGGAAGTAAAGCCGTGGGTCCCGTGTATACATTTACGGCACGATAAAGAACCTCAAGCCTGAAAGAAGAGACCTCTGAGCAAAATTTGTCGGCCGTTTCACACCTTGAATTGAATGGGACGCTGATGACCTGAGATGCTAAAGAGCCTCAGTAAATAAATAAAATCACACAAACCAATAATGCAAGAGTGATTTAAGAATTTCCCATATTTGATTTGTTGCTTATAACAACATTAGATAATTCATAATCATTACAATATGAGAAAATACATACCAACCGGCTTATATTACACATGTTACAGTTTTCCTTGAAAGTTTTACTAGGAGGTTGAGGATCTGTAGAGGCTTTCCTACAGCTCTAAAACTTGTAGGCGTAAGAGTTATTGATTCGGTTAATTTATAGATGCTCTTTAACATCTCAAGTCATCAATATCCCATTCTATTCAGCGCGTGAAGCGGCCAACAAATTTTGCTCAGAGGCCTCTTCTTTCAGACTAGAAGTTCTTTTACATGCCGTAAATGTACGACACGGAACACACTGCTTTACTTCCCTTCCGAAGGAAGGCATACTTAGGATTTTTACTCCTAATAAAATCCATCGATCCTGGCCGGGATCGAATCCGGATCTTGGTTTTAGAAGGCAAAGGCACAAGGACCGACTAAGCGAAATAAGTAGGGTGAGGGTTGTCAGAGTAAGAGGTGCATATCCCATTCACTCCGCGCAGTTTTTAAGAGCTTGTAAAAACTCTCCAGACTTCTTCTTCTAACCGAAAGACAAAGTAATGTATGTGCCAGCCAAAAGAATTTTTGAAAGTCGAATAGGTTCTGTAAAACTATTCCCCCTTCAAGTACTACTTAAGGAAGGTTTTGCCAATTAATGGAGAAATGTGAGCTGTTTAAGTTTTAGTTACAAGGTTTGCTACCGATCAATGTAAATACTCGTAAATATGCACGCATTGGCGAATGAATCGTGTGAATGTGAAATTGAAACGCTTTTATTGATATATGAGGGTAGGTTCATAAGTTTCCGGCCTCGCCGATAAGTATTATCGTCTTCACTAAATCCTTATCCTGTGACATACCTTATTTGTTAAGTACATAATTGCAGCTGTACCTTCCGATCCGCTGTGTTCCGTTAGACATAGTTGCATAAAGAAGATTATATACAGAACATTGTAAAATATTCATGATAGATTATGGAGCTGTTATTAATGTAAGTACTTCACAAAAGAAGGACTTACTCCAGATTAAATTAAATAGCGATTGGGCGGTGTATATAAGAAAGCATCCCCCTCATATTCTATCATAAAAGAATGGGCCAAACTTTTTCGAAAGGGTCGAGAAATAATTGAAGATGGAGAGCGTGCAGGTTAGCCCTTGGAGGTGCCCATTCTTGAAAACGTCGCTCTTATGGAAGGAGAAATTATGGAAGACCGGCGACTCAAAGTTACAGAAATAGCAGCATTGTTGGGCCTTTCTAACACAACAACCTTTCGAATTATTCATGAACATTTCAACATGAATAAGGTTAGTGCCTAGACTTCTTTCTTCAGTCCAAAAGCAGCAACGAGTCATCTGTTGTTCAGGCATTTTTTTAGCTCCGCCGTGACAACGAGAGAGAAGTTCTGCAAACCATTGTTACATGAGATGAAACTTGGTCATCTACTATGATCCTTTGTCCAAAAGAGAATCGATGGAGTGTCGTAAACCTGACGGAGTATCGCCTCTAAACGCGTATGTAACTCGGCAACCAAGAAGATCATGGCAACAATCTTTTAAGACCGTGAAGGAATACTCTTCATTGACTTCAAGCAGAGGAATGGGAAGTACTATGCTGGCCTACTGCACAGACTACGGGCTTCAATCAAAGAGAAAAGGCCAGGGAAGCTGAGTGGTGGTGTGTGCCTTCTTCACGACAACGCGCCTGTGCACACAGCTCTTGTTGCAAAGGAAGATGTGAAGAAATGTGGTTTCAAGGAAACGGACCCATCCACCCTACAGCCCAGATCTAACTCCCAGTGGCTACTTCCTCTTCTCAAATCTCAAAAAGGACCTTCGAGGAAGGAAATTTAAGTGTATCTAAGAACTGATGGATGCTGTTTATGCCCATTTTGCAGACAAGACTTCTGACTATTTGGGGGGGGGGTTGAAATGTTAATTCAAAGGTGTGAGAAGTGTATTGCAATATTGAAAAGTGAAGTTTTTGTCTTTATCATACCTAGAAAATGGTTAGGCTGGAAATTATGGACCTACCCTCATAAGCACTGTGCGAACAAGAAATTTGTCTTTGAAGAATGTGCAACTTCTCTACTTCCTGACTTGTATCAGTCAAAAAGTGGAGAATAAAATTGTAAAACTGCGTTTTTCTGTGAATAAACATTCTGAAGTTTCAGTGATCTATTGCTGTCTGGGCTCAAATAAATAAATTTGTTGACCATGTTTGTTATTGTGTGCCTCCCTCCCAAAGTTGGAATAATGTTAAGTAGTATAATTAGTTTCAGCATGGCGAGTCAATCACTTTTATTGTGCTTATTTATAATTTTGGTATAAATATTGTTACTTTATTTGTTTGTAATGTTTATTGCCACACGTAAAATTTTCAGGGTCAGGACTAAGATTGAAATTTAATTTCTATGAATATTATAGCTGGTTATAGTCTTATGGTCGCATCACGAATGAAACTGTAACGCACTAATTAACATATTGCATTTAAATTATAAACATTTTAAACCATATAGGAAAAGCGAGATAAGGGAACACTCAGGAAGTTATGAGAAGAATTATTTTTTTAGGTAAAACGGGTCATTGTGTCCTATTCTTGACTATAGTGATTGGAGGGTCATTTGGCTGAAGACCATTTCTAATTTGTCATATTGCACATCCAAAGGAACCCGAGCAAGATTTGCTAAATGTTTCAATATCCCGTAGCTGTGATCTAAACTCTGGGGGCAATCAGTCAAGATGGACCCCAGGCTGTTTATGGTAATGGCGAGCGGGCCTGTGCTCGACATCTGAAATTGAAATCTCGTCGGGCGCGAGGGGTGGTCCTTTGTCCCGTATTTACTTTGTTAATTGTGGACGTCAGGGAGGGATGTTTGGGTTCAGCGAAATCCATTACTCACCTGCTGACTGCCTGACCTGATCCTTTGTCAGACAGAACAACAAAAGCAAGCTCGGGGGAAACAGAGATTAAAAAAAAAATGACCACAGCTGTAGATGTTTCGCATTCCAGTGCAACCTCATTCGATACTATTCACTACACAATTTACTGTTGGAGCTTGGGCCGTATGTAGTGAAGGTATTTGTTAAGAAAATTTCGCAAGATCAATTTTACGGGCTGATAGTGTGGTATCTTTTTCTGCAATAATGAACTCTAAAGTCTATATTAAGTAATTATGCAAGGAGGATCTTATAACTTTTGCTTTCCGTTTTGCTGCAGGTCGATCTACGTGTTATAAAATTCGTGTCTTAAGCCTTTTTCTTTTACTGCACAGCACCGTCATTTGTTCGGTCATGGTGATTGTGCAATATACTGTAAAATATATAGAGAGCTTCCACAAGATTCATTTTTTATCTTTCTAGCGCTCTTTAAGATCAGAGGTCAAATTTTGAAAAAAAAATCAATATTTAATTTTTTGATTCAAATAAACTGCTTAATTTGATATATCATTTATTGAACATTTTCAATTGTAAGTGCTTTTAATTATGTGTTGTGTTTAATGTGTCAAAAACTTTTTAATACCTCACACTATTGCATAAAAATGAAAATATCTCTAAAACCATTTGTTATAGAAGGCTATGGTTTGATGTATGTTATGGATAAATTACTGTTTCAAATGTCAGTAACAGTAATGACTGTTTGTTTAATTTGTTTAGCAGCTGGAAACGTTTGTGTTTATTTTGTGTTTTGCAAGCTATACATCCCAGTTTTCTTTCCTAAATTCATCTAATATAATGCGTAATGTCCACCAGGGTTTATAAAAATTTGAAAACTAAGAAAAATATAGCTATTATAAAACCTATCCAGTAAAGCATGGTAGCAGTGCTAATAAAAATAATAGGGCTATTTTTTAAGAGTTTAATTCAGTGAATGATACACCAGTTACTTACACTCCCGGTGTTTCCAAGAAAAAGATAGCTAATAATAATACGAAAGATATAAAATACAACAAAGGAAATATTAGTATAGTGATTAACTTGAATATTTTAATAGCAATATTGAGTGAAACTTTCTTTTGTAATAAGTGTAATGGTAATATTACTTTGTGTGAAGATGCAGGTGCAAGAAATGGATTAATGTGTAAATTCACTACTAGTTATATTAACTTAACGCTATTTTAGTCGTAAGTAAAAATTCATAACATATGTACATTTTTCTCGTAAACTTATGAAGACAGAAGCATGAATTTTTAGTGATCTACATTATAACATTTCTATAGTTTCAGATTATTTCTAAATTGTACATGAATATTATTATAATTTTATTTTTTTAAAAAGGACTCTATTAAAAATAACGTATTATTTTATAAAGTATTTCTGTAAACTAGAGCTCAGAATTTATAATGTAATACAAAATAAGCAGAAAACGTTTCGCTGAGATATCAGTAAATACGTTCTGAGAAAAAAGTACATAAAATAAATAAACAAGCATTAGTGATATAGGGCCTCTGATGTCACCTTAAATCATTGTCCTAATCCTACAATAATTAAAATTCTCTGCCTAAAGATCACTTTGTTTGTTAAAATTCGTGGTATATCTTTTATATTTAAAAATGTCCATTTTTATTTTACTTAACAGTAATGAAATACAATTATGCACATACTTTAGTTCGAGATAGTGCCCTTAGCTTGTCTAATGACAGATATCGTTAATTCTTTAAGGATTAAATCATTTTAGCAAATTAACATTTTCAAGCAATTACCTGGGCTTTGGCTATTATAAAACATATAAAGTACCGCTCATTAATTTCAATACACCATATAATTTCGTAATATTTCTGAGAGGAAAACAAACGAATACATCAACATTTTTATGAGATCAAAATATAATGGAGGAAAAATATATGCATTTTTTTTTAATTCAATGAATGAATTAAGCCACTTATGTCCCATTCAGGGCTAATGAATGAATTAAGCCACTTATGTCGCATTCAGGGGCTAGGGCCTTCGTAAACAGGGGCTCATTGATTTCTCATATAGTGAGCTAGTCCATATGAGTTATTGTCCCTATAAGTTTGTTAAGTCTACAATGTTTTTTATTTTAAAAGTTTAACACAATTAAACAGAAGATTCAAGTGCTGAGTGTATTAAGTTTGCATCACTTTCACTATTGGCTTCGGTTGCTCTCTTCTTTCTGCAGCTCTGTTCCTAGGCTGTTTCAGCTACTGCAGCTCCGTGCTACGCTGGTCCAGTGTGATTGATTTTTTTGATTGGTTTATTTACGGTCACTCTTTAACATCTCAGGTCATTAGCGTCCCATTCAACTCAGGGCGTGAAACGGCCGACAAATTTTGCTCAGAGGCCTCTCTTTCAGGCTTGAGGTTCTTTATCGTGCCGTAAATGTACGACACGGCACCCACAGCTTTATTTCCCTTCCTAAGGAAGCCATACTTAGGATTTTCACGCCCGAAAAAATCCATCGGTTCAGGCTGGGTTCGAACCCGCGATCTTGGGTTTAGGACGCAAGTATGGTAACCACTACACCATCAGGACCGACGGTCCAGTGTGTCCCTGCTACTTTTCTGAAGGAGTATGCCCACCTCTTTCTCGGTCTCCCTCTTCCTCTCCTGCCGATATGTAGATCCCATGTAGTAGCTATATGTCCCTATCTGCTGCTTAATAGCCTTGCTACATGTCCGCCCCATTTCCACTTCAGTTTGAGTCACGTCGTTTAGCCCAGACATCGTTCTTAATTCTACAGATGATCTTTTATCCCTAGGCCTCTTCTTTCATGCGTCACTTTGTAAATCTAAGACACGGAGTCAACGACTTTATTTCTCTTCCGAAGGATTTTTACTCCCTAAAAAGGCCATTGACCCTGGCTGGGTTTGAACCCGCCACTTTGGGTCTACGAAATGAGTTTGGTTACCACTAGACCACCAGGACGACCCCATGGGTGCCAAAAGGTTCAAAGAACTTGAATTCGTCGTAGAGCATCTACAAGAGCCATAACCCTCGTTTGTGGGAAAGCCTGGACTGACGGAAAGAAGATATACAATATCAATATTACAGTGCCCTCTGGAGGGTGTTACAATATGCTGCAACATATTAAGATGTTATTAATATTTTTTTTTTTCCTAAGGGAAGAAAATGTTGGGTTCTTGTGTATGGAAATTGTTGATGAGTGTTACAGTGCAAATATGTCAACAGAACCTCTCCTGACAAGTGATCCTTTACAGTTAGCCTTGCATGTTCAAAGTTCGACTCTTCGGTAACATGTGAACAGTTGGACTGAGGGAACAGGCTGGTTGATATAATATGCATACTTTAAATAATGACGAGGAATCAAACAGAGCACATTCAATTTCTGTTTATCAAGCATTATATTATCTTTTATTTTATGACAATATATGTTCTTTATTCTTATTTATATGTTAAAGTTTTGTATTGTCTTTATTCTATATAGTCGATGAAACATTTACAGAAACATTTTGTAAATGCCTCTAATGAACAATTCAACAGTTTCACTTAGGCTGCTTTTATGCTTGGGTTCTCTGTGCTGGGTGCATCACGACTTCTTTCGTGTCGTTAAGGTGCCGAAGACAAAGACAATGGTTTATCAATTCATCAGCAACGGTTCAAGAATTGTTCTGAAGCTGACAACTTGTGTAATCTTTAGATCGGAACTCCCAAAATGCACGTTTTTTTTTTTTTTTTTTTTTTTTCCCCTACTTTGTCGCAGTACAGTTAATCGGGTGTTCTGCATTACTTTCTCCTAAACGAAATCGTACGGTTCTGTTCATTTCTCATACAGAACTTTCTTTTTAAAAATTGTCTATGTGAATAAATATATATTTAAAATAAATTTAATTCAAACAAAATTGAGGGGGAGTTCTAAAACCAATGTTGTTTACATTTTAGGTTTCATCCTCTCACCCTTAGCCAGCCATACGTTCAAATTTTAACTCTTATCTTTTAATACTTACCTTTAAAGAGGATTAAATCGTAATTTTTTTAATCTTTATCTATTCCTATTCTTGTCCGAATTTGGATAGAATAAAATATATAAACATAGGCATTTAATATGTTAATTGTAATTTATATATTACCCAAAATGATCTGGGTTTTCTTCCTGCAATTGACTGACTCGTTTGATATTTTGCCCAAGTTTAAATGTCAATAACAGCAGTTTAGCTTGCCAAGCAACGATAAAAAAAAAATTTGTCATAATAGTAAAAGCCTCTATCGAATATAAAATTTCAAAGGGAGATGAATGAGGTTGAGGGAATGTAACCCAAAATGGTTGGTTTTAAACTTCCATCTCAATATCTAAATTGACTTTATTGATTTTTTTTCAATTAAATGTATTTTAAATTCAAACAGACAAGTTTTTAAATGAAATGCTTGCATATACAGTATTTTCTAAAATGTTTTATGATATTAATAATTTAATAAGTTCAGAAGGTTCACTTTCTTTGATAAATGTACTTTTTTGTTTCAATTTCAAGAAGATTCGATTGACTGTAATATATTTGAGTTTGAGCGGCCACCTTTAGTACAAAATTCTTTATCTTGTTATCTTTTAAATCAGTTTTGTTTTAACAATAAAGTAGCATTTTGAAAACTCTTTATCATTTGAATCCTTTTTTCTACTGAAAACATGGAAATATTCAGAACCACGTGATTCAATATACAAACAATGAATTTTCTGCACACAAAAAAGGGAATGTAACAGGCTAGCCAAGAAACAAAATACTCTTCACCCATCTTCATATATCTTTTATATCTATATAGATATATCTTCATATATCTATATAGAAAAATTAAACAACTAAGGCTGTTGTAATAATGATACTTGGTAGGCTACCTACTCTGCAATGAAATTTAAAAAAATAAAAAATAAAAAATAAAAGTTTCTAGTAATGGTATCAACATAGTTCAAATATATTATTATAAACAGAATACTCTGGAGATTCAGAAAATAAATTAAAATACGTTTTTTTGACCATTCCATGTCCCCTTTACTGAAAAAGACAGCATTTATTGTGTATTCCTGTACAAATCTGATTTCAGAGCGTAAGGTTGGTTACGTCTTTGATGAGAGACTTAACTATTGACAGTTGTGGTTGACTCTAGATCTAAAGTCATGCTATTTTTATTCGTGATACAGCTCAAAGGAAAAGCTATAAATCGTATTCGGAAGTAACAAAACGATAAAAAGTAGTAATATTTCAGAAGCAGAGTTGCTAAGTATAAAACAACAATTATCTGAAGACTTGAACGTCTTAAAAAATGTGAGAAGCTTTGAGCACCTTCTTAAGGTTTAATTTACAAAAAGATTCTACAAATTTAGCCCTTCGCTATCTCATTAATTCTAGGATATATTTTACTTTATAAAATGTGAATATATTCTGTCTTTCAATTTCACCATGATTTACCGCACTTCAAAGGACTCGTATGGCGCCCTCTCGACAGCCGACTGCCGGTATTACTTTGCTGCGTAAAATAAGGCCCAAACAAATGTATAGTAATTAATATATTCACAAATTGACTTATAAAGGTCATCATTAAAGACCGTTTTGGTAACAAAAATGTTATCAATTGCATAATAAAAATCGTTAAAGTTCGTCCTTGGCTGACTTTGTGCAGGTTTTCCTCAGCCGTCATTATCGACAAATTCTCAAACTAGGCTGGAACGCTTCATTCTCTAATTCTATAGAATTCATGTAGATATACCATAGTCTTTTTGACGCATTTTATTACTTCTTTTACATCTCATTATCTATTTTTTTATTTCTTATTCCATTTCTCAAAATATATTGTTCTTAATATTATTATCTCCGTCGTTCGTGACATTCTTTTAGTTTCATTTGCATCCCCCCCATGTTTCTTTATCACATTACATAATCGATCTTATACATATTTAAACACTTGTATTATACTACCCTTACGAGCAAATGACTCTTCCAGACTACAGCACTCAGCAATATCTGACTGATCTTTAGAGCTTTCATTGGATCGTGAACAGCAAGATATTTAAATTGCATACGAGGTGCGGTCCATAAGTTTATTGCCTGACATAAAAGTTCATGATTCATTGCTGCGATCGTTGTTCATCTATCTGAACAGCTTTCAGTAGTATAACAACTGTATTTCATTTGTTTTACTTTGCCACTTGCTTTGAGAAGGTCATTTATATCAGATATGTTGCATAATACAGCGTGATGTTCAAAATTGAATACAGAGCAATGATTCAATTGTAAACCAATGAAGGACTTTCATTCTGTGACGTTAAACAACTTCATGGTAGCTTCTTCTCTATATCCCACTGTGAAGGAAAGGTCACAGTTATTTCGTTTGGACAGAGAGAGCCTTGAAGATAAGTGACGTGAGGTTAGGCTGGTGAGTTTGTTGTCATAAGAAAGCATCTCCCTTGTTGAGAAGGAAACTTTGGGTGACTGACTTCTGAAAACAAAAGAAATAGCTGAAGCAACTGTGCTGCGAACTCTTCATCAACATATCAAATGCATAAGATCAGAGCAATATGACTGTTCGAGTTCTTTCAGCAGTTCAAAAGCAAGTGCGCTTGTCAGAAGTCTTAAACTTTGTAGCAGTAACGCGAGGGCAATACTGAAATCATTTGGCATATGGGGACGAAACTGTGGTCCTCTACTCCCTTTCAAAAAAGAATTATTGGAGTAGCGGAAGAAGGGTGAAACACCCTCTGGAAGTACTAAGATCACAATGAATTTCATGCCGTTAATATTTTTACGAATGCAGAGGAAGTCTGGTGGTAGACTGTAAGAAATAAAAACAACGGTGACTTGCGAGTACTATGCTGAGTATTGCATCAATTGCTCAGTGCCATCAAGGAAAAGGAGCGTGGAATGCTGAATCAGATGTTGTTCTGCTGCACGACAATGCACAAATCCACACGACTACTGTGAAATGTGTGATTTCCAGGAACTGATCATCCACCATATACATGCATTTATTAACTACGGTTGGGCTTACGTCCGGTGGCAGTAAATAATAATGAAAATACTGTGATTATTTAAAGCAAAATACTTTAAAAAAACAAGTTAACTTATTTTAAATGCATGCCAAGTCAGAATTAAATAAATCAATCTAAATTTAATACATGTCGAATTAATTGTACACATATTTACATGCCAGTTAACTAATTTAAATAAAAGTCACCTACTAAATACATGAAAAATTAATTTTACACATATTAATATCATTAAATGTTTTTAAATTGTGTTTAACACCAGTTTTTACTACTGAAGCACCACAGGCGGTGGATACTGATGATACATGAGGTGAAATGACAAATTGGGAAAGGATTTTCTTTTAGGAAAGGAACGTTCCAGACATAAGTTTAGGGCACATCTCCGGCATTTGCCATTTATGAGGACTGAGAAAAACCAGGAAAAAACTTCAGTCAGGGAGGAAGGGCCTAGTGGAGATCGAACCCAAGACCTCCCGCTCGCAAGTCCGCGCCTTAACAACCTCATCCACCCGTGGCGGCCTCATTAAATACATTTCCCTAACTAATAACGTGTTAATTTAATTAAATAAGAGAAACTTTATGTTTAAAATTATGCTTAAAACATAACTTAATTAACTAAGATAATTAAGCATTAAACATCAACTTAATTAATGCACTTCACCTAACTAAAAACATGTCAATCTGTTAAATACCCTTCACCTAGTTGTATAGCAAGAGCTTAGCACCATAGACTGTTAACTTGTTTTCAAAATTGAAATTGACATCCAAGGGCACAGGTTATGAACGATAATGAGGACGTTATTTTCCAGCATTTTGAAGACAAAGGTGCAGGTTTTTTTTTAGGGGATTGAAATATTAAACCGAAGTTGCTAAAAATGATTGAAACAAAGGGAGATTACTTGAACAAATTCAACCTGTGTTTTTATTCTATCACTTACCTGGTCAGGCCAGAAACTTACTGACCGCGTCTTGTATCTCGTTCTGTTTGATCTCTAGCACAAGTCTACATCTGACCGAGTTTCTGGAGTAAGTTATATTTTTAGCATTGAATATACTCATGTAAAATTGCTGATTTGTTTGGTAAAACTTGAAATAGTCTATACAAATCATCTCGGTTTTAGCTATCATTACTGCAACACCTGCCTAGCGTATTATACTAGAGATTTGTTATTGATTTTGTATTCTATAATAAGCGAATTTACTTCTATAAGTTTATCCGTTAAAGGATTAAAGAGAAACGAACTATTTCGTTGTCTAATTCCTACATATATTACAAAGGACATAAGAAGAAAAATTATTTTCCCAATTTATCATTTCATCTCATGTATCGTCAGTAAACTTCGGAAAAATTGCTAATAGTCATTTATGCTGCGACCTGCTTAGTCCTGTGTTTACAGAGCTACAGGATACCCCTGTCACGCAGCACTTATAGTGTTAGGGAAGGTTTAATAATAAGGCTGTCTGAAGTAGTACAGTTGATATAGGAAATTCTCACAATAAAAAAGCGTATTATTCCTGCTATGCTTCAGGTTAATAAAATATACAAAACTATAAATAATTTTCGTTCACATCATGAGTTACAGTAAAGAAAAAATATCTTATTTCAAGTATCCAATAAGAAAAACGAACTGACAAATTTTATAGATAGAAAAACGTTGTTTCTCATCTGCTGAAACTAAAGGACAATACCTGAAATGATTTATATCATGTCTTATATTAATAATTTCAGATGGACAAAGGTAGGCAATCTTTTTTCAAAATATTTTTACATATTACCAAACACGATTTTCTCAGTTTCATTTTCAATATTTTTCAAAAGAATAATAGTATTTCTCATCAAGTATAGTATTTTCGTAGTCAAGTTCTGCTCCATATGCCTCTTAAGGCTTCAATGGTAAGAGGAAGTAAACAAAAATTAGTATAAATATAACTGATGTTATGTTCAACGGAAACGTTAAATAGAATTTAGTGCTATAGCACAACCCGAACGAAATAACTGAACCACTATCTTCACAGATTTGAAATTATCAGAAAAATAATTGCAGATTTGTAACCGTGATCCCCAACGAGTAATGATTGGAGATGATGGAAGAGGTACTCAAGAACATTGGTTTTTGATTTCGGAAAAGCAATGTGGTGTCTTAGGAAACACTTCCTAATCTTAACTATAAGTGTGTCGAAGTCAGAAAATAGTACCCTTATTTCCTCGGCAAACATTTGGCATACTGTTCTATAAGATATAAGTTGCAGCATCCGTACAAACAGTAGCACATTTTTGTACTTCATAACTCTGCTGAAAAACTCCCAAAAAATGTATAGCGTCTAATTATTCCCATGAGCTACTTGAGGATAACTGGAAACGTGACTGATATAGAGGTGGCGTTCTTCGATCTAGAAAGCCGCGTGGTAGGCGACCATGGGTGCCTATGCTGATCACATGTCCCTTCCTGCAATACTGTCTTCTATCAGTGGAGTCGTAAGACGGAGGTAAAGGAGGCAGAGGTCACTGCGACAAGCCATGGCCCGATCTCGTGTTGTGGCGCTATAGAAGAAGAATTACTCCTATGTTAGTACGTAAGGGTCTAACTTAACTACAACCACATTTGCAAACGTCCCATGGAATATGGTTTCGTCCATTGAAATCCAAACGATCTCGTTTCAAACTCATTTTCCAGTTTCCATCTTTTTTGTTTTAATAGTAATAATGTACTTTTTATTGCAGCAGTAAGTTTAATTACATGTACGTTGAGATTGACTAAATTGTGTAAGGGATTCCTGTTGCACCTTTTTCTACTACAAGTGAGTTTGTGCTTGCAACTATATATGCGTTTTCTTAAAATTACATAGTATAGTTAGTTCCTCGCACTTCAACAGGGAAAACTTTCATAAAAGACCATTGCCAGCTGCAGAAAATTCCTCCGTCCCATACTGAGAAACATACTACTGTAATATATTGAATGAATGAACAGTGCCACTTGCGTCCTGATCAGTGCTAGGGCCGGAGCTCATTGATTTCTCATACGATGAGCTAGTCCATATGAGAGTTTGTTAAGTCTATAATGTTTCTTATTTTACAAGTTTAACACAGTTTAACTAGAAGGTTCCATGCTAAGTCTATTAAGTTTGGTATCACTTTCCTATTGGCTTCGGTTGTTCTGTTCTTTCTGCAGGCTCTTCCAGGTACTGCGGTTCCGTGCTACGCTGATCCAGTGTGTCCGGCTGCTTTCCTGAAGGAGTCTGTCCACCTCGTTCTTGGTCTCTCTCTTCCTCTCCTACCGTTAAGTAGATCCCATGTGGTAGCTATGTGTCCTCATCTGCTGCTTGGTAGCCTTGCTATATGGTCATCCCATTTCCAATTCAGGATGTTGCACGTTGTGTCACGTCGTTTGGTCCAGGCATCTTTCTTAATTCCACAGATGATCTTTTATATATGGGGGATATCCATAGTACTTTCCGCTCAATTTTACGTTGGCAGATTCTGATATTATTTTCCACTTCTGTTAGACTCCAAGTTTGGCATCCATATGGGAATATGCATGAGTCCAGCACGTCTAATCTCAGTTTTCGGTTCAAAGTATTGTCCATCAATGTGAATTTTATTGATCAGACTGCTCTCCATGCTGAGGAATGTCTTTTGTTAATTTCTTTGCCCAAGTGATACTGAAATGCAATTATTTGTCCTGAGTAGACCTACACTGTTACGTATTTTAGTGCTGTTGAGTTAATTCTAACGGGTGTTACATGACTGTTTTTCATGATCTGTGGTTTCTCCATGTTCATAGATAGACTGGCAGTTTTACCGTGCTTGTTCAGACCTACCGCCACGAGTGGCTGAGGTCGTTAAGGCGCATACTCGTGAGCGGGAGGTCTGGGGTTCGAATCCGGCCACGACCGTCCTCCCTGCCTGAGTTTTTTTTTCAGGTTTTCCTCAGTCCTCATAAATGGCAAATGCCGGGGAGGTACCCTAAACTTAGGACTGGAACATTTCCTTCCTTAAAAAAATCCTTTCCCAATTTACATTCTTTGAAGAGTCTCTGCTGATCTAGCAAATAGGACTATGTCCTCTGCAAATCTTAGGTTCGTGAGTTTGTAACCACTTATGTTAGTTCCAAATCTGTTTCCCCATTTTATTTTACGGAATAATTCCTCTACTGTGCTTGTAAAAAGTTTCGGGAAGATTGGGCAGCCTTGCCTTACCCCTCTACCTAGTTTGAAGGGTTTGCCCTTTCTTATCTATTGCTATCTTCGCATATGATTCGCTGTACAGTTTGGCCATTAGCTTTATGTATTTTTGTTCAACTCCTTGTCTTGATAGTGCCTGGATCATACTTTGGTGTCTCACGGTGTCGAAGGTTTTGGCATAGTCAACAAAGGCGATATATAACGGTAGATTAAATTCCTCCACCTTCTCCATGAGCTGTTTAATTGTTTGCAGGTGATCCACCGTATTGTAGCTAGCGGAAGCGTGCTTGCTCTTCTGATTGGTCCCCATCCAATGTCCTGGCAAATCGTCTTGTTCTGTTATTAGCCTCACTTAATTTTTAATTTAGAAAGAACATAATCTTTCTCTCTCGTGTTGCGTTAACTTCTGAATGACTGTACACCTGTGTGCTTTCTGTCTGCAGCTGTATTTGTAAATATCGGACATCACTGGCATTTAGCAATCCTTTCTCCAAAATTGATTACGATCTTTTCAAGATTACGGAAAACTACTGTTAGGTTGACCCACACCAGATATCGAACCCAGGCAGTGGGCACCATTACCTTCTTAAATTTTGCTGTTTTTTCTGTTACTGCACCTATATATTGCCAAATATCTTGCCTGTATGAGGCAATACTTTTACAAATTGGTAGGCAGTAATCTCATGTTTAATATTACTTTGTCCACGATGCACTAATGTAAGTTTACCATCCTTGGAAGTGCGTCGTTCATTTTAGTGGTTCCTTGAAAATATTACAGTATGTAAATTATAGCCATAAAGTCGCAATTTAAGAGTTATGGGCTATAAAAGCTGATAGACTGGGAGGTTAATTACATTGCAGTTGTAAATGCAATATCTCATTCGATACAGCAATCTTACCATTGCTTTTATGTGTTAGAATTTCCAATTATTTCTCGAGAAGTATGTGTTGTAAATGACAAGTCTGTTAATGACGAACACAGAATGTTACCTTTGAAGGAAAAACAAAGAATGGGAAAAGAAGGACACGTAAGCTAATCAAAGTTGGAATCCTACACAGTGAAACTGAGAATGCAGTTTTACGATGTAAACTAAATTACTTATATCACGCTGGCATTAATGATCAGCTATAAAATAACCACCTGATGTTAGGCAACTGCAACTGTACTAGTAACTAGTGTCTCCCCCCCCCCTCTTTCTGTAGACACTCCCTGCAAGATTGTGATTCCAGATAAGTAGAAATATATAGGGTGACCTATTGCAAGGACTTGACAGTATTTTATTAATCTTATGTAGTATTCATTTAGAAAAAAGGGGAATACAGTTATTAATATATAGAATTGAATGCTTTTAATTATTGGAGACTATAATTACACATAAGTTTACATGTAACTGCTGATAACCAACAATTTTGCGACCATTCTTGAAAACAGCATGGAAAAAAATAGTACGGCGTCTTGGCTGAAAGTGTTACAGTTTACACATGGAAATGATTACACATTTTAGGAAAACTATAGTAATACTAATTTAACTAGAAGTGAAGAAGATAGAAATAAAATGTTGGCAAGTGGAGGTTCCAATTGTTACCATTTTCACCATAGAAACGCCTTAAAATACCCTAAAAGACGATATCTTATAGAAATTTGTGAATAAAGACTTCAGAAAAAAATAAAAATATAGAAATCAAACATTTATCAGTTTTTAATGAAAGTTTTTATATTTATAATTTTTTGTAATAAAAATTGATAGTTAGGGGCAGGGGAGAATATTTCGGTACTTCAGCCTTGCTCAAGATTGGCCATTTGTGTCTATACTCCCAATGAAGGCACCTCCAGGAGGAAAGGATGTGGAAAGGGAAACACCGGGCGGCCAGGACTCACGAACGTAGACGGTATTCCAAACTTTGTTTAGACAGAACACCCCTACGCTAGTGGAAACTCCCTCTTAAAGGAGTTCGAGCCCGGGGCAGAAACCTTTCCAAAGTGCAAGCCACTGTCTCAACGCATCGATAAATCTCGCCTGCCAGTTTTGTTCCTGTAACAGAAACAACGGAATGAAATGATATTAAATGTAAGAGAGGACAATTTGTGGAAATGAAACATCTTTCTCTGCATTTACCTAAGCAACCAGTGGAAAACCCAGGATAACGACTCCAAGGGATTTGAACGCAAGACCTCCCGATAATTTAAAATGTTTACGGCTTTTCCTGCTCACGTAGTGTGAAATCCAAATCATCTATGTAGGGAACTTTCTTTTAAAAACTCTCCAATCCGAAAATCTATCGTTTTAACGTACATTTAAACAACAAAAATGTTCTATTTAGATACTGAGTGAGAATTTCAAAGTCAATGTTGGTTAAAGTTCCGCCCAGTCACCCCCTGCCATCCTCCCTTATAAATGGCATCCCTACCTTATGATACTTAAGTACTGAAAATAATTCAACTGTTGGCTCTTTTCTTGTCGTGTCAGGCAACCTCGTCAAATTCTTTCAATTTGAACGAATAAACTACAAAAACTTGAGTATTAAATGTTTCATTTTGGCAACAAATTGTTTCAAAATGGTGTGTATCACACAAGAAAGAACAGAATGTAAGAAAATTAGTCAAGAGTTTCAAAATAGACTATATCACTGCAATATTAATAATTGTAATTTTTACTTATATTAAACTGCTTTCTCGTTCTACTTATTTTTTATTCTGTTCAGCAATAGTTCAGGTTGCCAGACAACGATAAAAAAAACATTAAAGATATAAAAATTGTAACCGCTTTCATTTATAAGTATAAAGATAGGAGTGTCATTTGAAATTTCAAAGTAGGGTGACTGCGAGTGAGAGGCGTATTTTTTGTTCAAATTAACTTTATGTGAAATTTAATTTAAGGTATTCAGACTGAAGTTTTGAAATTGAAGTTCTACATTTATATAAAATATAAATATATTTTTCAACACTCCTTTTCCTTCTTCCATCGCCGATTACGTCATGTCTTTTCCGAACTGACATTTTTGTTTCTATTTAACCTTTTTTTTTTTTTTTCAATTTTTTTTTTTTCAATTGACCCTCTTCCTTTCGGGTTATGTGTCGACAAATTTATTGGTTTTATTCGTAATATATCTTCTGTCGTTCTTTTAAGTCTTTTACCCATTCTTGTCTATAATTCCCTAATTGTTGTATAATTTGTTGCACGAACAATTCTTTTCTTATATCTTCATTTCCTATTGATCTTCTTTTTTGAAACCTTTGAATACCTTAAAAAGTGCTTTTCTTTTTTTTTTTTTTTAATTTTATAATCTTCCTTTTATTTATTTATTTTTAAATCCCAAACCTGCTTCCATAAATATAACTGATAGGGCCATGGCTGTTCAGAATTTTAATTCTGTTTCTTTTCTCACTTTGTTTTTCAAAGTATTTCTAATTGTTCCACAAACAGCTTGGAACTTTTGTATTTTTATATTAACATCTGGATCTTCTTCAATGTGACATCACAACCTAAGTATTGAAAGTGTGATACTTTTTCAATTATTATTATTTTTTTTTTGTTTTTTTTTTTTTTTTTTGTCTATCACAATTTTTGTTCTCATTGGGGGTTTACCTCGGAAAGCCATTGCTTTTGTTTTAGTCTTTGCATTTATCATATTACATTCTTTATTTATTTTATTTAATTGGTATGTTGCTTTTTGCCGTCTATCTTCCTTGTCAAAAATGAATACTACTTCATCTGCAAATAGCAAAAGTTTACTAATCTATTCTGACCTACCTCTAACCCTTAATGTACAATATTGTTTCATTCTTTAAGGATGTCGTCTATATATAGTACATATTAAATAGTTGGAGAGACGATATCCTTGTTTTATATCAAATGTGTTCTTATTTCTTCTGTTGACATCCATTTACGTCTATTATCATTTTTTTATTCATACATAAACTTAAATTACTTTTATTTTATGTTATGTACAGGTATCCCGTTTGATATTTTTCCATAATAATTAGTGGTCTACTGTATCAATAAATGTTATGTGCATTTGCAAGTTATATTCTCTTCCCTTTCTATCTTCTTCGGCATTACAGCCCGGGGTGAGCCTTGGCGACCTCTGCTTCCTCTACCACCGTATTGCGATTTCATTGATAGAGGGCAGTATTGCAGGGGGACATGTAATCAGCAGCATGCCGCCACCCCGCAGGTCGCCATCACTCAGCTTTCGTGATCGAAGAACGCCACAAGATGGAATATTATAAAAATGTTTTATATTGACAATATAGATATCTAAAATGAAGAACAGGAAGAAAGGACAGTAGCTTTAATAATAACAGAAAAAATGCAAAATGCTGTCAAAAGAATGAAAAGCTCCAGAAACAGGTAACATCAAAGTGAAATTAATAAAGTATGGAGGATTGATATTACAACTAAGTCTAATTTTAATACAAAATAATAAATCATCGGATACCTGTTTAGTATTTCTTGTCTTCTTGTCTTGTCACATTCTTAGTGTGACGCGGTCGGTGTTGAACCCCAGGTATACGAAGGCGCCGCTCATATCAGTAACCAAAATATTCGTTTTGGCATGTATATGTTATTTGGCGGAAAAATTATTATTACAATAAACTCAGGATAGCTTAATCACAAAACATGATAACGTAAACACAGGCAGGAATTGCACAGGATAGGAATTAGCGCGGTTTTGAAAGGATAAGAGAAGCAGTGACGTAGTCAGGGTAATGGCTGCGTAGTTAAGCTCTCGAAAGTTCTGCGCAGATTGTTTTCTTATTTGTAGAGCTGGAAAGTGAAGCATACTCGTTTTAATACAGTCTTTATTTTGAGATTCACCCAAATTAATAAATATATAAATATAAATAAAAATGTTTATTAACGTTTTAACTATAAAAGGTTTAAAAAACATTAAGTGATAAATTAATTGAGAAATTCCATAACAGTGGAAGTGATGATGACACTTATTATAATGTAAACACACAAATGAGACGATGAAGCAGAAGATGCCAGTCCGACCCTGGCGTGGGGAATTGGAAACAGGTGGTTTTCCAGGTCATTACCACGATGACTGCTGTATCTGTGTGGTGAGGACGTCGAGAAGGGAGACAGACTGCGGCAGTGCACCAACGGCGGCTGATAGGCTGTCGGTCTATCATGCGGACCCCTTCTTCTGTTATCGGTATCGGGTTGCCCCATGAGGAGTAACGGGTTACCACTGATGTCCATATCGACCCGCACCAACTCGTACTCTGTAGTGGGCACGACGATGCCTAGGGGAGCGCATCCTCTCGAGGGTGTGAGATCCCTCGCCTCTCCGACCCTCCAGAGACCTCCTGGAGCACAGCGAGCGTCCCTCTGTAAGCTCTCGGCCATGCCGCGATCGAGTACGGTCAGCGAGGCGTGGTCCACTCGAAAGTCCAGCTCGGTGCCGCCCTCTACATGAGACACCAGACTCGGAGAAGCGCCGTAACGACCCGAAGCCATTGCCGTGAAGGTGGGCGACGAACAGACAGGGTCGGAGAAGAAGCGATACTCTCCGCGCCAGGTGCGGTCACCTCCATGGAACCGCAGGCGCCGCTTCAGGAACAGGCCTAAAGGGCGCACCTCGCATCGCGCGGAAATCCATTCCCCCCAAAGCAGGGCTGGCAACCTTGGTCTTGCTAGGAGGTGTGGCGGAGAGTGCTGCGAAGATCGGGCGACCGAATGGCACACAGCGCACCCATGTGCCTGTAACAAACAATCAATTAGTAGCTAAACACTTTGATACTAAAGATCGTTTTTGCAAATAATATTTTTTATTTCTTCCCTTTCATCTTTGCCTGTAAACTTTTTTACTTAGCCGCCTCAGTAGCTCTCTCTCCCTCCCCCCTCTCTCTCTTTTCAGACCTACATAATTCATGTAAACAAATCCATGTGGTACAATGGTGTTGGTAACTGGTTCTGGGGGAAGATAAGAGGGTTGTTCAATAAAGAATAATTAATATTTATATAGGTAAAATTGCTCGTGATAAAATGTAGCTTTATAATATTTTGTTACCTTAATGTGTAATTTACACGAGTTTCATTGTTGACACTTCGGGTACCCATCTGTGAGAGTTGTGCAGTTCACACGTGTTCGGTTGGAGGTGATACGCGGCGAATAAATATAATGCTCTGATATAGTGCTTGCGTCTCAAACCTTCAGATTAGGCCTGTGGAATGTAACAGGTGGCATATGGAGAGTTTGTTGTTCCCTATAACACAGCTCGATGATGGTTTAAAAGGTTTAAAGATGGGAGGCAACCAATTTCAAAGGAAGATGGACTTGGGTTCGGTTACTTTGTGCTGTCATTGTGTAAGAGGTTGCCGAATGACATTAACAACACTTTTAGAAATCTTGAAAACTTCCATGTGTGCCACCCACACAAACAAAACGAAGTTCGCGTGCAAGGTTTGCATGCAGCTGAAGATGATGTTACAGAAAGACGCGGAGTTTGTTTCAAAGATAAATCTCTGCTGATGAAAGTTGGCTACATCATTTTGATCCTGAGAGCAAACGGCAAAGAGGTCTATGTGGACATCTTTCATCACCACCAACACCAAGAAAGGAAAAAGTGTTTGCTTCTGCTGAGAAGTTCCGGTCAAATGGCAGCCCTACCTACAGCTGCAAAGGAGTTTATCAGTGTTATCATTTGGCCTTTATTTGATCTGCCGGTGATTAACAAGTATACTGTGGCACTAATAATGCATGGTAGGGTTAAAATAAAGGATGTAATAGGATACTTGTTTACAGAAACAAGATAAGGGTAAAGAGAATATGCTCATTTTACCCACCTGGTCCGCACGTAGTAGCGGTGTCTGGAAGGCGGTGGGGCGATAGGACCACCTCAATTCTGGACGTGAATGTACGTCGCCCAGCAACAATTCGTACCGTGGATGCCGGTTATCTGGAGGTGCACGAGGACGCCTTTGCGCTCTCAGTAACTGCAGCTCATGAAACACCGCGTGCAGCGCAGCTAAACAGTCCACATCCTCTCTCATGGGCATGCTCACTCGACCTAGCACAGGAAATGACCACCCTGTAGCATGTGTGTGTAAGTATCCATTTCAAGGTGCTCTTTCAGGCTTCCCCCCGAATACTCTAAAGTGTTACACTAAAATTTTTCTAACATTACATATTTATAATATTTGAGCCATACAAGTATCGACTACTTGTGCGGCATTTGCTTCTACGATTGAATGAGGCACGCTATATACGAAGGTTCATTAGTACCATGACTGCAAAGTATATTATGATTCAGGATATTTTTAGTTCAAAGTTTCATTAAATTCGAACATGGTCTGAGGTAAATCCAAAGAAATAGTGTACCAAAGAAACCCGCGCACCCTGGAAGAACAAAAACTTAATATCCACCAGCAGCTGCTTTATTTCTTAAAGAGAACTACAACAAATGATAATGGTCTTTTTCAGAGATACTACAATGGAGGTTACAGAAGAAGTCAACAATGACAGGCAGTTTAGCGTCTCCTTTTTAAATTGGCTAAATAATTATATATTTAAGTGAGTTTAATATCATAAATTGTTGATAAAACATTGATATTTTTGTTACTTTATTGATTGATAACGCGTTCGTGGCACATGAAAGAACCATGCAATATTTGCGATGACCAATGTTGACAATTTAAAGGCTCCTAGAAATAAATTGGGAGTTTTGAATTGGATCTATCTTTGTACAACTGAAAGCAGTCAACCTCGATGTTCTAGGAATAATACGCTTTCTATGGACTCAGGTGAAGTTGATAGGGAGGGACTTAAAACCGTGGGTCCAATGCCATAGATATACAGCACGTTAAAGTACTCCATACCTGAAAAAGAGCTCCCTGGACAAAATTACACGCCTTTTCACGTCCAAGTAGCATCTTATCATCACATTAGATGGCACTTGAAGCAATGGGCCGATACTTTTGACATTCTTAGGTGCTAAGTATATTAAATTCGAATCGTTCAAATGGTCCACCAAAACCCGGAAAAGGTCCTAGATTTAATACATGTAAACCGATAACGATTATGATGATAGCTGAAAACAGTTACAAGGAAACAGCATGAAGGCAGTTCTCATTTTATAATTAATAAATTAAATGTCATTGAAACCTGGAAGATATTTTATGGTTTAAATTGTTAACTATTTTGGGCTGCTATTGTATAAAAATAATAAATTTATTATCATTATTTCACTCTCGAGGATTTTGTACTCAGGCTTAAAAGTATAAAAAGTATAAAAGGAAAGAGAAATAAAAACGAGAGAAGTCGAAGTGAATAGAAAGAGATTAAACTCATGTTGAATCCTGAGAGCAGCAAAATTCCCATTTAAATTCCTATTTATTAAAGGATGTTATTAAAATTATTAAAAAGCCGGAAATCCAAAAATATAAGTTGATAAGTATAACAGAAGCCTAGCACTTTTACATTCTAATTAATATTAGAACATTCGCATAGAAAGAGAGCTCTTGGTTTAATCGCGAATGGCAGAGACATGCTGCTTTTATGCTGTCTAGAATTGAGCTGTTCAGTACCAGAGAACATTCTTAGGGAGGAAAACCTCACCTTAGACTGTAAATATAAAAATTTATACTACGTAACCTGTTCCCTTAAAGTAGTATAAACTACAATGAACATGCCAATAACTTCTTTTTGTATTTATGAATGAAAACAGTTGTTTAATAAAATAAACCAACTATAATAATTTTAAAAATTATTTTTCTTTTATTATTGCTAAAGATTTTAATTTATGTTTTATTACATCCAAAATTGCTTCTTTTTACTAATTCTGCATATTTTAATTGCTCTATTTCATAAATGGAGACATTTCGTGTTACAATTCGACATATTTTGTAAGAGCAGATCACATTTTGATAAAGCTGTTTTTTTTTTTTTCATCACTTGTATTTAAATCTATCTCTATCTCATCGACCTTAGCAGTCCAAATAGCGAGCTTATTCATATCAGATAATCAAAAAAATGTATTCATTGATACGAATTTTTATTCACACTTGAACTAATGAAAATTAAATGGAATACGTGAGCATTTAGGGTAATATGTATTTATACAGAGCTAAATGATGACATAGAATCTCTTGTATATCAAATAAAACCTCTTGGGAAATAAAATTATATAATTTTCTTCTGATGTTACAATTTACAACACACATATATATCCATAAACAAATCGAAATGTTTTAGTTCTGTTTCCTTAACAGCCAACATTATTATCATCAATAGCATTGTTTCACTCTCTTATAACAAACATTAGGTAACTGTTATCTAGCAATGTTCTGAAAGAAAACAATTGTTTCAAAGTTATCAATGGCAAGTTATCAATTATTTATAATGCTTCAAAACAAAAGGAACGTTGCTATGTATATAAAGTTAGAAAAAGCTTTAATACAACACAAAGCAAAACATAACATTTAATTGCATTCCAAAGGTTAATGTACAAAAGTATTTTAAACATAGCGCGTGTAATATTTTGCATTACATACGGTACATTTTTTTAAATTATACAAAGTGAGCCAGGACCTCTTTGTTTATGTGTACTGGTTCCAACGTTAAACGACGTGACGCTTCCTTGTCCGCGCTGTGCACCTCTGTGTGTAGCCGATGCGTGAGCGGTTGAATGTAAGCATCTATTGAGAATGAACTCTGTGTTACGGGGAGACTACTGCCACTCGACTTAGCATTCCTAGATTTTTCTTTGGGGGCATATACAGACTGTCGCGTACATACCCCCAGTTGACATAAAGCACTGATAAAACGAATATATTCGCTACTTTTGTTCAAATGCAACAAGAACATGGTCCGCCAAGCACTGCTACGACGGAATAATAAATGTAATCTGGTTCAAAACTTGCAGAATTAAGGAATTTGTTTCATAATTATTAAATGGCCTGTGTTTCCTTCGACATATATGCCTCCTAAACGACGCGTCAGAGATAATAGATCTTTTAGCAAAACATTTTCCATATTGTGAGATCTATCTCTCCTCCAAATTGTCGCAGAAATCATACATTGCATAATATAAATAATTACACACACATGCATATGTTATATATGACATGTTACAGTACCCGCCACGGGTGGCCGAGGTCGTTAAGGCACGGACTCGTGAGCGGGAGGTCTGCGGTTCGAATCCCGCCAGGACCGTCCTCCCTGACTGGGGTTTTTTCCAGGTTTTCCTCAGTCTTCATAACTGGCAAATGCCGGGGAGGTACCTAAACTTAGGCCTGGAACGCTTCCTTCCTTAAAAAAAAAAAAAAAAAAAAAAAAATGTCCTTTCCCAATTAATCATTTCATCTCATGTATCACCAGTGTCCACCGCCTGTGGTGCCTCAGTAGTAAAAACGGGCGTTAAACACTACTCAAAAAAAAAAAAAAAATGTTACAGTACATAAAATATTTATCATGTTTTAATGTAAAAAATGCTTTATGAAGTACCCATTCATAGAAAAATTCTTGTTGTCTTTTAAAGATGTTTATTATATGCAGTACTCCTCAAAGTATATGAAATTATTTTACAAAATATAATTAATATATCATAAAAAAAGGGAATTGTTCATTTGTGAATTCTTCTACAAAGTATTTTGTAAGAGTAGATTAGTATTTTTATTATCATAGATTATTAGTATTTTGTTCACCACATGATAATAACGATGTGAATTTGTTTTGGAGAGTATTAAATATTCTTACGCATTCATAATGAACTCTTTTTGTTATAGCAATGGAACAATGAAACTTTTTTTGTTCAGTAATGATATTATACATTTGGGCAATTCCATGTGAAATCAGACAGAAAAAACTTTCATTTTTATTTAGCCTCAACTTTCTGAACTTATACAGAGTAAGAGAATGCTTCATTAAAAAAATATGAGTAATTTATCGATTATTAATTGCTGTGATAGAAGGTTGTTAAGGTACAGTACTTTTAAACCTTCGAAATACACATATTTAAAATATTTTGAACATATAAAACAAATTACTACTAAGTGAGAAATCTGCTAGACTGCTTTAAATAACATTTTGTTAAATATTACTTAGTCCAAAGAGGTTGATTTTGGAATTAATTTGTTTCACCTTCTTGTAGTCACTCGAAAATATTTAACAAGTCATTTTATTCCTTACTTATGTAAAATGTGATAACACTTATCAAATTACTGGTTTATTTACAGGAAACGAGAAAATAAATCCGAGTTTAAAAAACGGGGATTGTTTCAAATCACTTCCGGTCGTACACTAAACGCGTGGTGTGTGTGGTCGTGCACCGGAAGTGTGCCGAGGGCCCAGCGCCTGCTAAAATAAATTTTCTTAGAAGGTTTAATTTTTGTAATCTGTGTCTGATATCGGACCATATTTTTAAAGACTGATAACTGTGCCATTTTTAAAGTAGAATATTTTTATGTTATTTCAATGTTTTAAAGTGACAACACCTGCTTAAAATATGTTATAGTGAAATAACAACTCCTTAGTTAAATAAATAAATATTTGTTATGTACCATTAAGAAAACTTCGAAAGGAGACATTATGTAATTTTAATTTGTGTTTCTGCAGTGGATAGTATCAAGTGTTTCAAAGGTGCAGTTTTTTTTGAAAATGCCAAATATTTAACATTTATACAGCTAAATGCATTTAAAACATGGGTTTCATATTTTTCAAAAAGTTTTATCGTATCTCTTCTTGTTACTTCATATATTTTAAAAAATAATTCAATTAAAAATACTTAGATAATTTTAAAACGTTCTTGTCCGATTTGAGATGGAACCTTTCTTTTGCTTAATTTTAAGATAGTCTTTTATTTTTAACATAAAAAGTCATAATAAAAAGTATATATTGACAAGTAAATGTCAAAATATTCATTTTTGAAATAAGTTTTACGTGAAGTCTGTTGTTAGAATCAAAAAATTTTCGAATTGCTTCTTTTGTAACATAAAAATGCCCAAATCTATTAACCTCTTTACATAATTGAATAGAAATAAACATAATACAAAATGTTAGCATATATCTGGAGCCGAAATGAGGTAGTGGTTTGAAAGCATAGATAGCAGATCTATATTTTAGGTAAACTAACGTACCTATTACCTCAATCATTTGAAACGAAGTGAACTTTTATAATAAATTTGTGTGTTAATGTTTATAAGTTTTAGTAAAGTACACAAAAGGTAGGTATAATAGTTAAGATCTCCACTTATAAATAACTACTATATTTTCACTTAATTCTATCCAACTAGTTCTCTGTAACAAACTAACAAGTGAAAATCTTGTACGATAAGCTGGTGACAACAGCTGAGCGGCTATTTTTTGTCTCTCGGAACTGAAGTATATCACTCGCTGCGTTCCTCAAGTTTAGGAACAGAACGGAAATATTACTGAAAGAGGAGGAGAGCACAAAAATGCAGTTAGCCGGATGCTTAGCTCAGCTCTGAAACCCTGTAAGGAAGGCCACCCACTTAAACATTGGGAAGCATCACTTAAAACAATTTCTAGTTTGGCTTCACTAAATGCCGGAAACATGTTGAAACTCGAGTAGTTCAGAGAAACTGAGCTAAGCTTCCGAAATGTACCAGCTGTTATGTTACAACCATTAAATAATTCATAATATACACCCATACACTACATAGCCTGAATATGTAGTAAGATATAAAACGGCTACAACTACAGCAACAAAAAGAATGCTTCGATTCGACCACAGAGAAAACTGGGATATGCTGCAGACATGGAACAGATATACGTCTAAGGTAAATAAATGCTTACAGAATAATGTAGTGTCTCAAACATTCGATATCTACTGCAGATATTAATGTTATACCAATTGAATATTTGATTGAATACTTTAAAGAACAATGGGAGGATAAAAGCACTTAACGAAACCCCTTATCAATCTACTAATGCAGATAAAATAGAGTACATTAGCATTAGGAAAATAAAAAAGTCGAAAGTATCTTGCAACTGATTATATTAATATATAATTAATAAAATGCGTATTAATATTTTTTAAATTTTAAATCAAAATTGGTAACAAAGAAACTTCCCCTACTATTGAAGCATGTCAAAGGTTATCCATATGTTTATAAAAAAATAAAAGAGCTATGCAAACTCTAGTTATATAAAGTACACAAAATATGTGCTAAAATAATCACTGAAAGTTTTCGTAACATTACAGAAACCATTTTACTGCAAAACAATAAAGATTTAGTAGAGATAGATACTGAGCTGACAATATATGTATAATAATCAAATAACATTTAGGTACATAAGAAATAACCAAGTTTTGAAGTTGCTTCCTTTTTTCATTTTCCTTTCCACTTAATACCGTGGTTGTATATGTGATGGGAATATATTTAAGAGGACTGTTCAATAAAGATAATTAAAAAAAAATGACAACATACTTTTATTCATCCTCACAATTTTGATAATTCTTCTCAAAGTAGTCCGCGTTGAATGCAATGCGAATGTTCCAGTGTTTCTGGCAGTCTTCAAAGATATGCTGGACGCCATCTTTTGATGAGTCCTTCATAATCATGTCCTCAGCATTCACTACTGCGTCGTCTGATAATGGATAATGCCTTCCCCAAAGGTGTTTGTAAATATGGCAAACGAAAAGTTTCAAGGGTTTAATCTGGACTATAGGGAGGATGAGGGGCATATTTCACATTGATTTTGTGAGATATTCAGCAACATTCGCGATATGCGGCCATGCATTAACGTGGTGCAGTATCCAGGAAATGTCGCCTTTCGCGTGTGATATGCCTTGCACAGTTTTCAGAACATCTCCATAGTATTGACCAGTTGTAGCTGTGTGTCTAGGTACGACATGCCGGTAAACCATTCCTTGAATGTCCAAAAATCGTCATGTTGACCCACAGAACAATAGATTTTGAATTTTGTTGATTTGGTTTATTTACGGACGCTCTTTAATATCTCAGGTCATCAGCGTCCCATTCTATTCAGGGCGTGAAACGGCCGACAGATTTTGCTCAAAGGTCTCTTCTTTCTGGCTTGAGGTTCTTTATCGTGCCGTAAATGTACGAGATGGGACCCACGACTTTACTTCCCTTCCGAAGGGAGCCATACTTAGGATTTTTAAGCCCGAAAAATTCCATCGAACCTGGCCGGGTTTGAATCCGCGCAGTCTTGGGTTTAGGAGGCAGTATGGTGACCACTACACCACCAGGACCGACTTATATAGATATTGGAACACAGAGAATTGGCATTTGATCTTCCCCCAAGTATAATAGAGCGAATCATGTATACGGGCGACCCGCGGTCGGGCAACATAAAACGTTCTGTATATTAGCAGATAGCAACCTAGGAACGTAGATCGACCAGCGATGAGGTGGGAGCAGTACCTTAAGAGCCTAAAGTATGAAGCAGAAATAGTCAATACATTTTTACATTTTTTAAAAAATTAGAAGGTGTGCTTGTAATTGTCATTTTATAATTGTTACCATATGTTTAGTAATATTTTTTTTTCAAAGAACTGCAATATTTCATTAAAATTGTTAGTTTTTCTATAAACTTAATTGCAGTGTATTTATTCTGAAAGAAATATTTGTTGTTCACTTAAAGGGGCGTAATAATTTGACTGAATGAATCTGGTGGTATTTCGTTAGTAAGAAATGAATGCCTCCCCCGCCCAAACTTGATGTTATTTTGCTACATGCCTTTAGCTGTAAATTTCACAATACGGAGCAACAATGCGGGTGGCGGCGCAACAGTAGTTCAAAATGTTGGATGTTTCACATTCTCAAACAAAACAAAAAGCTATGGTTGAATGCTTTAGCGCGAAAGAAGTCTGTCTAATTAAGAACCATGCTCGCCTAAAAAATGTTTATTGTGACAGATGTTGGGCGAGACACTTCGAGAGAGGAGAAACAAATATCCTTGACAGCCCTAGGAGCGAGCTGCCTATGAGTAAAAACATGTGGGAACACTAAAGTAGCTTAAAGTCTGCAACCTGCTTCTTCAAGACAATGTAACGAAAGTAATTGAGACACTGAGACAAACTTTTCTTATTCGCCTATCCCCTTTTTCTTCCCTTGCAGGATGATGGTTATCCTTTTGCGAATGAAGACCAGCTTAAAAAACGCAGCAAGGAATTTTCCATGTTGCAATGCAGTTTTGGGAGAAATAGGAACTGTTCTGGTACTGTGACAATTAAGTTTTATGAGAAAAAAAAGAATAAAAAAAAGGAACGTTCTTTACACAGGATATCCATGCGCACTTTTTTTTATCTACCCCTACTATTAAGGAAATATACAATATAATGAAAATGCTATATTTTTTAATGCTGTTTAACACTACTGAGGCACCACAAGCGGTGGACACAAGTGATATATCAGATGAAATGATAAATTGGGAAGTGATTTTTTAAAGGAAGGAATAGTTCCAGGCCTAAATTTAGGGTACCTCCCCGGCATTTGCCATTTATGAGGACTGAGGAAAACCTGGGAAAAAACCTCAGGTAGGAAGTACGGTTCTGGCGGAATTCTAACCGCAGACCTCCCGCTCAGGAGTCCACGCCTTAAGGACCTCGGCCACTACTGTGACGTCATCTTAAATTCGACCATTGAAATGAAACAAAATGAAACAAAAATTTGAATGTTGACCAATAACATTCCGATATCTCGGTGAAGTTATCATAAAGTTTAATGAAATCCCTGTACCACGGTAAGTGCATTTGTCTTCTGGTCAGTGTAGCCAACTATAATTCCTGAGCATCGTAAAGATTAATCAAGAACATCACTCAGCAATGCAAAATAAAGTGCGAGATTCTGCTTCCACATCATCTACTAATTTCTAAACGTCCTTTGTACCCAATGAAATTGTAGCCCCTTCATTCAAATTTGATAATTGCGTTTTCAATAAATGTATGAGTGCATTCGGCCAAACAGTCTGAAAGTATTTTGTAACTAATGTAATGTCATAATGTAGCATTTATTAACAAAAAAGAATGTTTATAACTCTGGTGTGCAAAACATATAGTTGTTAATTAATGCATTTACTATTTCGTAAGATAAAGTGTAGTTCTTTGCTAAAAGGGATACTAGTGAGATATTACCCCTTAAAAATGCCCTTGTGCAGCATGCGTAATAAACGTTTTAGCATCAAAGAATGGAATGAATGTAATTTTAATAAGTGTAGAACTAAGAACCCCTTTTGAAGTTTCAGAAAGTTGTACTCTTACAACTTGTTTATAACTAGTTTTACCAAAACCGACGAAATCTTCACCTCGGTAGTTTCAAAACTTCTCACACACTACCTACTCACTTTCTAAGCTCCTAGAAGAAGTATTCTGTCGACGGCGTTGCAGAAAACTTGATGGAGGGTGCAGGTTGTTGGCTGGATCGTCCTCCTCGTCTCCAGCCACGTTGAACACGATGTAGTCTCGATGGGCCTTCCATCGCCGCCTCACCAGTCCCGGACAGGTTGCATTTACGCGAACCGCTAGCTCTTCGGCTATCTCGCTGCCATGAGAAGTCACGGTGACTCGAGCCAGCGTGTATTCCACCTCTGTGGCTCCAGGAGTGACCCAGGAATGTCCTCGTAGTCGGTACTCTCCAGTAGCAGCAAGGGTGTAGAGTGCCAGAGCGCAGGACTCGTCCCCATAATGGAACTGCAGGAGGTGAAACGTGTGGTTGTCGAAGAAAGTGTAGCTTCTCATCAGGAACTCCGGTCCAGCTCTCACCTCACACCTGCATCAGCAAAGAAGAGCAATTGATGTATTTTCTTTGAAAAATAACCTGAGGCTGAGGTTATTACCATGGTGATCTCAGCGATTACATATAGTATTGCCCCTATTGCCTTGGAAACAAATTACTATATCAATACCTGCCTGTATTTGTTTCCTTCCAAAGAATCAAATTACAATTTCTGTTTGTCAGAGGCGTACCAGTGGGTTTCCCATACTATTGTGGCTTTTGTTTTTCTATTTTCATGTGTCCTTTCTATTGCCACTCTAGCTATTTGTATTCATTTATTTATTTTCTGAACATTACAGATTTGCCAATCACTATGTTCACTTAATCAGATACAATCCTTACAGTTATATGACAATGAAAAAATAAAACAAAATAAAAACAGAATAAAATAAATAAAATAGGACCAAAACGTTACAAAAGCAAATAAAACAAAAACAAAACAAACAAAAATAATAATGTTAGTACATGATAAGTTAATCAATATATATTTTGTAATAAATGATCACAGGATAAAGCGAAAGTATACAGACAGATACTAATTGAATATATCAATAGTTAAATAATGTAATTTATTATATAATGTTTGTATTCTAAGTACAGCAGAATATTTATAAGCATTAGTATTAAACCTTGGAATAAAAAAGTATTAAGAAATCGGTTTGGTGTGATATTTGGAACATAAAAGCATATTGGTTGTCGTTATCCTGGGATTGTCTTATGTTTGAATCATCAACCCTATTGTGTAATAGTTTGTAGAGGAAAAGTAACAAGTGACGATTCCTTCTGTCAGATAAACTTTGGTACTGAAATAATTGAAGTAAAGTGTCATAAGATTTTAAATTAGGAAAAAAAACGAGTTTTTTTTAATACATACATTAGAAATTTGCGTTCAATTATTACAGTTTAACAGATTTGTCAATGTAAGGACCCCATATAACAGAATCATAGTCAAGTTTAGATCTGACAAGTTAATTGAATAAAATAAATAGAATTCTCAGATCATTAAAATAACATGAATTACGAATAATAAATTTCCGATTCTTATGTGCTGCACTAACAATGTTATTAATATGTTTAGTCCGTGTTGAAAATTACTCCGAGATCATTCTTTTTTCGACTAATTGTAATTTTGTTTCATCTATAGTGTAAATAAAACCAACATTACTTTTGTATCTCGTTCTCGGCGTTTTGTTTCCAACAGCTGCGCATTACAGTATCTACAGAGGTTACAAAAATGGTTAGATGGCGTGATAACAACATTGCATATTATTGATAACTTTACATTTCAAGTGTTTCAGAGCAATATGCACCTTAGGACTTCTTTACTTATATTGCTTGTGTCATGTAGCAAAGCGAGACAAAGCTGATAATAGATTTAACATTTTATTTTCTGCACTGGTGGCTAATTTTAAGTTAAGCCTTGTCAGACTCTAGATAATGTAATTTATTTTAAATTTTAAAAGCTGTTTGTTCATGAACTATGAAAACACTAAAGAGAATATAGTGACTATTTAATTGTAACAATATAAATATTGACATATAAACCTAAATATTGATTGATTTAGTAGTACAAATAAGTATATATTGATGAAGGAAAAACAGTTCACTTAGAAATAAATTTCAAAAACGTAAATTATTTATTAATGCAAGTAAGTATGCATTGAAGTATGAAAAATAAATCACTTAGGAACAAATTTAAAAATAATGTAAGTTATTTAGTAGTAAATGTAATGAAAAATGAAAATTTAGCTTAATTTCAAAGAAATAAGGTTTTTAAATAGTGCAAGTATTGAAGAAACAAAAGCAGGTCGCTTAGGAATACATTTCAAAAAAGTAAGTTATATAGCGGTAAAGGTAAATGTATGGAAGACAAAATACAGTCAATTACGAGAAAGTTATATAGTAATAAAAGTATTAAAGAAGGAAAAATAGTCACTTAGGAAAAAATTTCAAAGGAAGAAATGAACAAGAAAAATAAGTAACTTAGGAATAAATTTAAAAAAGTAAGTTATTTAATAGTGCAAGTAAATATACATTGAAGAAAGGAAAGCAATTCACGTAAGAATAAATTTCAAAAAGTAGGTGGAACTGAATATGTTTCAACTTGCACACCTTCCACAGGCGGGAAACGAAAGTGACAACATTGAAACTAGTAGCATGTGTACATTTTATATTACACCAACAATATATTGTAATGTTAATTTTCAAGAGAAATTGTGCCTATAAAATAATTATGATCATTCTTTATTAAACAGCCCTGGTAATTATATATAAAATAGCTAGAACCAACTGAACTCCTTTAATTTTTTAAACATTATATATAAATTTTACACTTTTTTGAGGTAAAAACTCTGCTCGTTTTTATCCTTACAGCATTTTTTTATTATTATTAAAAGGAAATATCTCCTCATTCTGTGAACATTGGTCAAACATATCCTCCCTTTTCGTCTAAAAGATTGTCGAAAGGAAGTGATGTTTATAAACAACTCGCAGTTTCTGCAGGAAGTCCTCACAAGGTGCGGCTAGAAAAACATCCTTGCTAAACATTGATTCAATTTTGGGACAGTGCATTTGCCTTACCCCTCAAAAACCCAAGAGCTCAGTGGCGTAAAATGTAACATAAGGATATGAAGGCTAACAACACCGTAATATACCGCCAAGGGTGGCCGAGGTCGTGAAGGCGCGAACTCGTGAGCGGGATGTCTGGGGTTCAGTTCCCGCCAGGACTGTCCTCCCTGGCTGGAGTTTTTCCTGTTTTTCCTCAGTCCTCATAAATGGCAAATGCCGGAGAGGTACTCTAAACTTAAGCCTGGAACGCTTCCTTCCTTTAAATAAAATCTTTGCCCTATTTATCATTTCATCTCGTGTATCATCAGTGTCACCGCCTGTGATGTCTCAGAAGTAAAAACGGACGTTAAACACTACTAAAAACGTCATAGTATAGACATCGAGAAATGGGTAGTAAAACAACATTTAGTTCTTTAATGTAAACAACAATGTTGTTTCAAGAAATGATCACATTATTGTTCTTCTTCCCATATCGAAACTGAATATAGTGAACTAAAGGAATTGCTTCCATTTTGTAAGAGATAACATCTCATTTTCCTTGCAATTGATAAGCGAAAGCTAGACAAGAAAATGGGATATCCGCTGTATATTACAGAACCATAGTTTCTGATAACTCTGCATTTTTCTATAATTGACTTTACTTTGCTTAATAACAGAACGTCTGTTCTTTATGGATTTATTCACTTTCGAGTCAATATCTTGATGATTTTCCTTTTCTGCCATTGAAACCGCATTTCTATTCTTATTTTACCCTGCTGTCTTAAGTTCAGGTGTTACTGCCATATTTCAACGCTGATTTGGAAATAATAGGTTCATTCTAGTCGGTAGTTCGACCACATCCCTAGTCTAGACGTAACATTCTTGCCTTTCAGTCATTAGCTATTCGAACTATGATTGTTGTAAAATACACCTTCTACTCAAATACAATAAATTAGTGAAATTTATGCTATTCGTACGATCTGTGAAAACTCTCTTTGATTCACTGAGAAACACTCATAAGAAAAGCAAATCAAACCTGAGATAAAATAGTCGCTATCGTTTCATTTAGCGCTGGTATTAAGTCGATACACGGAAACAATTGCATCGCTGTATCGCCAGTATGGGGCACCCTTTCAACTCACCTTATATTTAAACGTTTTAAGTTTTGAATTGTTATAATAAATGTAATGAATGCGTTTATAAATTATTTTCAATTTGTACTGGGGCATGGTATAACCTTCCTCGGTCCGAGCTTGGGGGTTTCCAAACATAATTTCTATTGGTTATATCACATTGGTAACAGAGCTAGCTATGCACATTATAAAAGCGTGATTATCACAATATGGCAAGTATTCGTTACTTTCGTATCCTCTCACAAAAACTTACGAATTGAGATTTAAATGTTCACAAGAGCTATAGCTATAGGCAACATTTTCCAAGACTATTTTGAAAATTAAACAAACTAATATTTTAATATTACAAAATGAGTTTAAAGTACTGGGAAGCCAAAGGATGAGATAACAGCACACGATATAATATTTTCTATAAAATCGTACGAATAGTGCATGTTTATTTTGGAATATGATACAACTTAAAGCAACGAAATAAGCTGAATTTTAACTTTTGATTCTACAAATGTAGACCACGAAATGACCCTGTTGTTAATAACAAGTTGTGTTAATACATGAACAAAACAATGTTTCTTAATGCATTCTGATTAACAATTATCCTGTTGCGGTTATTACGTCATTAATGAACACACTGCATCTCCAAATCTGGCGCGTTGTTTGTAACAAGTCATGTTAATATGTTTGTTTTCACATTTTGGTTAACAATTACCCTGTTGCGGTTATTGCGTCACAGCCCGGTCATTAATGAACACACTGTATTTGGCGCGTTGTAGATGTATGGCGAGCTCGTAAAAGTCAGAAAGAGAGAGAAAATTATTTGCTTACTCAGAGAGAAAGAGACAGGATGGAGAAACACATCGTTTCTCCGTAAGTTTATCAGTTGGTTTTATTACTTGCGTTGCTAGATTGTTGCTCGTCCCTTTTTCTAAGAGGGCCGTCATCTTTTTAAGAGCTTTGGTTAGAGAAATTAACACTGAGATATCTAAAGCAGAGATTGTAGAATGTTTCTGAATTAACATTTGTAAATTGTTCACAGTCGTAGTAGCGTATTTGGGTATGTTCGAATCTTAAAACTACAAAGTGAATTAATTTTGATATCAAAAAAAGGGGGGGGGGCACAGATATTCGTGTGAGGGTCTACAAGCTCATTGTAAAATTGCTATTTTGTGGGCTATCGTAGATTCCTTCGCAGCTGGAAAGGCAAATGCCGATTAGTATTAGTAGTGATTGATTATTGAGATCTAGGTCTGATATGTTTGAGTTATGCACCTCCTGAGCGCTGCTGTTTTCTGGGAAAGTGCACCCGTCGCAACTGGAAAAATGAATACTGAGTCGCCGCGTGTAAAGTTGTATTGTTATTTTTGTATGGTATTTTTAGTTTCTTATCATTGAGAGATTCTGTCTCGTAATTTCAAATGTTTCTGTACCTATAACACGATTACCAGGATATTTTCTTGCGAATCGCCTTATCACTTCTCTGCAAGTATCGTACATATGTGAAAACGAAGTCCTGTTCTTTAAGACTATATTTATGTAGTGGCATAACTAATGAAGAACAATTAGCACAATGTTTACACACAATGAAAACATCGAGTAACACACAAACGCACATATTTTGATATTTTCCTGTCAGGGCGCAGAAAGCTACCCCCAGCCATAAAATCTGACCTGGGAATTTCTGTAGCCTATTGTAACAATATCTGTAAAGAATCGTTGAGCAAGATGTTTATTGGTGTTCTGTTAGAGATTTTCTTAAGCAGGGTAGGCACCTTAAAACATTTGGCGACTGAAGGGATGAAAAGACAGGCCGTAGAACCTCTTCAAGGGAAGAAGCCAACCGCTTGAGTTGATTCTACATGGAAAAAATCACGTAGACAATGTTTATTTAGTTTGCAATTTTGGGGCCGACAGTTAGTTTTGCAAGAGTATTCAGTCAGGGTATTATCAGTGGAAGGACTTTCTCAGTTCCGTTCAATTAGTGGAAAGCTGTAGATAGTTTTGGAAGAGTGTTAAGTGGACGAGCTTTATTAGTTGAGTGCAGTACATCTTATGCACAATAGTGTATGAATAATAAATTGTGCTCCATCTTCCATAACGGAAAATATTATTAACATCCAGGGCTCCTTCCCCTATGGTCATATGACCATAAAAATATCCAGCAGCAGAGTCTCAACAGCCGTGGTAAAACTGTAAGACAGTGTTAACCATCTTCGGAAATCAAATTTCCTTTTTCCAAATTCTTCCCTCCACTTTACATACATATATTTAAATAAAACCCCCATTATTAAATACCGCTGCATAAGTTTTGCATTAAAGGAAGTGCTGTATATCCCAGCCGGATTGGATTTTTTTAACAATCTTCGCGGGACCCTAAATTTAATCCTCAGAGAATTATAATTCCAGGTAGCTTCAATACTTATGTACTGATATGAAGTCCCCTTTATGTGGTCTTAACAGTCTCAAATTGTATTTAATTGGTAGGCACGAAGGAGAAACATTTGGTACTTCACCCGTGCTAAATGGCTGGCCATTGGTGTCTACATAGCCAATGGAGCACTTTCGGGAGGAAAGGATGAACTGGAGAGAAACAGAACGACCAGAATCTAGGAACGCAGAGACATGCACATAGATCGGGTCACTTATATTGTTTCCAAATAAAGAGTTCTCCTCCTAGGAATTCGAGCCGCTCAGAAGGAAACCTTTCCAAAACGCAAGTCACCACTACGTCCCATATAGCACCGGCCACCTCGCTTTCCATTCAGTTACAGTCTCAGATACTATTGTCCTGGTTTCATTAAGAACTTTTTTCATATTAAGTTTCATTTATCAGTTTTTTGTTGCTTATTCTCAGAATATTTCTAATATTTAACATTTCTGTTAATGCAGGGAGAACAATCCGGTCCGCATACGCAACAGTCGGCCAACCGATGGACTGAAACGTTCCGCACCGATAATGAAGCAGTAAGTTAAGAATTTCCATTATAAATTATTCAATACTAGTGACATTAGCTTTATTTCGTTAGCGTTATCAAGCAAGTAGTATATTGATCATGTTTTTAGTCTAGTTCTCCATAATTAGTTTATATACTGTATAAAATAGTGTTATTGTCATACAATGCTAAAACTTAACAGTAAAAAACGTATTTTCTTTGCATTTTTTGGGTATCTTGGAGGCTTCTCTTAAACCCCTTTGTGGACTGTCTTTATAAATTTGGGGATACTGTTTTTTTTAATCTGTTTATATTAACACTTAGCAAGTAAATCCAAAACCCAAAAATTCACGGTCTTATGACATCCTATAGGCCCTTTGCAGCTTGCGGCGGGAACAACTTATGTTTGTATTGCTCATTTTTTATCTATGTGGAGACGGACAGGTTGTGACAGAAGATAAATTAAGGCCAGGGTTGGTATCCCAGGCACACAGTGCCAACTGCACCAGCTGGCAGTACGCACGCACTACGTGCATACAAACATGAGGGCGCGGGAGTTTTATGGCAGCTCGTCGTTTGTTTTTCCAAACGGCCCTGTGGTTGCTTCCTCGAGACCAAAATTGTGGCGTACTCCAAACAGTCTGTGACCTCGAGCTCTGGTTTCAGTACTTGCAGCAGCGTTTCTTGGTTTTACACCACTGCAACCACTACCATTAACCGACTTTTTTTTTAAGTTATCTCAACGTATAACTGGGACATCTTCGATTTCTTTCTAGGTTTCTTCCCTCCTTTACTTTTTTCTTTGTCTTTATCTTTTTCCTTTGTACCGACACGAGATCGCTAAAGCATAGGTCTGCTACGATTCCCACCACGACTAAGGTTTCATTTCAGTCCTCACATTTGGCAAATGGTTCTGGAATGCTTCTTTCCCAAAATTCCTTTACCAGTTTATCATGTCATCTCTTATCCAATGCTGTGATGTCACGGGCGTTAAACACAATTTTAACCTTTCTTTTGTTTGTATTTTTTCTCCAACTTATATTCTTCCTTCTCTTTTAATTTTTAAATATTTTCTTTTTAATTGTTTCCAATTCTATTTTGCTTTCTTCCCCCCGTACTTCGTTTTACTACTTTCTACTTTTTTGTTTTCTTCTTTCTCTCATTTTTACCTTTCTTAGTGAGTTTTTTCTCCTTTCGTTTTCCCCTCCTTTCTCTCTTATTTATTCCTATTTTTATTCTGTTTTGCCCTTCTTTCCTTCATATTTGTTTGCTCCTTTTCTTTTTCTTGTTTGTTTTTTTTTTTTTTCTCTTTAACTTACTCTTTCTTTCATCTCCCTCTGGTTTTTTTCTTTTTTTTTTTTCTTTTTTTATAATTTTGTTTATTTGTTTTTGCTTTTTTTTCCCTCTTCCTTTCTAATCTTCTTTTCCTTAATGTATGTATTTTTAATTTACGTGGTTTCTTCTTTTTTTCTTCTTTTGTCTCTACGTTTTCTTTCTCTTCTTACTGCATTCTTTCTTCTTTTCTTCCCTTTTCTTCTTCTATTCTTCTTTCCTTTTCTTATTCTTAAGATTTTAATGTTAAAGTAGAAATCTTTTATGCTCTTATGCAATAGAGCCTTCAGAATTCATAGTTATTACCAGTAAGAATCGACTGCACAGATATTGCATCTTAAACTGGTGTAAACGTAGACTACATTGATTGGGATTCACCATATTGTCTAAATAATTTTTTTTTTTTTGTAAAATTCCTGCCTTTCGAAATATTAAGTAGGAAAATTAGTACATTACAACATGCAAATGTCTTCTTAAAATGAAGGACATTTTTAATTCATTATAATTGAACTGAGAAAATTTAGGTTCGTATTCTTAATCATATATGTCCCAGAGATTCCAAAGCAATTTAGTCTTACCCTTCTAAGGCATACACACCAATGGCACAAGACCGGTTGAGAACGTGGGTGAGAAACCTAAATGTACATTTTCCAGTAACGTGAATGCACTTGTGGACTTTCTAGGAATAAGCAGAATTCCGAGGAACTCCCCTAACTTCAGACCTTGTCCATTGAAAAACAGATTTAGCCCTACTTTCCACCATTTTCTAAACGTGCATTAATAGTAAACCGATCAAAGCCGCTTCAAGTTTCCTAGTCGTAGAGCTGGGTAACAACAAAACGCGTAAAACTCCAGGCAAACAGCCAAATCGAATAGAAAGCAAGTGCTAGTAATTTAAAATAATGAACGTGCCTAAAAGCACTCGGTTCTGGGAGTGGCTGCAGCCAACAATTTCTCAGACGATGTCATTTAACGATAACGGTGTCAGCCAAACAATTAATACTGCGTCTAATTGGAGACATTGGGGCCGGTGCCAGCTTCCTTTCGGTCATTTTGCTTGTGATTAATGGAAACCTCACACTGCAGGTCAGAATTGCCTCCCGCTGGGGAAGCTAAGGTATTCGATTCTTCGGGGCACTTTAAACCCAGGAGGCCGGGCGTTTGTAGTTGTATATGATATTCCCATAAGAGAAAAGAATACCTCTTTCCACAAGTAATGACATCTTGGGGTTCTAATCTAAACGTAAAGTTGATTTTAAAGTCTATGATTATATAACCAGTTTCAGTACTAATTATATCATTTTGAAATGTCTATTCGATTTCATTTCATTAAATAATAATTATAAAGTTTCATTTTTAATTTCAGTACTTTTAATTTCTATATTATTTGATATACCCAAGTTACAAAACATATAGGTTGCCTGGACAATAAAATGTTTAATATGTTAAAACAAAGTACAGAAAAAGCAGTTTGCTATGTGACAGGTTTAAATTTGGTGCATATGAATTCACTTTACAATGTTAACAATTATATAACTTTAAATAATCACCCTGTTACATTTTGTCAATAGACAGACAGCTATACAAATATGTTCCGTTGCTTTTGTTTCTCTGTTATACAGTGTGTAATGTACAGTATAATATATTTTCACTCTATTACAAGTTATATTTGCTTCTGGTGCACTTTTAACTGCCTGTCTCTCTCTTTCTCTTGTTTTTAACATGATAGGAGCAGTTTGTCTAAGAAATCAAATAAGGGAAGGGGGGACACGGGATGGGCATCAAAAATAAGGAAAGGCTTAGATAAAATTGGATTGGGGTATATTTGGAAAATAGTTAAGAGATGTTTATGAGATATAAATGCTTAGATAAAATTGGATTGGGGTATATTTGGAAAATAGTTAAGAGATGTTTATGAGATATAGATAGGGAAAATATTGAGTCTCAATGCGCAAAAAAGTATCTCTTAACCTGCAGGCTCAAATACATCCAGTGTGGGGGAGGGGAGATTATCTAGGTATCTGTGACAGAGAAGAAATGAGTGGTCTCGCATGGCTTGGAAAGGAAACAAAACAGTTAAATCCCTCGAGGAAAGAATTTGCCCATTTTGCGCAGAAAGCGATCCCTGGAGGCATATTTTGGCAGAATGCAGGGAAACGGAGATTTTAAGAAATGAGCATTTATCACCGCAATTTTTGAATGCCAATAAAAGTTTGAACATCTGCCGGGAAGTGTTGGTGCAAGCGAGACACACAATTTGAGAATATTTTTAGATTGACCCGACAAAGAAAATTAATGGCTTTAATGAAGAGGAGGGGGTTGGAGAGGGGATATGAGTAAATGGAAGAGGGGCTCAAGAGTAAGGGTTCTGTTCATGTTTATGTATTTGTATATGAAATTATTAACAGAAGACGTAAATATACGAAGTATTTGTATGTATGTATCCATGTAAATTTGATGTAAGTAGGTATGTGTGTATATATATGTATGGATTTATGTATATATGTGTATGGTCATTTTCATTGTTATAAGGGATATTAGCATGTACGGCCTTAAGGCCCATGCGACAGTTGTATTTATTTGAATGTATTCTAAAACGGGCACAATAAACGTTAATTACTATGTAGTATAAGTGAGTGAAAGAGAAACATAACAGGCTATCTTGTTTTCCAGTTTCGGTACTGATTTGTTTTCTGTTGCAATAATTCATGATAGAAACAACCCATTCAGATGCTTTGGTATGAGTATTGCGGGCCCCGTAACTTTGGGGGGGTTATTCTGACGTAACTAGAAACGTGTGGAGAAGGACATTTGAGCTTCCTCTTTGGGGAGTCGTCCTGCTGGATTAGTAGGTGGCCCAAAACTCGTGGGATACTGAATGCTTCGGCAATGGAGGGATAGTAAGCTCTGGTTATACACCTACGGAGCTGGGAAGGTCAAATGTTAGACATTGCCGTCTTGCCAGCTGTAAGTTGCATGGCAACTAAGTTCCCGAAAGTTATCAAGATTGGCCTAATGAAAAGCCTAAGGAAATGGATCTGCCCTGTATTCGGTGGCATGAGAAGAGGTTCTCTCTAATGTTACAACAAGATATTTAAGGTAGCTAGCTGTCCTCTTGACCCAAGTCGGTTCAATGTGGATTGAATCTCGGGCCCAAGTCCTCTGGAGGGACACTTAAAGCCGTGGGTCCCATATCGTAGTTTTGCGACACGTTAAAGAACTCCATACCTGAAACAAGAAGTCCTGGACAAATTTACTGGGTATTTCACGTCCAAGTAATACCTTTAATATACCATCATTAGATGGTACTTAAAGCTACTGGCTGACCACCACATTCGGGCATCTGTAGGTGCTAAGATGTTCAGCTTTCATTAGTTTGTTTATTTTCTAATGTACCGTCGTTTAATCTTTTAGAATCACCTGCATATCCAATTACATGCCCTCCCTGTTCAGGATTTTTTTTCTAATGCATTATAAATACTTATGGTTCATTCTATTTTATCTTATGAAAAAAGCACTTGACATTTATAATAGTTTTATTTCCATATTTTGTTCTTATTTAGACATATTGTTCACTATCTTGCAGATACGATGCAATCCATTCTAATGACATATTTTTTAAGTTTGCTAAGCAGAATTTTTTTATTCTGTTTATAGAGTGGGGGCCTTTGTGAGCTCTAACAACATTGCCTTGATAAATAATTTTCTATTCAATTCATGCATTCTTCAGAAGCTATAACTAAATGTATAATTCATAATTTGTGGATTTTATTAAATATAATCTTGACTGCATTCATTTTATCGAGATATCTGTTGGTTACTAGGCACCTCAACCCTATGGTAGTTTGCAATTCACTTCCTGCCGAACAGAGAGCATTAGCTACATAGATGCATCTGCTTAATAAATTTTCTGATAGATGGCAGTAGTTACTCGCCGTTTTGCCTTCGTAACAAACAAAATTACGAAAAGAAAAAAATAGACTTTTGGGAGGGAGCAGGGCAGGCCGGCCTCATGCCCCTTCGTTCCTCTTCCCTTATTTCTTAAAAGTTAAAGAACTTTGCTGATCCCAAGCGTTCATTCATCATTTAATTAAAGTTGCTGTAGTTACATTTGCGATTCTCTCGCTTGAGTTGTCCCTCCTTGGAAGACCTTATATTTCACACTAATGTGAGCTTACTGACTAAGGCCAACAGGAATTTGCCTCATACTGAAGGCGAGGTTGTGTGTGACGTCATGGTTACCAGTGATCATTCGCCCACTCCCAACTTATGAAGTTGGTTCGTGTGGCCCGTGAGTAAGCTGCAAAGTGGATATACTCGGTACAGGAACTTTATCGCCTTTATTTATAAAAAGAGATTTATTGATAGGTTTAATGTGGTGTATATGTTTTTTTTTTTTTTTTTTTTTTTTTTTTTTTATACATTTAAAATGAACAAATCTAGTTCTAGAGAATCATATACAGGCTGCGGCAGAAACAATGCCCCATTTTAAACCGTGCGCTATTATTGGTCACGACTTTTTAGAGTGCTGATGTTTGTATCATTACGCAGTGCAGTTCGAAGCATTTTCTGTACGTCATATTACATGAACTTGGCCGCTCGCTACGCTGCACATACTTGGCAGTCAGTATGGGGTGTGAACATTGTGCGTTTGCAATTGAAACGTTTTTCCAATGTGGTGATTGTGTCGTGAGAACGCAGCTTTTGTTTCGGCAACATTTCGACATTGGTCAGAATGGACAAGCTCCGCCAAGGAAGCTGAGTGGGAAGTGTGCGCCTTCTTCACGACAACGCTCCTTTGCACACAACTCTTGTTGCAAAGGAAACTGTGAAGAAATGTGGCTTCAAGGAGATTGAACGTCCACCCTACAGTCCAGATCTAGCTCCCAGTGACTATTTCCTCTTCTCAGAACTTAAGAAGGACTTTCGAGGAAGGAAATTTAAGTGTGGCGAACAAGTGATGGATGCTGTTTATGCCCGACAAGACTTCTGACTATTTGTGGGGTGGGGGGTTGAAATATTAATTCAAAGATTGCGAAGGGTATTGCATTAAAGGGTAGCTATACTGAAAAGTGAAATATAGCTTTTTTTCTTTATTATACCTAGAAAATGGTAAGGCCGGAAACTTATGGATCTACGCTCGTAAGTACTAAAGTAAGTTGATGTATTAGCGTCATCACTTAGAGAATTAGTCACTTAAATTATTATTAAAATTAAACAAGTTGGAGAAAATAGTAAGATTTAAGTTTCTGTAAGGAATGTTTCAAAACTCCGATAAGTTTCTCGCTATTTTTGGTTAAGCCGCAAGAATAGAACAAGGCCTGCTATGGAATTTTAAGGGACCCCTGTTATAGTAGGGGATTAAGCATAGGGAGGAAAAGGAACAAGGTTGGAAAACGTAAATCGCTTCTTTGACACCTTGAGAGGAAACTCGTAGTCTATGTGTCACTTTTGCCATAAGGACACAGACGACACGTAACAGTGTCCACGTTGGCTTGTTCCTCTACTGTACAGTGAACAAAAGGCTTCAGAACCAGGAGAGCCCAGCTTCTTCATATTCATCAGATATCAGCGTGTGTTTGAGTACCACACAGGCGATAATCACTTGAACACTCTGCCCTCTGTTAGTTCCGGAACGCTAATATTTGGGAACCTGAACACATGAATCATTTTTTTTTTTCTCCGCTCTGATGTTTTCTTCCCGTTTAGCGCCCTTATTCTCGTATAATCGTGCTGTTGGTGTAAACTTTCCATCTTTCTTTTATTCTTCGTTTTCTCTATTCCTGCCCCTCTGGGTGTAACTGTAAAACTGATTCACAGGAACATATGTTTGTGTTTGAAGACTTTTTACAAACAAGTTTGTTATATATACCATTGCTTGTGTGATGTTTCCAAGTGAAAACAAAATGATTAACAGGTTTGCCCAATTAAAGTATAAATAAAATGCACATATTTCAAAAATACTTCAGCTTAATACGTTGATCTTGCCTTTAGTTCAGTGACTTTGGTGTTGTTCATAAAAAAAAATTACAAACCGTGAAATTAAAGCAATTTATATATATATATATATATATATATATATATATATATATATATATGTGTGTGTGTGTGTGTTTTTTTATTTCCCCAAGTAGGTTCCTTGCGTGTTTAATGGGTCTGCTTCTAAGAGGGACCTGATATTTTATCAGCATGAATTTATCTAAATTTATGTAAATTTTTTCTAACAGTCACTGATTCTGTAGTACCAAATGTATAACTACATATTTTACATCGCACTATCGCCCATTAATTTCAATACACTTAATTTATTTAGAAACAGTTTTGAAATAATTTTAAATTCATTATTGTACAAAGAAGTGTGTTTAATTACTAAATAAATAAATAGCCTAATACTTTAAAGTGTCATTTTACAATTTGTTTTTATAAAAGAGTGATGGTTTTCATTAAGAAACAACATATAGAGCTGGAGCTTTATGTTTCATTGACCGGGTTAAATGTACTCATCAATCTATGTAACTTAGACTTCGGTGTTGTACTATCAACTACATAGTGTGCATCAAGTTCGTATTGCTAGATAACCGCCCTATATGTTGGCGATATTTAAAGTGATTACATGACTGATATGGTTCTAACGATGGAAACATCACTTGAGAAAATGCTGTATTTAGCACTGAGGAAGAGATTCGTCAATGCGTCAATTTGCTGAAGAATGTGCAATCTATTGGGAAGTGCAACATGCCCATGCCAGCCACATAAATACTGGTGGCAACCAAGATTTCCCACGACCAGGATATCCAAGCAAAAGCACAAAAAACTATAATACATTCATTATAATTACCATTAAAGGAGAAGATTTAAAACTACATAACAAATAAATGATCATTGAAAAGTCCCTCCGCAGTCTTTGTGTAGCCGAAATTTCACTAGGGAAGCGAATTTGGGTGACAGCACTGGCCGAGCGAATAGTTATTGTGTTTACTTAACCACCAAGGCAAGCACACACTCCAAAGTTCAAACCTTAGCGAGGATGGGCGGATTACCTGCTAAAAACTGATTTCGAAGAAAGGAAAGAATATCATAAATGTAGGAGTACAATTTTCTCCCGTGCGATGCACATCACCCGCGCGCTGAGGAACTTGTCGATGATCCGTTATTTCAGAAGTGATAGAAATTATCAAGAAGACTGAATAGTATAAAAGTAAAAAGGAGACTTTCTGAAGCTGATCTAAAGAAACATGTGGCAGTAAGTAAGCTATTGAAAAAATCTGTTTACATAAAAAAGAAACACCAATAGGCTAAACAACATCGACACTGAAAATCAGCTGATTGTCTTAGTACTTTTCACAGATAAATCCAAATATGAACACTTTGGTATTAGTAGAAGAATGTCTGCCTTTGTAAGGGGCAGAATGTTTTCCACCAGTAGTTCTGCTACCTTTTAAAATAGTAGAGGCTCTATTAGGATTGGGGTATATTTTTCGAAATATTGTAAAAATGGAAGAAAAGGTGGATCAGAAAGAGTATCATAAAATTCTTCGGTTTCGCGCAACATCTTCTGGATTACACCTAGTAGGAAAATGTTTCGCCTTGCAGCAACATAACAAGTAAATGTCGATCTAGATGCTGCATTAGAAAAATGCATCTAAAGAACAGCAGAGGGTTCTGAAAGATAAGACCTGGCCTCCCAAGACCATAGATTTGTTATGGGACAAATCGGGAAGTGCATTTTAGAAACTTAAGCGAACTTATCCAAAAAATATGCAAATAAATCAGAATGCCTCCAAGGTCGTATAAACCAAATGCTATACTCTGTTCATTTTTAGAATGGCCACATGGCATTAACTGCATTACATTCTATTCATACAAAAGTAGTAAACAATCTACATACACGTAAAAACTGGAAACAAACTATAATTATACATATGAGGGTAAGTCAATAGGTTTCCGCCTAACAATTTTACAGATATGATAAATAATATTTCACTTTTCAATACAGTTACCTTTCATTATAATACACTTCTCACATCTTTGAATTAACATTTATACCCCCCCCCCAAATAGTCAAAAGTCTTGTCAGCAAAATGGGCATAAACAGCATCCATCACTTCTTCGTCACACTTAAATTTCCTTCCTCAAAGATCCTTCTTGAGTTTTGAGAAGAGAAAATAGTTGGTGGGAGCTAGATCTGGACTGGAGTGAATGGTCGATCTCCTTGAAGCCACATTTCTTCAATTTCCTTTGCAACAAGAGCTATGTGCACTGGCGTGTTGTGAAGAAAGTGTACACCATCATTCTGCTTTCCTCGTCTTTTCTCTTTGATGGAAGCACGTAGTCTGTGTAGTAGGCCAGCATAGTACTGCGTTGTTCCTCTCCTTGAAGCCAATGAACAGCATTCCTACACAGTCCCAAAAGATAGTGGCCACGATCTTCTCGATTGACTGAGTGACCTTGGCCTTTAGAGGCGATGTTTCGCTAGATTTACGCCACTCCATTGATTTTCATTTGGACAAAGGATCATAGTAGAGAACCATAGTTTCATCTCCTGTAACAATGGTTTGCAGAACTTATTTCTCGTTACCACGGCAGAGTTCCAAATATACCTGATAACAGATGACTCGTTGCTGCTTTTGGACTGAGGAAAGAAGTCTACGCACCCATCTTGCAGTAACCTTATTCGTATTCAAATGTTCATGAATAATTCGAAGAACTGTTGTTTTAGAAAAATCCAGCCTTGCTGCTATTTTTGTAACTTCTAACGACCGGTCTTCCATAATTTCTCCTTCCACAAGAGTGATGTTTTCAAGGATGAGCACCTCCAAGAGCCGACCTGCACGCTCTTCGTCTTCAAAGCTTTCTCGGCCCATTCTTTTACGGTAGAATATGAGGGGGCGGGGGTGCTTCCCCATATACACCATCCAATCGCTGTTTAATTTTATTTGGAGTAAGTTCTTCTTTTGTGAAGAACTTAATAACAGCTCGATACTCCATTTTGAACATGTCACTATCTTCTGCACATAGCCTTCTTTATGCAACCATATCTGAACAACTGAACACAGCGGAGCGAAAGTTAAACTGCACTTATTTACTTAATAGATAAGCTAAGGCACCCGTTAAGTATTTTGTGAAGGCGATAATCCTTATCGGCAAGGCCGGAAACTTATGAACCTACTGTCGTATTAATACTTTAGTACTTTATATTAATAAAAACCCTCTGCCTACTAACAGCTATTATTAATTTCTATCAAAATAAAAACATAATTGTTTAGTTAAATAAAACAAATTGGCTCATCATGGTGAAAATTCAATTACAACAGTTATTGAATACAAAAGAGGTAAGGTGAGAAAACAGTAATTATAAATGTGTTTAACAATTGCCAAAAAGTGTTCCACGCTCGAAATAAAAAGATCATTAAGTATGTTGTGACAGTGGGAAAAAAAATAAATGTTGGTTAATTGACGGTATTTGCGACACTATTGTTGATTGACTGGCGATTACATCAGGTGATGGACATCTTCCGGCTGCAGTGAGAGTGATGAATGAAGAATATTTGTCAGTTTCTATAAAATAACCTCCTCAATTATTATTATTATTATTATTATTATTATTATTATTATTATTGATATTAGTATCATTTTTCTTGTTGCTCATTCGGTGTAACTCACGTTATATAGCAATAGGTTATATAGTGTACAATTAGTTCATTATTTATTTTTTATCTGTTGGGTACAGAACTTGTTTCTGCGGATGGATACAATTTGTTTTGTTTTGTTTACGGACGCTCTTTAACATCTCAGGTCATCAGCATCCCATTAAATTCAGGGCGTGAAACGGCCGACAAATTTTGCTCAGAGGCCTCTCTTTCAGCTTGAGGTTCTTTTTCGTGTCGTAAATGTACGACATGGGACCCACGGCTTTACTTCCTTCCGAAGGAAGCCATACTTAGGATTTTTACGCCCGAAAAAAATACATCGATCCTGGCCGGGATTGAACCCTCGACCTTGGATTTAGAAGGCAAGTTTAGAAGAATCAGGAAATTATATGGTGTATTAATGCGGGTAGTGTATATTTAGAATTAGTTATGTACAAAATATTTCGACTGATAATCTTCTATTAAAAACTGAACATTTAAAAAAATATTTATTATATTTATTAAAATCTGTAGAAAGGGGCGTGAAAAAATAAAATTAAAATATGTTTAAAATTTAGAAAATTCATTTCCGAAAGTATTCTTTAATTAATGTTTATATTCGGTATTTGTATATTACTATATTCCTGGTATATAGTGTGATATAAATTATCTCCCTTATTTTGTTCATTTGAACATATATGTTTCAAAACAACTTTTTCGTTAAAAACCAGTATTATTTGGGAGTATACCGATGAACCAATAAAAACATTTAAAATTAAAAATATGTGCGAAATAAATATTAAACATTTTGAAAAAATAGACAATTTTGATGTTATCTATTAAATCTCCTTAAACGCTCAATATCTTACAAAAATTGTTTATGAATTTCATAGAGAATTTTTAAAGTGTGGAACAGTTGTTAACTCTAAATTCTGTAATCTGTCTCACTTGTTCAAGAACAATGCAATAGCTGTGTCAGATAAAATGTGACAGACCTTCGAGAAAAACATAACATTTCTTTCAAGTTATTTATCAAAAAAGTTAGTCACATTTTTTGTAATAAATATTCAGCTATCTCGATGACTCATTTGTATCTGATTTTGCATTCTCTAAAAACAGGAGGCGACAGTTTCTCCTTCATAGACTCTGTGACTTAGCTTTGTATATTACTGTGGAAGGAAATGATGCAATTAAAACTTAAAGGCATGTAGTCAGCCCATTAAAAATTAAACGTTTAAATGAAATGGCTTTTATAGTGTGTAAGTGGTAAAATAAAGTGCTGTTATTTTTATTTGCTTATATTTAAACTTTTTTTTTTAATATTACCTAATAGTTTTCGTTTTGATCTGACGATGCCATGTTTTATTTAGTGTAAATAATTTCATAACTCTACAGTACTTGTTCAGAAATGAGTAGTGTAACCGTTCCTATATTAAGAATAGGTTGCACTCAAAAACAGTTCCTCTTGCAGGGAACGGACGGTCACTAAAACGCGAGGAACTTGCCAGCACTGAGGCACGAGCCTCAGGTTTTATGTCATTCCCCTCCAAGCTGCTAACGCCTGTTGCTGTTTGCGGCAACAATCGGCCATTTGCTGGTGACAGCTTGTCATGAGCTTAGTGTGCGTGCTTGCACAGGCTTTTAGCACATCTTGTGGTCAGCAGTGGCGTGATTTTGCGTCGTATTCCGTGCAGTCGCCCGAAAACAACTTGCAAATGTTCATTAACATATCATATCATCATATCCTCATATCATCAATTTGTACAGATAAAAGATTGAAAATGTAATAATCATCCCTTTCCGGAATCTTTTGGTCAAGCAAGACATCTTAACAGCATTTTACTCTACGAGAATATTTGTGCAGATTACTCTAAACCTAAGATTTTTTTTTATCTATTTATTTATGGACGCTCTTTAACATCTCAGGTCATCAGCGTCCCATTCAACTCAGGGCGTGAAACGGCCGACAAATTTTGCTCAGAGGCCTCTCTTTCAGGCTTGAGGTTCTTTTACGTGCCACAATAAACCTAAGAGAAGAACTATTTTTATGAGTGCATCTTACTATTAATCTATGGACAGAACCCCAGGAGATTTGTTTGAGATTTAGCAATGAAATATAAATAGATGATTGTGATAATACAAGGGCTGTTCAATAAATAATGCCCATAGTTATTTTACAGCATAATTTCTCGCGCTAATATTTAACTTTGTAATATTTTGTTCGCTTAATGCCCAAAGTACAGGTGGTACTAGTTTCATTGTTGTCACTTCTTGTTCCCACTTGTGAGAAGTGTACAAGTTGAGACGTGTTCACTTGCGCCTACAACAAAATGGACATGACACACTGCTTTGAGATTCTGCTTTTCGTCAACAAATCTTCAGCTGAGACATATGCAGTGTGTGAGGAGGCCTATGGAGCAATGTTTAAATGTTTAAAGAAGAGAGACAATACCAAGAGTAAGTGGACAAGACGCCCTAACGGCAGAAAACATTGGTTGTGAGGTACGTGGATAACATTAAGAACACAGACTTTGGCAATAGAAAAGTTGCACATGAGACGTGTTTGTGTACGGTGTGTCACATGACTGCTGATTCCCAAACAAAAGAATGTTCGTTTGCAGTTGAAGACGATGTTACAGGAGGATGCGGAGATTCTTTCAAAGATGCTGATGAAACTTGACTCATCATTTCGATCCTGAAGGCAAACAGCAAAGCGCTAGTGTGGAAATTTCTGTCATTACCAACATCATAAAAAAAGCAAAAGTGACTGTTTCTTCCAGGAGTTATGTTCATCTCATTATCCGATATTTAAGGAATAATTTATTAGCATGTCGTACCTGCACATAGAAAGGCCACATCACTTGCAAAAGTCACATTTCCATGCAAAAAGATTTCCACGATAATGCACGGCCGCACATTGCAAATGTTGATGCTCAATATCTCACAAAAAGCTATGTGAATTATGTCTCTCACCCTCCCTGAAGTCCAGATTTAGCTCCCTGTGACTTTTTCCTTTTTCCCAAATTGCCGAAACATCTTTGTGGGAGGCATTTTCCATCACCAGAAGTAGTGATGAAGTCTGTGGAGGCGATTCTGAAGGGCTTGTCAGAATAGTTTTCAGCATGTCTTAAGATTGGCAGAAGCGTTGGGACAGATGCACTGCATCCAACGGGGACTACTTTGACAAAAAGCTTCAAAATTATGAGGATCAGTACAGGAATTTAGTCAAAAAATATTATTCAGTCTTCGTGGAAACGCTATGATGAAAAACGTTCATTCTGAGATAGAAAGCAGCTGGTATCTCTGGGAAAGGAAATCAATTCGTAGTCCGTCAAGACGGTTTTTTTTTTTGTTTGTTTGTTTGTTTTTTTTCAAAAGGTGATATTCTGTTTTGATGGAATTTCGAAAGGCCATGCAGTTGACGCTGAGCTGCACTGGAACGTGATGCTACCCTGTTTTGATCAATGTAAAGCGCTCTACGTTGTACCAAGGCCAGTACTGCTAATGATCGAACCGAAAGCATAGAAATTAGGTAGAATAGAATTGCTGAAACAGACCTTCCCACTTCGGATTTTCGGATCTTAGGCAACATTTCCAGAAGCGCAATTTAATAATCTTGAAGAAGTGACAAAAATTAGGAGTTTTCTTTCGTGTAAATCTAAGGATTTATATTGGAAATAAATTTGTATGTTGGCATAAAAATGACAGATTTTTTCGACAGAATTACCAGTTACAACTTTTTAACCTACCTAATAATTAAGTCGGTTCTGGTGGTGTAGAGGTTACCATACTTGCCTCCTACACCCAAGATCGCGGGTTGAATCCGGCCAGGACCGATGGATTTTTTCGGGCGTAAAAATCCTAAGTATGGCTTCCTTCGGAAGGGAAGTAAAGCCGTGGGTCCCGTGTCGTACATTCACGGCACGAAAAAGAACCTCAAGCCTGAAAGAGAGGCCTCTGAGCAAAATTTATCGACCGTTTCACGCCCTGATTTGAATGGGACGCTGATGACCTGAGATATTAATGAGCATCCATAAATAAATCAATCAAAAAAATCTAATAATTCATAATATCTATACCTATTATGTGAATATGAATACCTATTAAATATTAAAGAAACTGTCATATTAGCAATTAAAAAATAGAAGAAAATAAAATCTTCATTTGTTTTTGCATTATTGAATAGTTTCAGTTGATATAGTTAATATAGGCAAATAGAGATCTGTTGGAACTTAAGCCAAATTGTTAAGAATCTACGAGAGCACTAAAATGCAGTAATCTAGATTGAATAATCGAATGCCCGCACAATATTCTTTCTGTTGAATGCATAGACGTAAGTGGTGCTCTTTCTGTTACCTGTTGCCACATTAAAAAGTATATAAATAATTATGCATGACAACTGCTTTTCCCCATAATATAATAACAGAAAAAACGGCAAGACTGAGATAGCAATTATCGTTCGTTATTCTTGCGTTATGTTGCTTTCAAGTTTCTGTCAACTATTTAGAGGTTATGTTTTACAATCAACGCACACTTGTGTAATAACAACAAGCGTGGCTTATGGTTTCAAATTTTTTAACGTGTTTAACGTTCTTTTTCTCTGCTGAAGCACCACAGGTGGTGAATACTAGTGATACACGATATGAAATTATAAATTGGGAACACATTTTTTAAGGAAGGAAAAGTTCCAGGCCTAAATATATTAAGACTGAGGAAAACTGGATAAACCCTCAGTCAGAGAGGACCTCCCGTCCAGATCTGCCGCTCAAAAGTACGTGCATTAACGACCTCCGCCATGCGCGGCGGTGTTTCGGTGCGCAATTATATTCTGAATGTTGGTAATATCAAATGAATGTCCTCTTAAGGAGTTTTGTTCAAATTATAAACATATCATAAAAGACAAGATCCCTTTTCATTAGAAAGGTACTAAAGTTGTAGGTTATAGACTTAAATTTGAAATTGTAATATTCCATTTTCTACTCCAGGATTCGTTTGAAAGTTATAAGTTCGCAAAATAAGAAAGTTATCAAAATAAATGTAGATTATTCCCAACCGAAACTCAAATATCAACTAATGAATGCACATGAAAAAAGAGAGAGGTTGTTATCTATTAGCCTATTTTGGTTATTTAATTTTATGTGATTTCCATATGAAACACCATATCTGTAACAGAGAAACTCTTTCAGAACCACACACTGTCTTATGAAGTAACGTTTCTTTTGGCTCAGGCGGTAACGGGAGTCGGGCATCTTGACCTTGGGTTTATTCATGGCTTCCCCTGGTCGTTTAGGCGAATGCTGGAATGGATCCTTTCCTCCACAAATATTCCGGCCTCCCTTTTAATTCCGTTGGTTCTGTAATAGGGTCTTAAGTGCCAGGGCGTGGTGGACTGGTGCGGTGTGACGGAGCTTGCGCTATTGAAAGTTTCCGCTCCGGCGTCTGATGTGGAAGTGACTCTTCTGAGGGGCTCGGATTTCTTGGATGGGGGCCTGTCGGCGTCGGGATGTTCCATCCGGAAACATGTTAGGAACTCCATCAATGTCCGCGAGGTTCCTAGCCGCCAAATGGCCCCCTCACCATATCCCTTCCTCCCGAAGGTGCCCCTACTGGCGTAGTTACAATCATCCCTTCCTCCCGAAGGTGCCCCACTGGCATAGTGTTACAATCTGCGAGTCCTTGAGCAAGACTGAAGTGCATAAATAACCTCCTTCGGCTCTAACAATCCAGTCTAACTACAAAAATGAAACACTTTTAAATGGAGGATTTAATCTACAGGTTAAATACATTATGAGAAATTGAAAAAGTGTAATATGAATTTCTATGCATATTAAGAAATCTGAGACATTTTCAAGTAATGCATCTCCAGTCGTAATTTACCTCATAATGTGCTCCTTCACACTTTCCTTTCTATTTATCTAATTTTACAGCGGTAAATATACATGCTCATTAATTCCAAAAAGCAAGCAAAAAACGCAATGCTGAATATTAAGATTATTTTTTATTTTCTCTAGTCAGTATTTATGCTACAACTCACCTGAAGCAATTGGTATTTCTTCTTCTACCTATTTTCATTGATAACTTCTTATAACTTATATATGTTTAGGAACATTTAAAATCTTTCACTCAACTCTCGACCGTTTACCTACCTGTCCCCCCTTCCGTCATCGCCAGCATTCCCCTATATCCAATGAAGGCGTAGTTGGTAGTAGGCAGATAAACTGTGCGTCGCACGTCATTCGAGTTAGTACAGTGGTAGGTTGTGTTGTACAATATCGATATTCACTGCGTGAGCTGTAATATTGGTCGCAGATTTATTAGCAGGGTTTATGGCCTCCTCGTTCTCCAAATCTTAAATTCCGTGATTTTTATCTCTGGAGAGCTTTGAAAAGTAGAGTATATACCACTAATACTCATTCTCTGAACAAACTTAAAGAAAATATTTCAAATAGAAATTAGAATCATTTGTGTAGAGTAACGGACGAGTGTATTTTCTCAATATGGGTACAAAATGGGCATCATATTCAGAATCTTCTGTACAGAATTCATTTTATTTTATTTGTAGTGCCAAATTTTTTAAAAAAAATGAAGTTTTATGTCGCTCCGAGTTCACAGAGCCAGATACCGATGATTGTGGGGGGAGATTAACGCCTGTTAGCGCCCATCTTGCTAATGAAGGTTTTAAATATGCCTCATGTTTATATATTGTAATTAACACAACCCAACGCCTAGAATTATAACATGTTTTATTAATTTTGAATGTGTTTTTCTTACTTATTAACAGAAACCCGAAAATACAGAAGGTCCTATCCGGAATTTTTAGTCAAAAATACTTAGGCGCCCTTAAAAGCTCTTTAAACGAATTACTTGTTTTAAGAACGCCAAGAAAGAAAAACTTGCGATATAATTATACTCCTGTCATTTGAGAGAAACAAGTATGTCTAAAAATACCAGACTATCAAATAATTTATCCTAATGAGCTGTGCGGAAGAATAAAATTCTTTTGTTTACGTAAAATGGATTTTCTAGTTTGACAGAGAATAACCTAAACCATCGGCGTTTGAAACGAGAAACTTAATGGAGACTATCCACTGCAATAAATTATTTTAATAGCTTCATTTATTCTAATGTCATTATTACCTAAAGCACGTTTTGAAGTTTAATGATCTACGATATTTTAATTTCTGTAGTAATCTACTTGAAGATCTTAATATATTAACTTAAAATACAAGGAAACGTTTATAGTTAATTTATTTATCGAAAAATGCACTTTGTAATAATTTCCTCCCCAAAATGTGAGACGTGAAAACATCAATACCAACCCAAAATAGTAACTGATATTGATTCTCCGACTTGCTTAGCAGGATTTTATCACAAAACCATTCAATATGGGTAAATAAACAATAAGACCTATATGAGATGATAAAAATCTGTAGTTATAAAATAAAATTAATAAAATAATATATTTAATGTACATGTGTTTGAGAAGTTGACTTTAAGAAACTTTAAAAATGTTTAAAGTACTTGTTCTACAGTAAATTAAAAGTTACCGAAGTATGAGAGCCGAAAGAACTGGAATGTAATTGCATAACCATCAAAAAACCAGATAATAACCGTGATGAAGTCTATGCCTACTCATAAAGCGAGAGCCGCCACTGAAGTCAGTCTACAAAACGCATTCCTCTTCGCTTCAATTTGTGTGTATTTGACGTAAATTCTCCCCTCATTCCCACCCCTCAGCAAGCACCCCAACAGTAACCACCCCTGCACTATGCTTTTCCAACAAATGGAACGAAATTTTCCATCAAGTTGCTGTCAAAGGAATCAATGATAAGTGCACTATTGAGGAGTGCTTGGCTTGTCTAGTGTCTGCGTGCGGATGAATACATCGACTCATAGATTTCGCTCGCCTAAGTGTAAGAGAGAATTACAGCTTTTATGGTGTTCAAAATATGTAAACAATATAAAATTAGGAGAAAGGGTTACCTTGTTAAATACTTGCATACTATACTGCCAAGTCTATGTTTTGGCATTTTCTTAGTTTAAATCATATTTAAAGTTGTACAATGTTAATATATTCTTCTTTCATTAAAACCTGTTATGGTATCAATGCATTCAATGCACCTCTTTAAAACTCTTTGTATTAAAATCGGAAATTATAAAAAGGTTATAAAAATGTATAACTGTATCTAAAACGCTTGGATTCAATAGTTCGGAAGACAACGGCTAAACTGAATTATTAAAAGTATATAATTGCAGGGGATAGAGGAATAGTGCACGCTTTTTCAGTCTTAGATAAGGTTTAGATATAAAATCAGGAAGATTTCTATATAAAGCTACCTTATTGTCCTCCCAAAATTTGGACAAACTCGTTGAAAGCGAACGAAAGAAGTTCAAACGATAATCTTGGCTCCATTTATTTTTTTTTTTTTTTTTTTGTAGCGACGCTAGCATAACGTAATGTGTGTTAGATTTGTTTACAGAACATCATACTACACATTGCTGTTGTTTTCCGGTCCAATTTTGAAATACATTAAATAGATATCTACTGTGAAAGTGTGTATACATTTTTTGCACCCTCGGTATTTTAAAAATTACCTTATCTGACCAAATAATGAACTTTCAAAACCCCGGATTTACTTCATTACTCGCAAAATTCAATGTACGGGTTTCGATCATCTTCACTCAATTGTTGTGACAATTTTGTCCACGGCGCTTTAGTTTTAACTCCTTTAGAATCCTCGTCCGACTACTTTCACTGTTCCAAAATCAGTAGATGCTCTTGTCATCGACTTATATGGACTGCCCGTTGGTGTTTGAACCAATAAATACTATCGTCAGCAGATGAACATCTAGGACGCTTTGGTTGAGGTTAATTTCTTATTGAGCCTGTTTCATTCAGCTTTCAAATGAATTTCCTGGTGAGTGATTCAATTCTGAATATCTGTCACTAAAATATTCCCTCGCTGTTATGCATTATTTACCATGTGCAACACAAAAACACATCTATTTATCATTAAGTAATTACGCAAGCAGAAACATGAAAAGTAGTTTAACCTATAACAAAGAAGTAATGAAACATATATTTTTCATTTAATATCATAGCTGAAATAATAATTAACATTGTGCTAACATTAAGTTTCCCTCCACAGGAGGAGTTACTCCATTATGTACAATAAATGCACATAATTACTTCACTTCTGCATTTTGATCAGTTGATTTTAGGTATAATGCTCAATTCAAATTATTTAATCTTCATATAATCAAGACAGAAATACTTTGATAAGCGTATTTTTAGATCTTGTTTTGCAAGCCTATATTGAAAGACAGTTACAAAGGTGGATTGCTCCAAAAGTTTAATGTCTTTTGAGGATTATGAATCAAACTGAACATCTTCAAAATTTAGACAGCACTTGATTCTTCAGTTATTATGTCTTTACGTACTATATCACTGTACAAGAGCTTAATGTACTCAAACATCATCAAGTTTAATCTTCATTTCTTCTTCTCAAGAGTTCAAAAATACGAGGTTCAAGCAGCAGTTTAATCCATGAGCACTTCTTCCTGAAAACCGTGGCAAAGTGTTGATAATATGTAGAGCTTCATTCTCTGGACCTTTTCCTAAAATGGTTTCTATTGGCTATAGCCCTGATGTTTCATTTCGATGATTCTTTGTATACTTTGCTGAGGCATTCGAAAACTTTCATTTGACAAAATGGCTCACGAAATCATAAGGTAGCAAGGAAGTGACGGAAAGCGTGATGAGAGAAGATTCTAGCTCTTATACCGGTATTGCACTGAAGCTCAATGCTAGCTGTTGGTGCGCCTGTCCTTACCGGAATTATAATTCACCCCATCCCATTGCCTTTAAACGCAGCATGTCACGATGAGCGTCATGTGGTAAAACATTCCGATGTATCGATTCGAGCTGTCACAGTCGATCCTCGATCACGTCACAGCTTCATCTTTCCTATCTCTGACGCTGCAGTTGGAGAGATCCTCTGCTATTGATGATTGTAATTATTGTATTACGGTCCATCCTATCTTTGTTCTTGAGCCATTTCTGTTTGAAGCATCTGAAATGATTATCCAGGCAAAACTGTATGCAAATTAACCGGAAGGATATCCGCGTCCAAAGCAGCAAGGCCCAAACATTGCAAATGTACAGTCGCGGAAGATTTGGTTCGTACACTTCACGCTCTGATTTGAGATACGCCACACAATTGCATGACCATCTACTGGTCACTGGTCTTACTTTCACAGTACAAAAGTTTTTATTACATTGCTGACAGCGTATGCAGCTTATGAGCGCGCCAGTTATGGTTGGCATTCATTGAGGGCATAAACAAATCTTAACATTTTTTTTAAGTAATAGAGTTTGAAAAAGAGCTTCCTTGCTCTTGTTTGGAAACGATATGCTGAAGCTGCCTGTATCGTTATCTAATCATTTTTGGCACACCAGTAAATAACAGGATTGCCAAAACTCCCGTACTGTTCGAGATTTCCTTTTTCAAGGTTTAAAATCGTATCCTGTATAATCATGAAACGAGACGTTAACAATCTCCTATATTTTATTTATTCCGTCATAAAATTAATTACTATAGCTACAGGCAAGCTAAGTATCATTCTTATATCATCATGAGGCAGAGAGATATGGATCGGCTCTTGCGTGGATTAGTTTGGAAACAAAGAAGGCGACTAAAATAAAACATGAGCTATTTATGAAGACCCATCTTGCTAATTCATTACACAAAATAAAATGAACTGCTGAGTTCAGGTGCACCTGATCTCTGCTAGTTCGCGTTCTTTCACTCGTCTGTCAATCATTGATGATTTCTGGCCTCACAGATGACTTTGGAGCTCCAGGACGTGGTACGTCTTAGATAAATGTTCTGCCACGCTTGAACTCATTTGCCCAAAGTCAAACGATTTCATAGAAAGGCATGCATGTAAGCAAAACCTCCTCATGAATTTCTTGTATTATTTTCCATTCCAGAAAAAAGAATTGAATTGCATCACAAATTCCAAACTTATCTGTACATACATTATCCGCTCGAAATGCCTGTGTTTAAACAACTGCAATATAACGAATTAACATCAAAATGACTTGTAAACCATAAAATATTAAGACATGCAAAGCAAAACCACTTATACAGTTGTTGCTGTTGCCCTCTAATATTATGGGAACCAAGTCACTTATCTAACCACTCGTAACTGTAAAGTGTTATGGAGTCTATATTGGTTCCCTATTTCATGTATCAGCGCCCTTCAAATTAAAACAACAATTTAAGAAAGTTGTACATGTGTTACAGTTCCAACCTGTACAGCAACCCATGGTAATTGCTCTTATCCTCTGCGACGCGACAGACCAAGATAGGGCCATGACCTACACACTTTTGCTTCCTCTACCTCCATTTTACGACTTCATTGATGGCAGAATTGCATGGGGGCATGTGATGAGCATGCTGGTATCCGGCCGATCGCCTATCACGTGGATTTCGAGATCGAAACGTCTCCACCCCAGCATCAGGCATCTCCCCAATTATCCTCAAGAGGTTGGGTCGTCTCTATTCCAGATCTCCCTAACTTAGACAAATTCCTAAGTATGTATCCAGAATCGAACTCGGGATCTTAACCATGATATTTACCTATGCGTTTCAAGAGACGGAAAAATTTAAAAAGTCAGCGAAGAATGTTCACTTCAGATGACATTGAATGCCGCTCTGGAAACTCTCATAAAAGTCCTTTAATGTCTTTGACAGCATAGAAAAATCCAGGAAAATATTGTAATTGAAAAAAATATAAATTTTAAATTATTTTACATTTTAAAAAACCACGAGTTAAAGTAATTAAGAAGGTTCAATGCATATAGCGTGGTACATTCATGGTGGCAATATCAACAGATATCTGTTTATCTCTTATAAAAATTAACTTCTCAAGTTTAGACTTTTCATTTGGGCCAAGGGATTTTTCTTGCCGCATAGCGGAAACCTGTCGAGTTTGGAGCTAGGAAATAAGACAGGATACAAACCTTACAAGAGCGTTCTCTTCGTTATGAGCAGGGATCATGTTGCAGGAGGTGCATCACTCTGTAGCTCGTTGAGGAGAAGTGACAGCCATATCCTTGTCCTTAAGGCGCCCAAGCGGCCCCTTCCCCAAACCCCTGTGCCCTCCAAAAAAAAGTCTTTCGACATCTCTCCTTGTTTTGAGATTCTAGTCTATAAAACTACAACGTGCAAGAATGTATTATCTCTCAAAACTACGCCTTCTTTGGTGACACCATTGATACTTTAGATGAGCAAAGAAATATGTCTTTATTAAGTTAGCAATATGATACCTTTGTAATAAATTGTACAGTGCAAAAGTTTCCTTTGATTTAACTTTGACGCGATTTACTATTACTGCATGTTACTGTTTTGGAAAATATGCTCAATAATCGACTCCTGATTAACTTTTGATTATTCAACAATTCACAGTTCGTGATTCCGTGCTTGGAGGAGGATGCTGAACCCAGTTAATTGAGCATAAGCCCGGAAAGTTGAAAATCTGTGGTTTAAATCCCAGTCATGACCTTAATTTTTCAAGACTGGCTCTTCATTTCCAACTTATGTCCTACACACGGCTCGTGTGAAAGAACAATTTCCTTAATAAACTCTAAATTTATGGTATAAGAAGGGACTGAGCTCCCTGTCAACAAATATTATAACATTCGTTAAGTCATCTGCCTGGTGGAAAGAGAATCGCGTGCAATTTTAGTTGCCACATGATGAAATCCGACATATGTGACAATTAGACTAAACAGTTAAAGTGACAATAAATGACCAGCTTTAAATTTATTTTAATATTTATCTGTCATCTAAGTTGTGTTTATGTTAATTAATGTCTCTGTTAATATTGGCGTATGGCATGCTGTTTATACTTCAAGCTCTGAATCAGAAGGTAGTTTTCAAGCAGAACAGGCATTCGTTTGTTTTAATGTCGTGGTACCAATGTATTGCAGTTTTTTTTTTTCTGGAACAAAATGATGCATTATTCATAGTCATGAGTTCATTGTTCTAAAGATCTACTTCAGGCTGTCAACTGTAAATAACTAAAAATAGCGGTCAGGGCCCTCCATGCCAGTCTTAATCAGATGTATGTGTGGAGATTCTACATCGTGGTTCAAATCATCTGATTGAGATTTTTATAACTGAACTTACTTCGATTCTACTGAATATTGTTTGAGATTCTTCTTTGTGTCCTGCATTATATGCTGTAGAAGTACTCGAGATTACCCAACAATTTGAAGACGGCAATCGACAATAACCGTAGAATTTTTTACACTTCCTGTGTTGAGCTAAAGTATATTTACTATTATTAAAATTATTTTTGCTCTCTGACTTCGGCACTAATTAATAAACTTTCACATCATCTATGTAACAATCTTCCTTCTCAGCACTAACATATGTCCAGCTACTTCTTAATACCAGCTTACAGCGTCTCATTAGCCGTTGACTGTTAGTAATATTCATATTTCGACTGAAGATGCTAAAGGAGGTGTTAGCGAAAGCTTTGTTTTTTTTTTTTGTTTGTTTGTTTTTTTTTTTTTTGTTTCCCCCCCCACGGTACCGTTCACGCCATAATAATCCGGGAAGCTTTAATTTTAATTTTCACAACCCTTTTTTTTTATCATAATTACTCTACAAACAGCTCAAATCTTTCTGATGTTTTTGGCGCAGGCTACATGGAAACTTTTCCTCTTAGTCAAAGCCAATGAATCCTTTAGTCCAAAGAGCCTTATAATCAGGCTGATATACCGTAGGTGCCAAAAAATGTATATTCCCCTTCAAAGTAGATATCTATTTAATATATTTCAAAGTTGGACCGAAAAACAACAGTAGTGTATAGTATGAAGTTCTGTAAACAGATGTGACTCGCATTACGTTATACAACAAAATACAGTCAAGATTATTGTTTAAACAGCGGGAAGCAATTTTGAAGTGTTACTGGAAAACCGAGAATATTGTTGAAGTTCAAAGGCAATGGAGATGTGTGTGTGCAGAACAGAACCGCCGTTGGACTTCTACCTATGGGGAACTCTTAAGGATGTTGTATACCGTAGAAAAACCAGCTACACTGGCAGCACTTCGGGAAGAAATTGAAACGGCATGTGCTGTAATCGCTAAGGACACTTTCGCAAACGTTGCTCAATCAGAAGTTCAACGTACTCAAAAGTGTATCGACGCCGATGATGGACATTTTGAGCAATTGTTGTAACTGTAAAAGTGTAAGATGATTAGTGCTCATCATTCTCTATTTGTGTGAATTCAATTTTGTTATGTTAACACAGTCTTTCTTTGCTTGATTTGTGTATACATTTTGACACCCTCTGTATTATAAGATATGCCAAATTAAATTAAGATTTCTGTAGCAGCTCGTTACTTCGCTTGAAAATGGGTACCACAGCCAACATGAATTTCTTCGCCAGCGCTGGGGCACTTGCTTGAACAGACAAAGTGACTATGTATAGCTGATATGCAATCTTACATATATCACTATTACTCAATATGTGTCCACATATTCCAAACAATAAATCGTTTAAAAAATAAAAAAAAATTAGTTTAATTTGGGCTACTCTTATAATTTTATAAATAACAAGCAGAAAAATGAACTCGCAACTATTCTCTGACACTAATAACCTCATCTGTTTTTCTTGGATTTTGGGTGAAACTTCTATGCGTATTCCACTGACGTAAGTATATATACATTAAATATTCTTGTCCCGTAATATTATTTGCAGAAAAACGACAGAGATTCTTGTCTAAGTTTACAATACATCGCATGGTAACGGCCACAATGCTTTTTACACCATTCTCACATACATTCCAAGTGTGGGTGTTGGAACCTTTGTATTTTACACTAATTGCAGTGGAAGCTATGTGACACAGTGTCTCATACCACAGTCACCATGACTGCAATATGCACAAGTCATTGCATAAGTGGTGAAAAAAAAAACCCTCTCCATATATCTCTCCTCTTTTCTTGCAGTTCTTCTATAAGTTGCACATATCCTGGAGAAGGGGAGGCTCAAACATACAGAGTGACTCTAAGAGTTCTGTTACAGCTAACTGAAGTAACATCATTCCCAGTTCTCTTACTTGTGATGTCTACTCTCCATTTTATACTCCCTTACAAAATACGGTATACATATGTTGTTTCAAAATATGCATAGAGTACAGAAACGAGTAACTTAATAGGTTTATATAAATATGATACGTGTTTCATAATATAAAGCTGTGGCATTCCAATAACACAAACCAGCAATCAAATTGTTTGCAAAAGTTCAACTTCCCAGTCTTTACGCCTGTGCCCTTTTTTCTATGAAATAATGTCAGCCTCTTACACTGCATCTTTGCACAGTGCCAAATCTGAGAAACATTTAAAGCGTTTTCCTAAAACTTAACTTAATAAACCCCTTCTACATTCCTTGAACTGCAGCTGTAAGTACAGAATGTCATTACAACACTCAGCTGTCAGATGTTGCACCTTTGACTTTTTACTCCCACTTGACTGGGTTACTGGTTGCCAGGCTCCAACTAGAACCTCTGCATATGGCCTGTAGGTACATAATCTCTGAGTTAAAGAGTGTGATTTGGTGTCCTACAATACACTAACAACAGTCGCATTTGCATGGCCGATCCCGTGTCATTGTAATATACACATATAACCGCAGGTCAATACTTATCCCTGCATGCTGATTGTATTCGTTCTATAGCATATTTGCAACGGCGGGAAGCGCTATTCGGAAGCACCAAAATGCATATAAATGTTAAAACTGTACACAAGTTAAATACAACAGATGCTGATTTAAGATGGTATTCTTAATTGAAAGTACAAATCAAGAATACATCTTTCAAATAACAAATAATCACGTGAATATGTATCTATAATTGCATTAAACCAAAACAATTAAAGTTATATGGGCAAAAGTAAATAAAGAAACGTTGTCCACCAGGAAGAAGGAAAGAGATGCCTAATCTTGTTCGTGTATAAACTGCAATTTCTGAACTAAATAGTTTACTACGATCTCCAAATACCATTCCCAAATTAGGGAAGGGTGCTCCACTATTAATAACCCCTTCGAATTGGACACTTTAATAAAAAAAACAGCTTAAAACAGAAAAGGGGGAAGCTTTGTGGATTTGTTGATTTCAAAATGGCGCTTGACATTGTGGACAGAGTGCACTATGGGAGAAATTGCATCGGATAAAATGATTCAGGCTATAAGGGAAATATATAAAAATGTTAAATTCTGTATCAGAGTGGGCCAGGTCGTGTATATGAAAATCGGAATACTTCCAAAGGGATTAAACAAAGTGTATATTGTCACCGCTGTGGTTTAATCTCATTTAATCTCATTTACTGTTTTGCGTAGGTTATTTAAAAAGTCAGGTCATATTTTTCGGAATTAGTACCTCATGTGTACCCAATTAAAATAGGTATATTAATGTGGGTCCGGAAATTTTTGGACTTGAGGATACTCAATTAACATTGCCTAAAAGTTAGTAGGTATTCAAAAGGCCATGTCCTATTTTGAATACAGACTTCACTTGAGTTGTTACAGCTCATTCAGTATCGTGTCCTACACAACATGAATCGAAAGTTTCCTGATATGTGAATTGGTATAAGTGAATCAATTGCCTGACCTCCTTCCTTATCTAGTTTAGACCCCATTGGTGTATTTGTCTTCGGCGGATAAGTGAAAGCTCTCCACACTGCTAGTACCAACATAATAGGAATTTAGGATCGTTCTCGCTGGACTTATAAATAAGGTATGTACTCAGACAGAAGATGGAATTTTCAATATTTACTTTAATGTAATATAACGGTATAAACTTTGTGTATATATGAACTCATTCCTAAAGTCATGCTATGTACTTTTTAAGCGTCCTGTGTTTCCTTCCTTGGCTATTTCTAAATCTTTCATCGTTATTCAATACTCAGAATTATTTAATTTAATATTGATGATCCTGTTTATTTCATGATCACATTTTCTTCTTTTTAAGCGAAAAGTATATATACCTAACCAGCGAAAGAATAATGTGATGAAAACCACAGAATTGTATTTTCAATCAGAATGTATCATTCCGCCGAAGCATAAAAAATTTCCTTTAGCATGTAGCCTAAGCCATATTTACAAGCATTAAAGAAGCCAAATACATAATATTATATTATAGTTGTCTGTAATTCATTGACGTCCGTTTTAACTACTGGTGCCTACAGACGGTAGACACTGATGATACATGAAATGAAATGACATATTGGGAAAGGATATTTTTTTAAAAGGAAGGAAATGTTCCTCGTCTAAGTACCTCCCGGCATTTTACATTTGTAAGGGCCGAGAAAAACCTATAAAAAAAAAACTCAATCAGGGAGGACGGTCCTGGTGGGATTCGAACCGCAGACCTCCCGCTCACGAGTCCGCGCATTAACGACCTCGGTAACCCGTGGCGGTCCCATGCGCCAATCAGAGATCTCAAGAACACATGATGCTTTCTCTGGACAGAGCACATTAATCATTAAAAGCGCCACTATTGTTCATGAATGGCAGGCGTCTGTAATTGGAAAAGGCAGAGCGTTAATGATAGAGCAATTGATATTCTCTATTGATGAAGCATGGTTCCAATTAAGTAGCTGTTTATCAAAAAGTTACCGGACTGGTTCTATTACAAAGGAAATACTTCATTTACCTAATTTTGAACACCATCTCCTACGAAACAGTCTCTTTGGGCACCAGTCTCAGAGTCATTGTTTGTGAGTGAGTGCAGAACCTTCCAGGGTTGACGCTATATCTCGTAAATGCTGTAGGCAGCGTCCTTTGAGAGGAACCTTTATCTTCTGGATAAAGAAGAAGTCCGCAGCAGTTAATTTTTCGACGATTTTTATGAAAATTTCCCGGACTGTTTCAACTTCCAGGGACGTTCTTCCACTTTTGAAGTGCCCCTGCCACTCGAAACATTACGTACGCCCCACTGCATAGTTGCCGCAATCTTACCCAAGCATATTTAATGCCTCTGTGGTGGATTTTCCAACTTGCTGTCCAAGACGAAATTGCAGGCTAATACGCGCATGTGATGACAAAAACACTGATTGCACTACTCCCAATGTAAACACAACGATGTCGCTTGGCAACTGCTAGTTCAATGTTAAGGCTTCTTAGCGCTGCGCGCGCATCACTACTGTTAACGCGCTATAGAACGTCCGAAAACCTGATTTGATTTATTTATGGACGCTCTTTAACATCTCAGATCATCAGCGTCCCATTCAATTCAGGGCGTGAAACGGCCGACAAATTTTGCTCAGAGGCCTCTTCTTTCAGACTTGAGGTTCTTTATCGTGCCGTAAATGTAGGACACGGGACCCACGGCCTTACTTCCCTTCCGAAGGAAGCCATACTTAGGAGTTTTACGCCCGAAAAAAATCCATCCATCCTGGCCGGGTTTGAACCCGCGATCTTGGGTATAGAAGGCAAGTATGCTTACCACTACACCACCAGGACGGACTGGAAACCTTCTGATACCACCTAGTAAAATATTAGTTACTGAAGTACAGAAAACGCCGGTTTTATACACAAAACCGTTTGTATGATGATAAAATCATTATGGTGTGCAATAATGGTACACAGATAAGAGGATCTATCTTTGTTGAAATACAGAAAGATACAGGAATGACATACTGACAGTATTTGATTTTTTATTTATGGTGGAAGTTGAAAAATAAAGTTTTTTGAACATACCCCTACACATTAGGAAAAATGAAAGTAAATGTCAGGCGAAGAACTGACTCAATTTCGGAAGATGAACTGATGCGCGTGAACGACAATTTTCTAAAAAGATGATAGAAATGTGTAGATGTACGTATGAGTAGCAGAACAATATTTCCAACATTTTCTATTTTCATTGTAGTTGTTGTTTGCGAAAAATTCAATCAGTTGAGCGGATACTACCTTCATCCGGTTCTTTGAGAATTACTGTTCTGACTGCCGTTCCACCACCTGGCCTGAAACGGCCGACAAAACCATAAAATACCTAGTAGATTACTTGGGAATGTCTCTTCAAATAATCTCCTGCCATAACGAGCGGGCTCGGTACGGACATACGAGTCATAAATAAAACCTGGGTGTAGAATAGAAGTATTATTAATTATCATTTAGTGTTTTAGCAGACTTTATTCTAAGATTAGGCACATATTGTTATCTTCATTTTTCAAACTACTCGTGTAGCTGTGAGCATGGTTTATCGGCCGATGCAGTCCCCCCGCCCTCGCGTCGGTCATCAGATAATTGGATGACGTTCTGTAATAAGCAAATAGACAAAAAAAAACACTGTTACAGCTTTTTAACAGGGCCCTTTTGATTAGCTGTTTGATGTTTTATAGAAATGCATTCTTACATTTTACTTTGCTTTTATAATAATTGCATTTACCCCTAGATGTTATAATGGCGAACACAAATATATACTTTTTAATCAACAAGAGTTTAATATGAATGTTTCTTCCATATTCTGTATTGATGATTAACCTTTGTATGGTTAATTTGTTTATATATAGAAAACCAGTCTAGACTTTTGTTTATGGTGATTACAGCAGTGTTTACCACCTTCTGTTCTGTTACTGCTTCAAGAAGTTCATATTTCTGTGTTTAACAGTATATCACTCTAAAGTTTGAATTGTTTTTTTATTCAAATTCGGTTTTGTTTATCATGAATCAGTTTAGATTGTGGTTTCTGCAAAATCTCCCCGCTTTTGTGACGCAAATTCTCAATTAAAGTTATATAAAATTTCAAATAGAAAAATAACACTAGATGTTAATTTATCATAATTTATAAGCAGAAAATACCTTCACTTTTAGCTACTTGGTATAGTCTACATTCTAATAACGGGTGCCTTTTTTTACAAAGGTACAACCTGTGAAATACATATACTTTTTAATGCAACGAGAGTATTGTTATGCAGTAGGTAAAGTTATAATGTATCTTCTACATGTAAAATAAGACTTGTTATCAGTGATTATTTCTGCACTGTTTTCCAGCAGTGTTTGAAGATAAACAACAAAGTATTAATGCTCAGCAATCACATTTGTTGTCCCTGGAAGCGAACCCGCATAGCGCGCGGTACTTGTTTGCTATGAGACTGTGTTGCATGCATACCTCAGCGGCGCAACATCTGTCGCAACAAGATGCTGTGCTTCCCTCTCATCTCTTGTGGGGAAATGAAAACCTTACCCCCAAACACCCGACTTTAGGCCAACCCAAATGTCAAGCATTTCTCCAAAACGCCTGGAGTTACTTTCCTTGTGATTTACAACTCCCTCGCTCCCTCTCTCACCCCCTGTCGCGTTCTCTTTCTTCTCGGGTTTAATAAGTCCCTGAAAAATACGCAGCCGAATTCAATTTCAGCTTTTTCTGTTGTTGATTTATTCATTGTCGTAGATTCCACTCCGTAGGTGAGGCGGTTCCACTAATCACGTCTTATTTGGAAGTTCCTTGACTTGTTCTCAAGTTCTTCAACAAATAAAATAAACTATTCTACAAGAAATTTATTCCATCCTAATGTGCCCTTTTTCTGAAGCGGTAGAATTATTTTATGTGATTTAAAAGACGTTAGCTTTATCATAATAGAAAGAAAGGTAGAAAAATCCTTTCCACTAGTGAGCATTGTGTATTTGCAAAAATTAATATGAATCGATTTTTTCAAGAAGTTGTTCAGGCGATAGAACTAATGAATAGCTTAAGATGACGTGAATACTTTTCTTAATAAAAACAGTATTTATAAGCAGTTAAGATGTTTAAAGAGAAGAACAAATCGGCGCTTAAAATGTCGGAAATAGAAGCTTAAGAGGAACAAAAGATGAAGTAAAGTTACTGTTTAAAATGGTAATGGTGGAAAACATGTACAATAAAATCTCTGATTTTGGACACTCCTGTATATCGGACACCTCATTATGTAGACATCTTTTCTTGGAACCGGTCACATTTCTATGCTTTAGCATATCCTGTACTTCCTCTATGTTGGACATGCCTGAATCCTGGAAGCTGGACATCCCTTATGGATCGCCATGGGTGGCCGAGGTTGTTAAGGCGCGGACTCGTGAGCGGGAGGTCTGGAATTCGATTCCCACCAGGACCGTCCTCCCTGACTGAGGTTTATTTCCATATTTTCCTCAGTCCTCATAAATGGTAAATGCCGGGGAGGTACCCTAAATTTAGGCCTCGAACGCTTCCTTCCTTTAAAAAAAATTTCTTTCCTAGATTATCATTTCATCTCATGTATCATCAGTGTCACCACCTGTGATGCCTCAGTAGTTAAAACGGGCGTTAAGCACTATTTAAAAATAAAAAAATCCTTATTGTTCATAACTAAGATAAGTTTTCTTTTTGTTGTGTGTTTCTGCTAACTTATTTAGACTTCATTGGCCTTTGTCTGTAAAGAAGTATAGGTTATCAGCAAGTACACAGTATTCTAACATCAAAAGGATGAGTTTTTCCTAACTGGCTTTCTGCTACCCATTTGAGCTTGATTGGCATTTATCTCTAAGCTATGGTTCATTAAGCACAGTGGTATGGAAAGGATTAATGTTTCTTTAATTTTTATTCTGTGTTGTTGTGCTTCCTCGGTTCTTTATAAAATGTAAAAGTGTTGCGTATTTTCTAGAAAGTACAATGTACATAACTGTAAACTTATTGAAAGAAAATTTGAATGCTTAGAATAAACATAGTGGTCCTCATCTACTTTTGAGTGTGTGCAGTTTCAATATGGGTATGCCTTAGTAACTTTTATTTTACTTTTATTGAGCATTAATGTGTAATACATGTGTGTGACCTTTTCTTTAAATTATATTCATATATGTATATACTATGAAAACATAACTTCCCTCTATTATAGACACTTCGTTAAATTGAACAATTTATTGTTGAACCATGCCTGTCCCGGTTTCACTTAACAACAACGTGTAAATATGTTGTGCATGTTTTCCACCATTAGGTATGACATCTTCAGTACGGTTTGTCATATTAGTGATCATAGCATCACACTATTCCTCTGTTACACTGTGCAGAACTGTTTCATGCTTTCACTAAGTTGGTCTAAACTACGAGGAGTGGATATGAAGCACTGGTCTACAGTATTCCCAACAAAAACTACGGAAAACGCGAAGTATATGGAAAATCTGATGGTCTGGAAATAAACAACCAGGAATCTGTTGTTAGTAGGCGCTCATTCCCATGAATAGTATGAGAAGTCGCCCCATCTTGTTGAAACCCTTTCCTTAGCTTATCAGTATTGTTTAGCTCATAAAATGCGTCCACATCTCCCTGAAAACATTCAATAATTTTCTCCTTGAACACTTCTGATGTGATGTTTTTTGTGTTTCAATGTGTACCTCAATGAAGTATGGGGTAGTAATGCCGTGGATGACATAGCAGCCCACACTTTGTCATTATCTCTGAATGTAAAAGCCTCTTTGCATATTCATCGATTTTTTCCAACCGAGATTTTGCTTAATGACTTTATCACTCAGTAGCACACCATATTTATTAGACCATCATCAGTTTTGGAAACATTCAGGGTCTTAATATATGTTGGACATTGGACAACACCACACTACACTGAATTGGTGCTCTGGTTCCTTCAGCTCATGTAATACCTTATGTAACGTTTTCTTTTATAAGAGATATTATGCTTACGAATATTTTGGGAGATCGCCCTGCGTTAAATGACCCTGCAGATACTATGTCATTAAGTGTCCCTATTTTCTAATTTTGTATTATTTTAATTAGATAATAAAATGTATTAAAATAATATTACTTTCAATTTTGTTATTTTCCTAACAAGCTGTAAGCATTGTTTTTCACACAAACAGCGCATACAAATTAGGGAGGGTGTTCAAAACCTCCGATGCAAATACGTGCCTGGATGCAACCAACAGCCCGTGCCAACGTTAAGCTGCAACTTGTTCACGTACCCCCTTCCTGACACATGTCACAAGGGCAGGGAGTTTACCAGATATAAATCCCTCAACTATTGTGTCTCTTGTTTTCTATCTCTGGTTATTTTCCTTTGGTATAAGCACGCGTGAATAGCATTTTAATGCCCTCTTCGGTAGACTTGCATCAAGAATCCCAAGAAAACCAGTTGACTTTCAAGGAGAATCGTTTCGATCAATCCATCCCTGCTTTTCTTTTTTCCATCTGCAGCGCTTCACTTTATATCTTATTTCCATAGGAATGCGACGTCAAGTTAATGTCTCCAACAGAAACAACTGGATAGCCGGATGGATTAATGGTCGTGAAGCACAAGGAAGACGAGAGAGTCTCTGCTTGCGTTTTCACGAAGTCTGGGCCTAAACTTTGGAAACGTGTGCTCAATACACTTTGATGAAAAGACTCAAACTAAAAAAATTCGTCATGCAGGATCTGTGTAAACTAAGCGAATTCCTCAGCAACTTGAATAACTTTAAAAATGAATATAAAATCCAAATTATGGCCTTATCAATTAATGAAATGATATAAGTGAAGGCATTAAGGGAACAAAATTAGATTTCTTGTAGTCTATAGGTAGCACAAAAGAAAAACCACATATTATTATTATTATTATTATTATTATTATTATTATTATTTTAAGTTAAACCACAAAAATCAATGATATACTGTTAATTAAATTAAATATATGAACACTGATAGGCAAAGCTACATTGTGTGGATATTTTAAACATATTTAAATGTAACCATGTTAATGAACAGAGCCCTTGATATCATCTTTACATTCACTAAAATAGAAAAATGGCAAAGTTTAGAAATTACAATATGTATTTAAGATGATGTTCACAAGTTTCAATAAAACAAAAACATGTTACTATTTAAAAACAATTACAATGTACTAAGCAAATATGCACAATCAATAATATAAAATCGAAAGTTCCAACGATTTTCGTTGGCTTTGAAATTTAATTTAAATGTTATTTTAGTAAAAACGTAACAAAAACGTTTTCTGGAGGTTATTATAGAGCGCTCTTACATACAAATACAATTCTGAAACTCTATTAGATTAATATTTCACATTTGCTATCTTCATGACGATGCTTTTGTTAAATATATTCAACGTTATAAACACAGTTTATATTATTATTTAATTTGTCCTTTTATTTTAAAACAATACAGAGAAAATTAAACCCAGAGCGCTTTTTAAAGTTAAGTTTTTAAGTATATCCCTATAACTAAAGGTCCGATTTCCCTAATTTTCAAAAACTGTTTTTCATCTTTTATTTAAATGGTATATACCAAATTTTGTTGGGAAGAAACTAATATTCATACCGCTAGAAGGATTTTTAAACTTTGGGTTTCAGGTAAACCCCCCCTCCAATTGGTCCAATTTATCTGGTTTTCAGGAATTATTTTCCTTATTTTATTTAAATTGTATATGACGAGTTTCGTTGCGAACAAGCAAATATTGGAAAACCTGGAAAAAACCTCAATCGGGGAGGACGGTCCTGGCGGGATTCGAACCCCAGACCTCCCGATCACTAGTCTGCACTATGTTATTACATCTAAAACATTCAAAATATGCTTTATGCATGAATTTACTCACAAAAAGACCAAAAGATCTAAACATGCCCCAAAAAGTATGCCTATTTGGAATAAATAAGCTGTACATAGAATGTTTGTAAAGTGTAACCAGGTACATAAAACCGAGCATTTGCATGAGAATCCGGGCTGTAGTGGTTAGCAAGCCTAACATTGTTGTGTCTCGAACAAGATGTGCAATATCCCCCTGCAGTCAACAAGCAGAAGCAGGGCGTCTTTATTTAAACTGTACAATTCGCGCTGATTGCCAGGTAGCATATCTTATTATTTTAAACCGTAGCGCATAGTTGACGAAGCGCTGACACTCGGACATGCCAGATCGGGTGCGTGCCAATGTGGGGGCCATAGGCCACTTAACTTGAAATAGACTTAGGCCAAGCTCCCCTTCGTGGCATGGCGTGCCACGTCTTTGCCTCGCTGGTTCCTAATGGTCTCTGTCACTCGCTGCAAAAACCTCTCCCAACAATTATTCGCTTTCATTCGCGGCGCAACTTTCACAGTTTTCGTCCATGCGAATACAGGAATCAAGCCATCGTTTGCTCGTGATATGAATGAATTTACCCACCGAACTTGTGAAGTTTTTCATTTATTTAACCTCCTTTGGATCACTGATGTTCAAATTGTTTTACCCTGCATACCTACGTACATTTTAACTTTAGTAGCCCTACTGTAATGAGCTTGTATGTGCAGGCAGACTCTCTGAATGGAATGTTTCAGGAAATTCAAAGATTCTTTCTGGTTCCCTTCGCTTACCGGTTACCCTGATTTTATCCACTATGGTTGCACAGTGTGAGTTGTAAGGCTTAAAAGGATAAAGTGTTTTGTTATATTTTTACCATGTAAATAAAATAAAATAATAAATAAAATAAAATAAAATCTGTATACGCCACCCTGGTACCTGGTTTCCTAAACCGGGCCGTGTATATCAAATTTTCCATTTATTGTTATTATAAGTATACAATTCAATAATATTTTAATACTTTATTTTACAGATTTTCCTAATAACTAGATTAAAATAATATAATAAAACAATAAACAAAAAATAAAGTAATTAATTGAACCAAAATATAAATTTACTTAACTACTTCCCAAATTAATCTTCCAAAATTTACAAAACTACCAAATTAACAATTTAACAATATTACTGGGAGCCAGTAGGAATTATAGCTGGTAGCCAGCTATTCTATCCTTTAAATTTATTCCATAACTATACAACTATAATACTACTAACCACTGGTTACCAGCGGTAAACGTAAATAAGATAATAACAATCGGAGATAAGAAGCCATGTTTTATTTTAGATTATAAAGATTAATCCATTGACATAGTTGTTATATAAGTTTAAGATCGTTATTTCCACAAAACAACTGAAGTTCGATTTAGTCATTCAGCTGTACGTGTATATTAGGCATAAACAAGTGAAAAAAGTATCTGCCATTTAGATTCGAAATAATTTACTATCGAAATATTTTAGTGTATGAATTTTTTACGCAAAATAGTTCTATGTTTGACTTTTTATGAAGCTTTATTTGTATAGGTTTTCAATGATCATTATATAAACAATAACTGTGCAATCCTTACTGTTGCACATCTACTGCTTTCTTAACAAAAATGGTACAGTGTGATATATTTTAATAGCTTCTTGGAGAGAGTAAATAAAATGCACACAGTGTCATTTTAAAAAAAAACGAAGTTATATCCTCTATTTTCTACATAAATGAAGATACAAATAAGCATACCCTCAACAACAACTCCCCCATGATGTTAAAAAATTTTTGTTTAATATAATTTTTCATATGAAGCATCAGAAAAAAAGTTATTTGGAATAAGAAAAATAAATTGGACACCCTGTGTATATACGATTATATATAGTTACGCACCAAGTGCACTCGATATTCCTATTTGAAATGATTAACCCCCTGTTTGTCATAGGTCTGCATGGGAATGAATAATTTTTTTTTTACAATGAATCAAAGCTTAAAAAAAAAAAGAGAAAAGAATAACTTTTTCCAATTAGATATCAAACATGGCCTGCATTTATCCTATATAGCGTTACAGAGTCAATAAAGCAAAGGCAAGGCTAGAAAGTGCTAACACGAAAAGAACTGTAATGATATAGCACTACTGTTTCTTTCTTCATTTGATTAATTGAAGCAAGTGACAACGTTTATCATTCTCTGTGATTCATATGAAGTCGTTTAGACACTTGACCCCTTCCAGTTAAAAGCATTGCCGCTGAGCGCTGTGCATTTGTTTCGTTGTTTCGAGAATTGGCTTTATTGTTCCTATGTTGTTTTTTTTTCTTTTTTTCTTTCTTTCTTTCTTTCTTTCTTTCTCTCTTTGTGGTTTACGAGAATGGTATGATAAGTAGCTTGTTTGATATTAAAGATAACAAGCTCAGTCTTGCAACATACTTTATTTTTCGACATAGTCTCCTCGAAGTTCAACAAACTTGCTCAAATGTTTCTTCATGTTGGTTTATTCCTTCGTGGAAGCGAGATCCTTCGAGGCCCTCAAAATACTTGTTTACCTTCCTTACGAGCTATTAATTTAATTAAAATTTCTGTTCAGAAAGGAAGTTATGAATTTCGGGAACAGATGGTATACAAGGTAGCGAGATCAGGTGAAGTGCATGAGGAAGAATTTCAAGTCAATTTGCTTTAAACGATGTGACTTAAATGCCGGTGAATGTACAGATGCTGCTAATTAAGAAGAAGATGGCCCTTGTCATCCATGGCTTCAACAAACTGGTGATTGAGGAATTCACTTAATTTTTTTTTTGTCCTATGCCCATCTCCGACCTCTCGGTCATAAGTCGACGTGCAGCCCAGTAAAAGAAGAACGATAAAAATAATCACCAAAGGCATTGCCAATAATGTGCAAAGAGAAACAGTTGAGAACAGCAAGGCAAATGTTCACATGCTATTCAGTCGTGGATACGCCATGCATCTGTTTCAGTCTATACAGGTGACTGTAAGTAGTCATGACCGGTAACAAGTCTAAAGCAGGCCACGCCAACTGATGTAGGTAGAGAACTAGGAATTCTTTCCCATTTATTCAAAAGGGAGTTCCAAATGCTTTCTCTCTAAACATGCTGAAGCGGTTAGGTTTAATAGAGGAGGATATATGACGCTTTATATGCCGCAGGGGCAAAGATGGGTCTGGTTGTTTCATTTGGGATCCCGTTTTCGCCAACTCATTTCCATAAATCCCACAGTGGCCAGGAATCCACTGCAGGGCAGTGCGGTTCTTGACGTTCAGCAGCTTATTAATTTTTTTCGTGGATTTCTTGGAGATATCACAAGGGGGGTGATGTCAGTTGCCTACACGTGGTGTCCCCTGTTTACGTTAAACTACTGACAACCTGTTGCCTTGAAAGCAGCCTAGCATACTAGACAAGTGAATTCACTTAAACGTGAAACAGGAATTTTGAGCTCCTCTACAGGAAATTATAGGCACTTTTTGTACCAAGTTCAATTCTGTGGCACGATGCATGTATCCCTCACAAACATGGTTTTGAGAAAATAGCATTTAAAGTTCATGTACTTTTGTACATGGTCTGTTATGCAAATATGTACACTATCTCCTTCTATTGTGGAAAATCTGTGCCGCGTTGTATTTTGTGTTTATGAGTCGAAAGATTAGAGATAAAACAAACATATGACGCTATTATCTCAGAAGTTTATGAAGTTTATGGTACAGAGTTAATTATAAAATCTCATGTACCCCCTCCGCCCATTTTGAAGATCGCGAGCAGCCACTGACTCCGAGATCAGCAGAAAAATGTAAATAAAGTTTTCTTAATTTTTGTTACGTTTACATTCTACCTTCTTAACAAAACTGAATTGTGGTACAAGAATGCCAAACTTTGCTATACTTTTTTAAAACTACTCAAAATTTACCCAATTAACAATGAGGTTGGCAAAATATAAATCTTTAAGCCTGGTCAACTTAATTGCTATAGCTTTAGTTAGCAAATCTATCATGGGCAATATAAGACCCTCAGCATATCCGTAAACTAATAAGATAATGACTTACCCCTCGGAGACCCATTTCCCAGACAGACGAGGGGGTTCTTCTATGACAGTGTCTCGATCTGCTCTTGTCACCTCTTCGGCCATGTGATCACAGCGACCTGTTCCTTCTTCTGCTCCTGGAAGGGCATTGCTCTGGAAGCCCAGGGCGCCCGCTGTAAACACATACGTACACATCACAGAATTACAAAAGCAAACTAAAAAGAAAGTATACAGCAGTCGCACCTAATCTCTAGGCAACAGTTACCAAAAACGATAGATGTTCGCTTCGATTACTTCAAATATACAAATCTATGTAACATAAACTATTTTAAAAATCACAAGCTTTTGGCTTACAATATATTTTTAATTTTTACTCCACAGTTTGAAAATTAAACATGGGAGATTTACACTCGAGAGTAACAATTTTAAAATTACCAATGGGAACAGATTTGTTATACTTTAAGCATTCTTTAAATCTCTGGTGCCTGTCGCCAAGTATGGCCTCAATGAGGTTTATCGCATTTCTCTGGAGCTGACAAATGGTTATTAGTGTTCGTCCATAAGAAATAAACAGAACAATAATGTCTGGTGAATGAGCAACTCGAAGTTTATCTTTAAAATGATTATGTATTCGAAATGTTCTAAGAGTGCAATCGTAAAGATTAAAGTATGTGCAATAGCACCATTCTGTTGGATCCACCGCTGATAGATAACTTTAAGTTGTCTATTACGATGAATTTCCGAAATGCAGTGAAGTGTTTTTGTGTCCATTTTGCTTTACCAAGTAATATATACCGATGTCATTTATTTATTACAATATGTTTTATGTTACAAAATGGATAAAGACTACAGAACAGGGAGAGATATATGCATTGAACTAAAAGGTTGAAAAACAACAATTGAGGAAACAAACTAAGTATAAAACTTATCTCATTCAAGGCATCCTAAAATGGCACGTACTGATTCAGTTGCCCAAACATATGAGTGAGGTCCATATGTTTCCGGCCTCGTTCCATTAAGGTTTATCCCCTTTACAAAAGTCTTATCTGGTGCCATACCTTATTTATTAAGTAAATAATTGCAGCTGTAATTTCCGCTCCACTGTGTTCAGTTGTTCAGATACAGTAGCATAAAGAAGGCTATGTGTACAAGATTGTGAAATGTTCAGAATGAAGTATCGAGCTGTTATGAAGTTCTTCACAAAAGAAGGACTTACTCCAAATAAAATTAAACAGCGATTGGACGGTGTATCTGGGGAAGCATCCCCCTCATATTCTACCGTAAAAGAATGGGTCAAACTTTTTCGAATGGGTCGAGAAAGCATTGTAGACGAAGAGCGTGCAGGTCGGCCCTTGGAGGTGCTCACTCCTGAAAACATCGCTCTTGTGGAAGGAGAAATTATGATAGACCGGTGACTCATAGTTACAGAAATAGCAGCAAATTTGGGCCTTTATAAAACAACAGTTCTTTGTATTATTCATGGACATTTAAACATGAATAAGGTTAGTACCTAGACTTCTTTCCTTAATCCAAAAGCAGCAACGAGTCATCTATTGTCAGGCATTTTTGGAGCTCTGCCTTGGCAACGATAAAAAAGTTCTGCAAACATTGTTACAGGAGATGAAACTATGGTCCTCTGCTATGATCCCTTCTGCAAAAGAGAATCAATGGAGTGGCAGGAGTAAACCTTACGAAGCACCGTCTCTAAAGGCCAAAGTCACTCAGTTAACCAAGAAGATCATTGCCACAATTTTTTGGCACTGTGAAGGAATACTCTTCATTGACTTCAAGGAGAGAAACACCACAGTAAATGAGGAATACTGTGCTGGCCTACTGCAGAGACTACGTGCTTCCATCAAAGAGAAAAGGGGAGGAAAGCTGAGTGGTGATGTGCGCCTTCACAACAACGCGCCTGTGCACACATCTCTTTTACAAAGGAAGCTTGAAGAAATGTGGCTTCAAGGAGATCGACCATCCACTCTACAACCCAGATCTAGCTCCCAGTGACCAGTTCCTCTTCTCAAAACTCAAGAAGGACCATCGAGGGGAAGAAATTGAAGTAAGAAGTGATTGATGCTGTTTAAGGCCCATTTTGCTGACAAGACTTCTGACTATTTGAAATGTTGATTGAAGGATGTGGGAAGTTTATTGCAATAAAGGGTAACTATGATGAAAAGTGAAATATAGTTTTTGTCTTTATCATACCTAGAAAGTTGTTAGGCCGGGAACTTATGAACCTAACCTCGTGAGTTATTAGTTCATAGAAATCTATAAAACAGCATCATTTATATTTGGGGTAGGTAAAAGGAGCTGGGTAAGGATTTTAAGGAACTAAAACTGAAGCATTGTAAGTCATAATTGTTATAAACGTTTATTATTCAGAACCTCGTATTGAGTTTTGACGGTGATTCCACATTCAAATTGAAGCAGATCCTGAGTTTTGTAAATTCATATTTTGGACATATAAAGTAACTATAACTATAACTAAAGCAAACAAACATAAACCGTCAAATTGGGAACGTAATAATATTTACCTTGTTATACAAAAGGAGTTGAATGTTTCTAGTGTGTGTGTTTGGTCTGCATTTTGAACAAGGATAGTGTTGATTTGTATGTAAGAAGAAACTGTCTTAGGAGAAGATTTCCATGAAACGTTTGAAGAAATTTTGTTCCTTGAAATAATTCATACGGATTTCGAAAGCATTGATTTCATATGGCAACAAGATTATGCTCCTCCACATTACACAATCAAATTAAGGGACTTTCTTTCAGTCAATATCATTGATTGAACATGGAACAAGGAACTGTGACATTCCTATTGCTAGGCTAACGTGAATTTCAGTTTTGGAGAGCTGTTGTCTAATCTATGAAAGTAAACAAATGTAAACATCTGAAATAGGCTTAGTTAAATGCGGAGGCTGTTACGGCCAGTTTCTTTAAAGATGAATCTGCAATGTAATGTAATTTAATGTAATGATAAATAATTTTGATGACTTCTACAATATAACTCCTATTAATTTCTTCCGTCTTCCCCCTCCCCAAATAATGCACATGTTGTGTATAAGTTTGTCATTAGCTGTTAACGTGTTTCGCTGTATTTGCTTCAAATAAGAGTTCTGTTCAGAGATGTCGGTTTCTCTGTCAACTGCTGTGCACTTCCGCTGTGTGCTTTATGAGGACTACGATCTAATGACTACATGAAATCAGTTTATCCTATTTCTGATGTAACTAATTTTTCTCTGTGTAGCATTAAATATTTTCATTTTGCAAAATTTCTGTAGAAGTTGTTGATTTTTAAAGAAATGTTTTACCTGTGTTGTGAATTTGTTGCTGCATAAAATAAGTTTTGTTTTCTGTTTATTCTTTTGCTCTGCAAAAACATCATGAAATAATTGCTTATACTTTTCGATTATTAACAACAAAAATAGTTCATAATTAAGTACTTTTAATTTATTTAAGCAAAAAAAAATGAAAAACGCATATATACTACGAACAAACGAATAATAGTGTATTTGATTTTCACTCAGTGGAGCCCTAATTTGATTATACAGTTGGACCAAGTAATCTGTGCCAGAGCTTATCGCCCATCTAAGGAGCAAATGCTGCTTAATTTTGGAAGTCACTGGTCTCTAAATACACTGACTCATCAAAATATGTTCAACATGTAATGAGATGTTCCACATCGTCATCATAATGTGTGTTAAGCTTCCTCCTATGAAAGTCTTCTGAAAGATTTCGCCTGTTTGGACCTGATGAAGATACTTTTTAATCACCCTTTCCCCTGCTTTCATAATGAATGTTTCTGAAGTTTCTGGGAATTGATATAAGAAGTGTTCTATCACTTTATTAGAGATGAAACATTCCGTGGAGTTATATACCGTACAGAATGGCATCCCATTGCATTCCTGATCATCATCAACAATACTTATAGTATTGATGATGATTAATGATGATGATAGATCCACACCATACATGTAGTTGTTTCTGTTTCTAATAACATTATCCTAATATTGATTGAATTATAGACTCCAACGTGGTATCATAAACATCTCCGGGTATCAATTATGCTTTTATGTCAGCATACTTACCGCCACGAGTGGCCGAGGTCGTTAAGGCGCGGACTCGTGAGCGGGAGGTTTGGGGTTCGAATCCCATCAGGACTGTTCTCCATGATTGAGGGTTTTTTCCGGGTTTTCCTCAGTCCTCATAAATGGCAAATGCCGGGAGGTACCCTAAACTTAGGCCTGGAACGCTTCCTTCCTTTCCACCGCCTGTGGTGCCTCAGTACTAAAAACGGGCGTTAAACACTAATGAAAAATATCAGCATACTTTCAGTTATTCATTAATTCATTTTTTCCTTTAATGTATATTCTTTGTACATACAAATTCAATTACATTCAGTTTTAATTATCTCAGTCAAACTTTATCCTTTTATTGGCAGTTTCGTATCTCTTATCCTTTAGTAAAAAAAGTACTTCAGCAATCACTTCTACAGTTTATAGTGTTTCCAATCCTTAAACTTAAGCATGCTTTTGACAAAAAATGTTAAATCGTATCTAATTTGAACTAATTCAAGCAAATAAACAAAAATTATAAAAGTTCCGGTTTCAATGTAAGAAAACTTTAGAGCGATGCTAATCTAAACAAATATCTCTTAGATGTCCCGAGAGTACCTTTAAGTACTATTATATTTCAACTTTTAGAGTGCGTTACAAATCTTCGTATGGATATAAATTCCAAGAATTCTTATTTTTCTTCTCCCTCCTTCAGAATAATCAGGGCCTATCTGACCTGGTCCAAACGTACTGCACAAAAATGTAAAATAGACAGATTGTTATGCCCGTTAGTTTTACGACTGTCTTCCTGTTTTTCCTGTACAATTGCTAACACTAATTTATAAACGATGGACGTTTGTTTACGGCAGAAAAAGGTTCCCGGGGCTACAGCGGATGGGGCGTATCCAAGGGTAAGCCACAGGGGGTCTCCTCTGAGGGCTTTCCGTTTTATAAAAACGCATTCCTTTGTTGACCTACGCTTCCTAACAGCTGTGTGTGTTCGAAACTCTGCAACGGTGACAGTGGCAATAGAAAGAGCTCTCTCTCTCTCTCTCTCTCTCTCTCTCTCTCTCTCTCTCTCTGTTCATTTTCGACCTGACGTGTTTATAATTTCGTACAATAAATATGTTATTTTTGAAGTTTTTCATATATGAATGAGCGTCTTATTACTTCCACTTTCGGTTAACGCCTGAGAAAATAGGAATCTTTGTGTACTATCAGTTACTTCAGCATTACATTGTGTACAAATATTTAATGCGTTACCTGAACATTCGTGTTAAACTTGAAATAATTTAATAATTCATTTTAACTTGTTATTTATTGCCGATACTCTTGTAATATCTGTTGGCCAATGGTCACGAAAAAAAAAAAACCCCTGAAGCATTTAGTATACTTTCTGTCGGATAGATGGCATTAATTCTGTCCCGTTCTCTACCATGTGCTTTCGTAAATCTGCTGCCAGATGACCTTTGTTGTGCAGTCGCCTTTCTATACCATATATTTCCTTTTTATTATTTTTAGCATTTAAATTTTCTTTGGGTTTTTGGTGGAAGTAAATCTGCAACACTGCATTTGCTTTTGCATTCAAGTAAAACCCGTAGAACTGGGGGTCGAAGCCGAAATCTCCCAAATACGTTACCTCTGAGATCTCGGTAACTGTATTTTGTTTAGATCAGTTTCTTGGAAGTATGGAAATAAAAAGCTATAAGGTTCAAATATATAGTTTTCTGTGCCGATATTGTAGTTATTATTATAGGGCTGTCACATGATTTCTGATTATTGTCGCCAACTTTACAGCATTAAGTAGCCAAATATAAGATAAAATTACTTATGAACCTATTCTCGTCCACAGATACTCGTAGATAATTAGGTACTCCAGTACAATGGCAAGTTATCTCAGATGGTTAGAGCGTCATGCTGTAATAAGCAGGTAGCTAGTTTAAATACGGCAGAAGTTTTTTCTGCTGCATTTAAAGGATTTGTCGCCATTACAATGATTTTCTGGCTAACATTATATTAATATTTTTTTTTTCTGCCAGAGTTAAAGGGGATAGCTATTATTATGATTTTTCCATATAATTGGTAGCACAACCCCCTATTAATTTATATTTACGAAAAGGAGGCGAGCGTAGGCTGTTAGGCCGTAGCTCGCCGCAGCAAACCACTGGGTCCACCGGTTTCTAGGATTTACCCGAGATTACGTTTAGGTTAGTGTGTGTGAGTGTGTGTGTGTGAATTAATTGCGAATTCCAATAATATATTTGAAGTTGAAGCATAATAATTAAAAAACTCGTTTTTATAATTAAAAAAAAACATATTGCAGACCCAAAGTTACGGAGGACAACACATAGGTTACGTTACGTTTAACAAAATAATTATACATGCAACATTTACACTGTTAATCCCTTAGGCAACTTAACACTAAGGAGACGTTCAGTTTTCTCCACTGCCATCCGTGAAATCTCGTGCCGAAGCACGCCTCCTTTCACCAGAACGGAAGGAGGGGGACGAGATCGGCACGAGAAGAGCTTCATAATTTAAGGTTAAGTTTTCTGATTATTGTCCGCAACTTTACACCAATAAGTAGCCAAATATAAGCTAAAATGCGGTAAATATAACCAGTTTCCTTGAAAATACACAAAATGTTGTTTAGAAATTTGAGTTACAAATTCAGCTGTGTAAGCAATATTTTTCCTAATGCTAAAAACAATCCTATATTTAGCATTATTATATAGAGCTGTTCACTGAAGAACCTTCTTCTTCTTCTTCTTCTTCTTCTTCTTCTTCTTCTTCTTCTTCTTCTTCTGGGGGGGGGAGAAACTTGCCTTTATTCATCCTCATAATTTTTTTATCTTTATCAAAGTAGTACCTGTTCCAGCGTTTCTGACAGCCTTCAAAGACATGCTGGAAACTAATTTTTTGCAAGATCCTTCAGAATCCCCTCCGCAGATCTCTCCACTTGTTCTGATGATGAAAAATGTTTCACACGTGTTTCTTAAATTGGGAGAAAAAGGAGCTCACAGGATAAAAAGTTCACAGGGGCTAAATCTGGACTATATGAAGGATGAGGGATAAACGTCACATTGATTTCTGTGAGATATTTAGCAATAACATTTGCAATGTGCGGCCGTTTTATTGTGGTACAGCATCCACCATGTACGGAAAGATTTCCTTTTGGGCGCGATATAGTCTTGCAGTATTTTCAGGATATCTCTATAGTATTCCTAGTTACAGTTGTTTGTGACATACTGGTAAACCATTCCTTGAATATCAAAAATAAGATTACTCGAACTCTCCCAACAGAAGCAACCAGTTTTGTACTTGTGATGATGAAGATTTCCACACAGAGCTTTGCTGTTTGCTCTCAGGACCGAAATGTTATAGCCAAGTTTCATCAGCGGTGATTTGCCTTGAAAGAAACTCCTCATCTTCCTGTATTACGCTTTTGTTCGGGAATCAGCTGTATTGGGACCACCGTGCACAAACACGTCTCATGTGCAACTGTTCAGTTACCAACGTATGAGAGGCACCCAGTGAAATTTTCAGAATTTCTTAAAGTGTTCTTAATGTTGTTCCTTGACCTTCTCTCACAATAACAGCAGCGATGTTGCTGTTTTCTTCTTAGAGCACAACTGAAGTACTGGTTCGCCTTCCTTTGAAATTGATTGCCTTCCATATTTATACATTTTAAACCATCTTCGATCTGTGCTATAGGGAAGAAATAGCTCTCCAAAGTCTCCTGTAAAATTACAAAGGACTCAGTTGAAGATTTGTTGAGACCAAAGCAGAATTTGTTGTTCGTCGTGTGCACTTTCATTTTGTTGTTGGTAGAACTGAACATGTCTCAAGTTGCACACCGCTCACAAACGGAAATCGGAAATGCTAACAATGAAACTAGTACCACACGTACATTACGCATTAATGTATCACAAGACCTCAGAGTTAAATTTTAACATGATTATTGCACTCATGTGACGTCATCTTGAAACCGACCAATCAAACGAAACAAATGTTTGGATTTTGACCAATTCAGCCGTATTACTGAGTGAAATTATTGAGAAAAAAAAAGTATAAAATCCGTTTTATCGCGCAACGTGCATCTTATGGTCAGTGTAGCCAACCCTATACCTCCACTATATAATTCCTGAACACGCATCACCTACCACTTTTGCTAGAGGCGGTAGGGAGCTATTGATAGCAACAATAGCATGGACAATCGACAATCATAACGCAAAATGGAGGGTTCTTGGTGATGCGTAAAATGCGCAAATTGATCTTATCATTAGGAATTCCAAACCACAGAATACAAAGAAAAATGGAGACACTGTATTTTTTTTTCCCCGCTCTCTCTCAGTTGGTATTATCAGAAAGTCGAAAGTTAGTGATTGTAATAGTCGACTTTTGTCCATTTTAGTCTCACGGTTCCTGAATAGAATAGATATTCATAAGTGTAACAAATGTTAATATTCTGTGCGCGGATTTCAAATAATATCATTTTTATTCTTATTTCATTTATGAAATAGTTCTAAACCCATATTTTGCTCTTATCTGTTGGCATTCGGCAATCGTCATTCTTTTGTCGCAAGATTGCTGGAAAAGGTTAAGTGCAAGTATATAATTATTACAATTTTGTAAGCCAAGTTTAGAGGAATTATATTTAAATTCTTATTTTATTCGTGAAATAGTCCTAATAAATATCACTCACTACGTTCGTGAATTTATCGGTAATCTCAGACCCTCTCGTGCTATTACGTGTGATAAATTATGCCTGTAAATAATGATCATTTTTTATTGAAGAGACCTCGTGTCTTAAAAAATAAACATTGAAATAAATTTAAAAGATAGTAATAACAGAATCTCGAACAGAATGTTTAGGATTTGGAAGCAAAAGGATCAAGAGAAAGGATATATTTTTAAAAAAATGTTTTTTAATATTTTTTATTGAGATGTCGATAAGGTACACTACAAATCTTACTTTCGGTCTAGTCTAAATACGTTTTCTTGTTAAGACGCGTATACTACAACTGCTGGAAGAATAAATAACTAGGCCGCAACTTGGGACGGGGGAGGCAAAAATATGCCATTCTTATATGAGAAAAAATATTGACAACACAAAACTTTCAACTTCTGCAAGCAACTGATATACCCTGGTCGATCTAATGGTCAAACTAAAATAGATGGAAGAAAAGTTGATAAATATACGTGCCCTCTTTTAAACACAAGTTTATCCATCGGAGCAAATCGTAGTACAGTTAATCGCTCTTTTATTGGTCGTTTTGGTAAATTTGGAACGTTATTTACAATGACTAAATTTAGAACTGCCCACACCTGTTCGTAAAGATATACAGGGGCAAACGGTTTGAGCCACATAGTGTCATAAATTGATGGACCGAGCATGTTAAATTGTAATTCTGTTAACTTTGTGTGTGTGTGTGTGTGTGTGTGTGTGTGTGTGTGTGTGTGTGTGTGTATTTGCGTAGCAAACACTTGGACATGAACTACAAGTTGCATACATTTCGGGCGAAAAGTAACAAAATGTCTGAATGTGCATTTGGTTTGTTGTTACTGCTACCAAGAGTGTCACCTTCAGTACAAGGACTGGGGAATCCGCGGAATACAGAGTTAGAACCTGAAGTGGGGGGTAATCGGACATCCATTCTATTTAAATTCAGAAGATAGATAACGATATCTCCATATTTAGACGTTTAACTAATGCAAATGTGGCATAGACTTCTCTGTAATCAATAGGGATGTATGTTAGTGTTATATTATTATTCTTATTAATAATAATTTATAATAGCAAATTAATAATAATTTGAATCTCAATTACACAGCAATAATATAATGAATTACCCGCTGTTTGGTTCAAGTAGGTGAGTCTAGCATTTTAAAACGGTGTTAATATGATCTGGCACTGCCAAGGGCTGTCACAGTGCCGTGAAGTATGGATCTTACTTAACTTTAACTGTCCTTGATGCTATCTGGATTCTGATCCTTTTGTACTCATGTCCCATTTCGCTGTCTTGTTTAAGGGGACTAATAATTAAACGCATGGGATATTTGTTATATTTTAAACTACTATGACTCAAAAATTTTCAGTATAATTTCTTGTAATTTATACAATTTTTTAATAAATCATTTATGATACTTGTTAAGATATATATATATATGTCATAAAGAAATTAAGTTAAGAGTTTGAATTTTGTGCTGGTAGTTCTTGATGAAACAATTACAAAGTAGGCAATAATAATGTACCTTTGATTATTTTTGTTTTTATATTTGTTTTATTTGTTTTTAAAATCATATATTTAGCATTAATACTTTTTCTAAAAACTTGTACCAATGTTATATTTTAATTTACTTTAAAGGTATTTGCGTTTTAAAGTAGTACACAAAATTGTCTTCTAATACTTTTTGAGTTATCTGTACCCGAATGTCAAAAAAGTGAACTTTCGATAAATTGAAGTTATAGTTAAAAGTTGGTGCTTGTAACAGAATGCCACTATTTTTAAATTAAACAGGTTTTAAGTTTTGGCACTCTGAAGGTGAATAAAGTTATGTATCTTTTCATTCGGAAAAGAATGGAGATTTTAATGACAAAAACTAAATTTTGATTTTGTCATATTTTCACGTACTATTCTCTTTGGTACAGCATCTCGCTTTTTGGGATTCTGTCGAAACACTCAATTCTCCGCCTTACTGCATCTTTTCGAAAGTTTATCCGTGTTTTCTTTGCCGCAATTCCCTGCATGGGCTTTAATCTAGCTAAATATGATTGACCGTTTCCCATTTTCTAGATTTTCCCTGTTTCTTCTGATTTCCTGAATAAGGTATATATGGTTTTTTTTTTGTTTTTTTTTGTTTTTTTTTTTTTGTTTATTAAGGACTGTAATGTAATTCTGCTATTCGGTGTGTATCGTAGCTTTCTTGTAATTGGTGTAGGTTGTTTGTAGATGCTCTAATTTTTTAAAGTGCTCTAATGATAGCCGGTTGCTCTGCTTGGCTTTTGCATCATTTGTCAGCAAGTTTATATTTTAGCTGGTGTGTTTGCTTGTTGTGGGTGAAGATTGCCATGCCAGGTCCAACCCCCTTACTCGCTTTTACTGTCATCTGCGAATATCTTTACTGGATATTCTTTTCCTTTAGCCGATTCAGTAAATTTGATTGGTCTGCTGAATGATAGTGGTATGTGTGTGTGTTTTGAATCTGTACCGTTACTGGCTTCGAATTTTGAACAACGCTTTCGTACAGAGTTGTTTAATGAACTTGTATTCAAACAGGTGTCTACTGTGCTTGTCATACTATAGTTGCACATTATAAGAGTCAAGGTGTACGTTTTTGAAATCTTATTGTCGTATCAAAGGATAAGAGTATTATTATTATTATATAAAGCCAATTAAAATGATTTAATCAAATACTATAAATATATGTACGTATACACAACATATTCTGGAGATTTGGAGCCGGATATTGTAAACTTTATTCCCTGCCCCAAATTGAGGATATATTGTTCTTCCTTATCCATGGCTTTTTGGGGATAGCGCAAAGCAATCTCCTAGACGATCCCGCCTCTGCCCTTACAGCTCAGATAATTCACCTTATGATTTCCCTCTCTTCGGCCCTCTAAAGCTGCAATCAGCGAGAGGATATTTGATGACGATGATGAAGTCATAGCCACAGTACAAAGGTGGCTGACATACAGAGAGTGATGCAGTAACATACAGAAGCTATATCTAGTTGGCGCAAAGCCATAGATTTAAATGAGTATGTTGAAAAATAGAATTAAAATCCAAAGAATTTAGGAACAATTCAGCATATTTGAAAATGAATTAAAACCTCATGAAAGAGAGTAAAATATGTTGCATTATTTATTAAACGCTGCCCGTAAATTAATTTCATGTTAAAATTTTCGCACCAGACATGCGTATAAAACTCACGGGTTAGAGGAAAAGTCTGACTAATTTGGTTCCGAGTGCTGGGGACCATCTCTAGGACTATTGCGTGTTTTCCTTAGTTGCGAGAGCTTATGCCGGGTTGGATATTTTTTACGAAGGATTTCCAAAGAACCGTTACGGTAAAAAACAATAAAACCTAAATAAATGGTACAGAAAGGGAGATTGCATAACTAAGGCGTCTGTCAGCAAATTTACGAAAGCAGATACCATTGAAGCATGACAGTACAACTGAAGCCCTCTTACTGATAGAAAATGAACCGAAGAAAAGTACTTCAAATTTCACATGCCCAATAATAATCAAATGTGACAGAAAGGTACGAGAAAAACAAATGAAGGATGACCATTCATTTCTTATGATTTCAAATCGAGAAATAAATCTTGATCAGCTCTCTCCTTGAACAGAATTTTTCTCCCCATTTCTCTGATTTCTTTCCAAGAGCAAAAAGTGTGTGAATTAATATAAAATCAGCAGACTGATGTAATGTACAGCGTGCTCTCTTCTTTGTTGCACAACGTCACATCATATTGTGTATATGCGACGTAGCAAAGCTTCTTACATCATTCTTTTATAAAAACTACCGCTAAGTATGACGTATGCAGTGAGATTATTTGAATTACGTGCCGCCTGAGTGAGGCTGTTTAGTATTTATAATTTTACTCAAAATACAAACTCATATATAACTTTTATGATAAGCATTACCTGTATTTTAAGAGATTTTGTATATGATGCCACTCAGCGGCAATACATTGCCGGTATCTGCATAGGTAATTCCTGTATTTCATTTAATTTTTCTTCGCTGAGTATATGGCGGTTTCTTGTCATTGAGAGATCCTATCTCTCACAACATTTTAACAAGTTAATAAACAATTTCTCTATCTAGAAAACGATTACTAGGATTTTCTTGGACCTTATCCGTTTTGACATATACTGAGGGTGCCAAAAAGAATATATACACACTGTCACAATGGATATCTATTTAATATATTTCAAAGTTGGACCGAAAAACAACAGTAATGTGTAGCATGATGTTCTGTAAACAGACAGGACTCACATACAGTATTATAGCGTTGCTACGTGACAGATAAATCAACAATTAACAAATGAAGTCAAGATTATCGTATGATGTTCTGTAAACAGATGTGATTCACATTACGTTTTGCTAGCGTTGCTACAACAAAATGGAGCCAAGATTATTGTTTGAACAGCGGAAAGCAATTTTGAAGTGATATTGGGAAAAAAGAATGTTGTTGAAGTTCAAAGGCAATGGAGATGCGTGTACAGAACCGCCAACGCGAGTAAAATTGCACGCACTCGAGACAAATTTGAGACTCATGGTACCGTCAAGAGCAGATCCAAAGCAATGGATAGGATAAAGAGGTCCGATTGAGTTTTCATCGCGTTCTCCGGATCTAACTCCGGGCTTCTACCTATAGGGAACTCTTAAGGATGTTGTATACCGTAGAGAGCCAGTTACAATGGCAGCACTTCAGAAAGAAATTGAAACGGCATGTGCTGCAATCGCTGAGGACACTTTCGCAAACGTTGCTCAATCAATATTCAACGTACTCAGAAGTGTATCGACGCCGATGGTGTACATGTTAAGCAACTGTTGTAACTGTAAAAGTTTAAGATGATTAGTGCTCATCATTTTCTGTTTGTGTGAATTCAGTTTTATTATGTCAACACAGTTTTTTCTTTGCTTGAATTGTATATACATTTTTGGCAACCTCTGTATATAGTAAATTTAAAAAAAATTCTTCAAAGAAAAATTATCATATGGTTTACCCACAATGAAATCTTGGAATAGTGGAATACCACTCTCTGACAAAATAACTACAAGCTACTATCTGCATATGCATTATAGGCCTTTACTGACTTCTCGCAGTGCGCAGTCGCGCTCTGCAGCCTATATCTCAAATAACCTGGCTGTAGCTTTTTGTACATTAGTTAAAACTGCTGTTTGAAAAGGAAAATTTATTTCGTGAATATTTATAAAATCTAGATTACAATTCTTTTCAAATGTTGTTGTTCCTTCCTTGACTTATTTATTTTAATATAATTATAAGTATGCTTAAGGCATGTAATTTTCGCTCCATGAAAAATATGAAATAAACTATTTCTGAGGGAGAAAGAACGATTATTTCTATGTAACTGTATGTGTATATAGCATAAGTATACATAAACAAGGCAGCAGAAATGAGGAAATTGGTAAACTCATAAGCCTGTACCAGCTCTTAGACTGTAAACGTGATTGTGCACAGTTATGTCAAATATATTTAATACCACGTCCCCGACTAGACTAACGATACGGGTTTTTTTATATAAGGAAGAACATAAATAAATTGCTACTTCTTCTCGCTAACAGCGCCTTTACAGAAAATTTTAAACCATATCGCTTCAGATTGTTTAAAGTTAATTTATTTAAATTACTATAACTTTACTGATAATGAATAGTTTAGAAAATTAAATACATTCTTTTATTCACCACTGAATAAGGTTTAATGTAGTGGTATTGGTTGGAATTGTTTCAATAATTTTTAATGTAACAAAATTTTCTGCTCGTCTTGTTAGTTTATTATTTCCTAAATTACTGTTGAGAGATTTTTAAGAAAATGTTTCGTTCTTCATTTCCTTTGCAACGCGAAAGTTTTTGTCCAAAACTCATTACCTAATTTGTAGGATATTTTTCGAAATATAAGTAGAGTATAAGTAAATAGTAGACATTTTATAATTATATATTAATTTATTTTATATAAATAATCCCCAATCTGTATGCGTAAAATGTTTGTAAATTTTAGAAACGTTACACAGTTTCAGAAGTGCTTCCTTACAGTCCTTAATACTGTTTCTCAGAAATCTCGTAATTTAAGTGATATATATTACTTAATTTTCAACATTACTGCTTGGAATGCTGTTTGGAAAGAACAGATGCGTAAGTAGGGAAATAATATGAGCGTTCAAGAAATATATGACACGCCGAATTTCCTTTTATAACGTCCAGAAGAAAAAAAAACTTGGAATAGAACACTCAACACAGCGGTTTTCAAACCCTTGTTCACCTTTTAGCAAGGTGTTGAATTCGGTAACCTTTTCGTTTTGCTACCAAATATTAGTGGTTGCAAAAAGATTTGTTCTTATTCAGTTTCATAATCCATTTTATTATAAAAATGTTGACACCTTTGTTTACCAATTGCAGAAGACCGTAATATGTTCTAAAAATAGAAGTAAAAAGATAATATCTTGGTACCTTAAATTTATTTCTAATGTATTTCAATAAATGAAGTATTTAATTAACTTTTTATATATCAGAAATATAGCCCACAGATCAGTTATTTTGGTGTTAAACCCAAAACATTGGAGATAAAGTACTTACCGACTAGACAAATGAAGAATACAGTGGCGTTTGCTGCAAATGTCGATGTCAGCCCGTTCATTTTCTTCAGTCACAAGAACTTTGTGAGACCTCACCCTGGCAAAAGAATGTCCATAATGTTTCCTTGCAAACGAAACCTCGCGTGGTTATTTTATTTGGAAATGTCGTTGCAGCACCTTTTAATTAAACAGAAACGTTCCTCCGCTCATGACAACACCTGTATGAAATGTCTGTACAGAGCACGTGACACCGCAACCAACACGTGTTTGCCCACAGGGACGGCACCTCCGAATGCCTTGCCGGTAGCGACAGGAATACTGCTACAGACCCACAGTGTCTCTCTACTTGTAGGCGCCCGCCTGCACTCTGCAGGACTTCCGTTCTTTCGCCGCCTCCCCCCCCCCCCACCAAAATCCAACCCTAGTTGTGGGTTCCGCAATTGTTGACGTTCATGACATATTATAAACTCCTTCAATACTACACCTGCTAAATACGAGTGCACAATGAACAGTGGTTATTGTTGTGTTAATTTTTATTGTTATCGAAAATAGAACAGATTCTGTATTGAGAAATATTAGCAGAGGTAAGAGAACTGGAGCCAGTAATGTATTCAGATAACATTCTTTGAATTCTAAAGCGGGGCTTATAGTAATATAATCCCTACAAATTATCTAAATAATAAAGAAATAATATTCTGAAAAGAAACCGTCTTAAGTAGTTTAATAATTTCAAAATTTGCTCTCACTAGTTATGAATTTTGAAAGAAAAAAGCTCAATTAGATAAAATAATATTAAAACTAAAAGAAAAGAAATAGTGGTGTTTAAAACATAATATTTATTTTTATTATTTAATTTGTGTCATTTTATTAACCTGTCTTAGTAACCAACAAATTTTTCTTCATAAAATCACTTTTAAATCAGTTTTCAGCTGTGTATTCTATGATAACATAACTAATCAATTTACACTTACGTTCTTTCTTTATTTAGCTTATGCCGACAAGCGCCGAGGATTTTCTGTATTTCTCTGAACCCATTCCAATTTAGTTACACTAAGCACAGCGCAACGCATAGAGTGCTATCTAGTAGCATTCTAAAGTATTACTTGGATATGATACGGAAATTGTGTCCAAGCATTTCTAACGTGTCTTAAACCTATGACACCGAACCCACGGCTTAAAGTTCCCCTAGGGGACTGGCGCTAGAGGTTTTTACATCTAGAAAAAGTCATTCACGTCGGCCGGGTCTGAACCTGCAAATCTTGTATTCACGGGAGATTTTTCCCCCCCCGACCACCGTAAAATAAGAGGAAAACAACTAATTTTATTCGTTTTTCTTTTCACTTTTCATCGATAGATTATGTTAAAATAAGAGAAGACGTTGTTAGATCAGACAAGTGATGAACTCCGATCGAATTTTGTGCTTATAATACATAATGTATGATTATTAGTTTGACACTCGACTACCTTCCTGCCAACAAGACATGCCAGAAATGATAATTGCATATCTGTAGATAATAGTATAATTTCTGGATAATACTAAAAATTTTTTATCGTCATTTGCACCAGATCATTAAGAAATAACAACAATAATAATAGAGTAATGCTTATTATTGTAATTATTGTTGTTATTATTTTTTTAATATATCGGGACTTGTATTTATTCCTCCACCTTTTCATATGTCCTTGCTTTCTTCATCTATAGATTAATATTGTGCTGTTTTGACTATTTTTAATCTGATATTTTACGTAAGTGATATTACATTTTCTTTTATATTTTTTTTTTTTCATTTCATGTTTAATATGCATTATATTTTTTAACAAAGTATTTCCATAAAAGTTTGGTAGTTTTTATATATGTTTCGGCCAAAGTAGAAAACAAGCTATTGTGAACATTTGCTGATTTTTTTTGTGGACATTGTTCAAATAGACAGGTAAATGTAAGAAACGTTTTAAATGTATCACTTTTTGAGATAATATTAACATTGGCCTTTGGTTAGAAAAGTACCACTGCGCAGGTTAGTTCACATGTTCTGCCGCTAAGCAGCGCTACTGCAATAGTGTCTACACATGGGAACAGTAGAAAAGTATTTATAGATACGGATTTGTGCAATTAGGTGTTTATTCATTAATAATTTGTCGTCGGTGATGGTGCCTAAGAATTTGCTTACTTACCAAATAATAAAAAGCATTGCAAAACTTAGCAACTAAATTATCATTCTCTGTTAGCTTCGTTGCATACATTGTAACGGTTGCACCGTTCCACTCCCACTGAAATTTAATTATAATGTAAATTTATAATCATATTATGTCATGTCATGTATTGTAGTTATCAATACACACACACACACACACACATATAAAAGAAAAATATAAATAAAGTAACACCATTAACAACAAACCAACAGTAATTATAATAGTAGTAAAGGACAAAATACCAAGAAAAAGTCACACTTGAGATCGCAATATATATATATATATATACTCGTATATTGGGTTTACCTAAAATCCAATATTTAAAAGTTACTCTAGCGGCACCAATAATTGCTTTTTTGCATCGAAATTCCGTATATGCCATTTAAATAAAATAGAAAATGTTTTCTGAAAATCAGGAAATTCCAACAGTAAGCTTAGTTTTAATTGCTGATAGTTGTGGAGGGGATAAAACGAAACAACACATGATAGCACAAGTGCAGCTTGAAAATAAAGATATGTTATTGTGTGGTCACATTCAATTATGTAGCAGATCAAATCAACAAGTTTCTACTTCCAACGGTTCCTTCTCATCTGTGTTTCTCCAGACAATTATCGTCCCGTCTTTCGTAATTGAATTTCTTTCATTTTTTCCTCCTCTCAACTACCTTTACATATAAATATAATTTATCATTTGACTGGTTGCATGGTAGTTTGTCGTCATTATGGCGATAGACATTTTGAACGGTACTGTACAGACAAAATGCAGTATTGAACAATTGTGAATTTTGTCCTAAGGTTGTTTCATTACTCATGTAATGTTTAGTAATTTATCACTATCCATATCCATAATACATTATTAAAACTTGGGATTTTTTCCGTGGTCTTTGTTTTTAATTAAAATTTAAAAGCCAATGCTTTTGCTGGCTACTGCGGCCAGCATTGTCAGTGAACTAATTGAAGAGTTGTCCGGAGAGGCAGAGAGAAACAGAAATGTTAGAAGTAGGAGCGGTGAGAGAGTTGTGATGCAGTTGTTTTTTATTAGTAACGGATTTCATGTTTTGCTTATTTGAAAATCTAATACTAATCAACAAACCATTGCACCACAACTCCTACCCACTCCCACTTCATACGACTCTGCCTCTCTCTGTCTTTCCCAACACTTTCACTGAGACCACTGAAGATGCTGGCCGCGGTAGCCAGATAAAACTTTGTTTTTTTAAATTTCATTTAAACCAATTTCCATGGCAAAATAGCCCGGTAATGATCAAGTTTAATATTAGCAATAATAATAATAATAATAATAATGTCTATCCGTCTTCCTGTTTATGAGATTCAGACTATGAGAGATGAGGTAATACTTTCCAGACCTTTAGAAAACTTCATGCAAAATGGTATTTGATCTAGCCTTATGATTTCGTGCTGGAGAATTCGAGTTTTTTATGGATATTGGAGTGGGCACTATATTATAGAAATTAATATATTAAGTTCTCGGTTAGAGACATGGCATTTTTGCCAAAATATCTTCTTTCCGATTTAAGAATTCCTTTCGTATTAATGGTGTTCTAGAGTCACAGAATGAGATCCATCTTCCACTCTTAACAGCGATTTTATTAATGAAAAACTGAAAACTAAGCAACATTTTCCAAATTGATTGTTCAGCCTAGGATGGGTGTCAAAGATTCTCATTTTTCTTGATTGGGTAGTTTATGATTATTTGATATTCCATTATAGCCAATTTTAAAAATCTAATTTTATGTAATTTCGGTTCCTTGATTGATGCTGGGTTATAATTGTTGTTACAGAAAAGGACACAGCAACAGACTATGCATTCAAGCACTGCATTCTTGATCGTAAGCCTTATTTCTAACTTCTGACTTCCAAATATTCATTAGATAATATATGTATAATAAAAATAATAACAATTGCTTCTCATGTGTGATCATATTCATAATAATAAAACATTTCCAGTAAACATCTTTCCAGGTCATGTGTGAACTATTTAATAACTTATTAGAGGCAATTACACTTGATGCTATTGATCTTATATGGCTCAATCCTGACGGTGCGCTGCCTCATTTTAATCTAGTTTCTGTTGGGTGCTCATATGTACTAGCCTGTCTAACTTTAATGGCTTTGATTTTTACTTAATAAGTCATTTCAAAACCTGCGTATCAGATAATTGACAACATTTAACGTCATTAGCTAAGCCAGAGGTCTGACATACTTGAAAGGATAAAACGGTCTCTAAGTCGTTTGGGCATATCAGCAGTTTGCATTGGTTGGTTTACTGCATCGTCATCTGTTTATGGATAGTTTATTGTTTGACGTTTCACTAATTCATCACTTGCACATACCATTTCGGTCTACAAAGGGCATTTCTTTTTGTAAAGCCAGAACTTTATGTTGTAGTAAATTTAAAACATTTTAAAAGAAGCTCTCATCTTTTAAAAGAACTCTGAAGAAGCCCCACGTGACTACAAGTGGGAAACGTGGTACAAGAGGAAGTTTAATTAGGGGGCATAGCCACTTCAGTAAATAACAATGGACAGTAGCATCTCTTTCCGAGAGACTCCTTGTGTCCAGCTACAAGTCCTTGAAATAAAGAGTGGTAACCCAGGATTTCTATATAAAAATGTTTTACCAGCAAAGCGAAACGAGATATTTCCCTCTTTAGGGCAATTGCTTCTGAAAATAATTTTAAAATTTTGCCTTTTTCTCTTTCTCCATTTTTACTGGAAACATAGTGGCCACTTTACTAAAAATAAGAGAGTACTACTGTAGGAATATAAGAGAAGGAATCTTCCTTTGCATTCCTCTTTCGGAATGTTGTAGATGCTGAGCCATTGAAACCAAGTAATAGTGAGAATGAAGCTAACAATAAACAGATAACCTGTATTATAGGTATCTTTTATAGGATTACATATTTGATAAAGGCGTTGTTTGCTAATGTTTGTGTAAAATAACGTTTCATGCGTTTTTTTTTTGTTTTTTTGTTTTTTTTTTTTTTTGCATGCAAACCAAAGAGTAAATTTTACTTTTGTTAAAAATTATATATTTACTGGAATTTTTTTATTTTCTTAAGGCAATTAGTACCAATGTAATTACGTATTTTAGAGGCTTTCTACCTTTATTAAAACGCAAATAAACAGCAGCATTAATTAATATACCTCCTAAACTGTTATCGTAGGAACTATTGCTAAAGTTGAGTTAATTCATTCTGCATTTGTTAACTTGGGAATGAATATAAAAATTGTATGCAGAATACACGAAAAATGAAGCCCTAGAGTCACAAAACATAGCAGAGCATGTCAAAATGCTCATAAAAGAGAAAGGAGCCTAGTCACCAACTCTATTTTTCCATTTTGTCATTGAGGACAGTAGCTTGTCTTCTTTTAGTAGCATACAGAATAAATGTTATTAACCTTCGTCTTCCTGACACTGATTAAATAGGATTTTTCAACAAACAGGGTCACAATCGCAGTATAGAGCCATAGGTTTCGTTCCGAAATGGGGTTCGTAAAAACTAAGCACGAATGCATGTGGATGTGGCATACACATAGACAATGGGATTATCTGAGAGGGGCCGCCTGAGTGCGGTTGTTTACTGGGGAAGTGCAGTCATAGCAACCTGAAAAAGGTAGATAGAATCGCCGCGAGTAAAGTTAGAATTTAATTTTACAATTTATATTTTTACTAAAAGTATAAAAAGATACTATATTTAAACACTGATCATGTGAGTAGTACTTAACGCCCGTTTTTACTACTGATACTGGTGGTAAAATAAAATAATACCACTATTTGCCATTGATGACTGAGGAAAAACTTCAAAAAACCTCATCAGGAAGAAGAGTTCTGGCGGAAATCAAACCCGAGACCTTTCGTTCATGAGTCTGTGCCTTAACGACTTCGGCCACCAGTGTCTGTTTAAACTAATGATAATAGTAAGAACTAAAATATGTTTTAAGAGATGTTAAAATGATGCCCCTCGGCGGCAATAAATTGCCTGTATCTACGTAGGAAACTTCTAACTTTTCACGTCGAATTGAAACACGTTTCCTCTCTCCTAAAACGTTTAACAAGTTGGCTAATAGTTTCTGTACGGAATACAATTGCCAGGATATTTTCTTGCGAATCGCCTAACCACTTATCTGCAAAAAATCAGTTTTCATATATGCATCGTATATAAAAAATATGTTCAAGATTATATTTATATAGTGGCATAACTAACGAAGAACGATTAGTACACAATTTGCATACAATGAAAGCAACATACGAATGCACAACCACTTGCTGGCAAGCCTTTCTAAAACTAATTATAAGCTGCTGCATTATATGACCTTGATGACTGACTTCTTCCAGTACGCAGCCACACTTTGCTGACCCGTAATGCAAATAACCTTTCTGTACAAATATTTACCTATATCCTGTTGCCCATGGTTCATACAGTTTGGTTGTAATGGAGACCATTTTTAACTACATATTGCACTTCTCTTGTATTGTGAAACAGATTATGAAATCAGTAGAAATCCATTATCTCCAAATAAACACTCAAGACGTGCATATAAAAAATGTGCTGAACAATAATCACCGGTTCCTTTGAAAGTTGTACATTAAACTCTTAATGCTATGCAAATATATCAGTAACAATTTTTAAACAAAACTAATTATCATTATCATCATGTATAGCTTTCTAAACTATACGTAATAAATATGTTCTCTAACATATGTACGAGAGTAGCTCCATAAGTTTCCGGCCTCGCCCATAAGGATTATCGCCTTCACAAACCGCTTATCTGGTGTCATGCCTTATCTATTAAGTAAATAATTGCAGCTGTAACTTCCGCTCCGCTGTGCTCACTTATTCGGATATAGTTGCATAAAGAAGGCTATGTGTAGAAGATTGTGACATGTTCAAAATGCAGTATCGAGCTGTTATTAAGTTCTTCACAAAAGAAGGACTTACTCCAAATAAAATTAAATAGCGATTTGACGGTGTATATGGGGAAGCATTGCCCTCATATTCTACCGTAAAAGAATGGGTCAAACTTTTTCGAATGGGTCGAGAAAGCGTGAAGACGAAGAGCGTGCAGGTCGGCCCTTGGAGGTGCTCACTTCTGAAAACATCGCTCGCTCTTGTGAAAGGAGAAATTATGGAAGACCGGCGGCTCAAAGTTACAGAAATAGCAGCAAGATTGGGTCTTTCTAAAACAACATTTCTTCGAATTATTCATGAACATTTAAACATAAATAAGGTTAGTACAAGATGGGTGCCTAGACTTCTTTCCTCAGTCCAAGAGCACCATTTGTTGTCAGGCATTTTTGGAGCTCTGCCGTGGCAACGAGAGAGAAGTTCTGAAACCATTGTTACAGGAGATGAAATTATTGTCCTCTACTATGATTCCTTGTCCAAAAGAGAATCAATGGAGTGGCAGGCGTAAACCTGGTGAAGCACTGCCTCTAAAGGCCAAAGACACTCAGTCAACCAACAAGATTATGGGCACTATCTTTTGGGACTGTGAAGGAATACTTTTCATTGACTCCAAGGAGAGGAACACCACAGTAAATGGGGAGTACTGTGCTGGTCTGCTGCACAGACTACGTGCTTCCATCAAAGAGAAAAAGCGAGGAAAGTGAGTGGTGGTATGTGCCTTCTTCACGATAATGCGCCTGTGCATGCAGCTCTTGTTGCAAAGAAAGCTGGACGAAATGTGACTTGAAGGAGATCGACCATTCACCTTAAAGCCCAGATCTAGCTTCCAGGGACTATTTTCTCTTCTCAAAACTCAAGAAGGACCTTCCAGGAAGGAAATTTAAGTGTGACAAAGAAGTGATGGATGCTGTTTATGCCCATTTTGTAGACAAGACTTCTGACTATTTTTTTGGTAGGGGGGATTGAAATGTTAATCCAGAGATGTGAGAAGTGTATTGCAATAAAGGGTAACTATATTGAAAAATGAAATATAGTTTTTATCTTTATCATACCTAGAAAATGGTTAGGCCAGAAACTTATGGACATATCCTCGTATATTATCATGGACTTTTCCCAATTTTGGAATTATTTCATCCAATTGGGTGCAATATTTACATCCATTCTCTTGAATAAGAATGAAGCAATGGCAATTTTGGCAGCACAGCTTATGTTGCAAGTTGTGAACTTGCTGTAATAATGCAACCCAAGGGAGTCAATGTGACAACAGAGCTAACTATGATAAAATAGAACAATTTATTCTGGTACTAGAATCCAGAAAATTGAATATGTAATCTTAAAGACCATATTTTAGATTTAGAACACACATTTTTGATAATACACCTCGATTCATGAGAAACACACCCATAATGTTGGCTGTGCTGTAGATATTCACAAATGTTATCCAGAAAGAGCTGAATGCAATGCTACATATTTGCAAGAAATTTTCAGTGATCATAACAATTCACATTGATATTTTCCTCCAGCTCCTATATAGTGCAAGACTTGTTGACATACACTACTCCTTTCAAGACACTATACAGGAAAAATTTTGCACAGAGTCAAGCCAAGAGAATTTGATGGCCAGAACTCCATCAAAATTATCCTGTCTTCAGAATGTCCTTTACGGATATTTAGACTACCTTCATTCCTCTCAAACTTTGTGCCAAGCTTGCACTTATTTGCTCTGTTAATATCCTCCATTTAATTCCATCAAAATTTCTATCTGACAATGCATTAGATAAAGAACAAAAAGAAGTCTGTCTGTTACTAACTGCAATCTTCTACCCTACACTAATTACAATAATTAAGCGAGCTCATTTAACACTGTGACTTTCAAAAATTATAGCAGAATGAAATGCAAGGAAAAAGAGAAAAGAACCATTTAGTTGCTGCCTTAATAGTATGGTACACCTCTATGAGAAAATTTAAAAGACATACCTTACTACTCTGTCACCAGAATTTTTCCCCTTTCTTTATATTTAAATAAAAATTTTCCTCGTGTTTCATATTATATATTTATAATGAACTCTGATATTAATGTTTTCCAGGGTCTTGTGTTGAAATAATCACTACATATTATTTTGCACCATATATCTGCTAATACAACCTTTGTGAAATCCAAATGATACTAGCTTTTAGTTTTTTTTACTTCCTTTCTAACAGGGCTTTTAAATACTAAAGGACTTCAGTTGAATTTAGCCAGTAAGTAAAGTTTGAAAGTTATCTAGAAGTACATATATACTCAGTTCATCTATCTATCAAGTTTTACCTACATTAAAAAAAGTTCGTAATATTAGCATTCATACATGCACAAAGTAACAGTATCATTGGCAATACTCTTTATTGACAAAATTGTGAAAAGTATTATCAGTATAAAAGGGATGGAAAAAAAAAACGAAACATTAAGTATAACTGATATTAATTACGATTTCACTTGGCTGATTTCTCATGAAATTGTCATAAATAATTCAGTAGGCACCAAGAAAGTTTTAAATCTTTCTAAAGGATATCATATTTTTATTAGTTTTAAGATTCCAAATTGCTAAATTTTTAAATGCCTTGTCTTGTATCTCTTTACATTCATTGTTTTAACACTCCAATTGTTAGAATTTGTTTTGTATTTTTTTCCTCTTTGAAAGTTGTTTCTCGTGTAAATATTTATAGCAAATAATAATAATAATAATAATAATAATAATAATAATAATAATAATAATAATAATAATAGTAATAATAATAATAATATTAATAATAATAATAATAATAATAATAATAATAATAATAATAATAATAATAATAATACAGTGTTAATTCAAATGTATTTCCTATTTATATTCATTAAATGACTGTGTTTAAAATCATTTATACTAATTGAATAATTCCTACTTGAATAATTGTTGCTTTTTTGCAAATTTTCTCATCCCATATTGACAACATCAATCGCTACACCTGCCAGCACTGACACACAATACGTCTTAAATATATTACTGAAATATTTAAATGTGAGAAATATTAAAATATATTCTTATAAAAATGTTAGAGTAAAATTTTAAAAGAATTGCCTCTGTAGATCTTCAGAAAAACATAAATAAAAAAAATACATACAATTAAGAATTTTTTTGATAATTGAACCTAAAGTTTATTGCAGAGACCCATGCCCAAGGTTGCAAACCCAGCCAGGGTGGTTGGATTTTTATAGAACATCAGAAACTTAAGTATGGCTTCCTTTGGAAGGGAAGTAAAGCCATTGGTCCTATGTTATAGATTTATGGCAACAAATAAAACTGGCATTATGCAAGAAAAAAAGTTGTTTTTTGTTAGAAAAATCTTGCTGAGCACCGCATGAGATTATTTGCTTCAAGATTTACACATAATGATAATTGCAGAATCAATTTTAACATGTCTACCTTTCCAAATATGAAACTGATGACAACTACTGTGCTACCTCACTTGTCTGACACTGAAATTCTGCCCTCATCCATTCAGGGCTGTTGTGTAGTCAGTTTTTATAGTCGTTCAGATTACATTACATTATGCTGAGGAGGAGTAACAGTTGATCAAATGGCAGAATGAACAGGAGAGGAAACTGGTACCGAAACAACCTGACCATTTTGCATATCATAACTTTCCCATCCAACCACTGAGACCAAACTTTGTCTCATTGGAAAACAAGAAGTATTGAATACATTGCTAATAAACCTCTACTCTTTCCATGTTGTTGAAACAACTTGTTAAAATATTTAATATTTCAGCACTTTTCTGTATTCAGTCTTGTAAAATTCTTGAGCAAATGTCATTTTTTCCCCTTTGGAATTATTTCATAATTTCAAGTTTAATTTAATATTTTGAAGCTTAGCATATGGAAATAGTGGGCTAATAAAAAAGTAAAGTCTAGAATTAGGATAATTTAAAGTTTTATTGCAAAATAAAATAAAAATACTAATTATCTCATAACAATATTAGATCTGAAAGCAAGATATTTATCTTATTTTGATTTAAAGTAAAACACTAAAAATCATGTCGTCACATTAAAACTCTCTTTAAGTTTCACAAACACTTCGTGAAACTTAAAGAGAGTTTTAATGTGACGACATGATTTTTAGTGTTTTACTTTAAATCAAAATAAGATTAACAAAAGTTTCACTGTGTGGATTCCCAAATTCCGTAAACAAGATATTTATGTTTGTGTGGAATATAAATATGAAACCCATACACAAGATTACCAAATATAGTAACATTACTATGTAATAAATAAAGGCAATATGGAATTATGCAAATTAATACAAATTATATATATATATATATATATATATATATAAAACAATATAATTTTCATAAAAATATAAAGAATTATACTCAAGTAAATTGACTTCTGTTTATCTTTTAACATAATTAAAGCTTTAAAAAAATCATACAATGACTAAAACTGATGAATAATGGTTATCACATAGTTACATAACAAAAATTCTAAATGTTGTGTAAGGCACTCCAAAGCTATATATCTGTATTGTTTAATAGATAGATAGGTTTATCAATCACTGGCTGGCACAAATTTAGAACTTTCACAATTAGCTTGAACATACAGAAGGAGAATTATTTGTTATACATCTTGAATAGATTAATTCAAAGTAGAAAATCTTTTTCAGTGGCAAAGCACACACTGTATAGGCTGAGGCTTCAGATATCAAAATGAATGAAAAATCTAATTCATATTAAATATACCATGGAATTGGCTCTGTAATCTTATTCTAATATTTTTTCATGTTTAAAATTGTGGCATTTTGACTATCAATAATATAAGTGACAATTTAAATGAAATTACATGCAATAAAAAAGGTATCAAATTCCCTGGTACATCCATAAGTCTATTTGCATATGAGATTAATCCTCAGATCCTTTTTCTGTACATATATGTACATCAGTCACTCTTGAAATGAATTTTTGGCATTTCACTGAACTTACCATCCTATTCTCTGTAAACTATATATCTAACTAGATACCACACAGTTCCTAGAGTTGACAATTACATACAAATAGTGGGAAAACAGTTATAAAATGAAGAGTTACCAACCTATGATATGGCCTGCATTCTTATTTAAACTAAAATACAATTATGGGAGTTTAAGAATGAGGTTTATAAATAATAAGTTATGGTTAAGTGGTATTTACTCTTAAAAATAAAATAATTATATCAACTGCATACATAATACCAAAAATTCCATAACAGACCTCCCCTTCACCTCTCCTTGGCAGTGCCTTGAAAAATCATTCACAAGGCAGGCTGAACCTTCAACCATAATATTACTGATTAGCTATTTACCTGACACATAGAAAACTAGTTCAAATACACTATTTCAATTCATCAATAAAAATTAACACATATGAGTCAATGTACTAATTCTGGGTAAGCTCAGCCTTACAACTTAAATGAACACTTCATTCCTGATCTTACCTAGCTGCAACAAACTTCTGCTAAGTCTAAAAGTTAGCTTTCCACACCTTGTTTTATCATCCAGTGTTTCTTTCTATATGTTTTGCAGAGCTATAATTAAGAATATGAATTATGAGGGCAAGTCAACAAAGACTTGAGAGTTATTTTTTTATCACGCACAGCAAAAAAACATTATTGAAACAATGTTGCATGATGAAAATGGATAAGCCTGATTGATGGACAAAGCTGAAGTTCACTCGCACATGCATCTGTACACAGGAGATGAGCAATTATGGTGGTTCCCCAGTTGCCTACATGCAAAATGGTGTCGATTCATGAAGAGCAATAAGCTGCATTGAAGTTTTGCTTTTGTTTGCAGAAATCTGGCATGGAAGCTTACATATAGTTGCAGCAGGTATATTGTGATGATGTTCTGCCAAAATTCACAGCATTTCAATGGTTCAAGGAATTTAAAAACTGTGTTTCAACAACAATGCAAGGCAGTCCAGGTGTTCCAGCAACAGTAAACAAAACCATGATTAACACAGCTGGTGTCATTGTTCGTGAAGACCGTGAATAACAACTGACAGTCTTATTTTGATTTAAAGTAAAACACTAAAAACCATGTCGTCACATTAAAACTCTCTTTAAGTTTCACAAACACACTTATAAAAGTAATTTTGGTACATGTTTCGTGAGGTACATTCCTCACATTGTCAACCAAAATGACGACTCAAGTCGTTAATGTGACGACGGCAGATGCATTGGGCAAAAGACATTCAACTTAACAGAATACTTTGAAAAAGAGACCCCACCAATCTGAACTGAGCCTAGTATATTTCATGCATAAAAAAACAAAAAAAAAACATTCTCAATAGTATTATTTGTCTAGCTCTCATACATTAATTACATACATAATTCCTCACAAATTAAATTGCAAGTACACATTCCTGAAAAAATTAAGTTCACTAATACATATTTTCTTACATGCTTACATCTGTGTGTGTGTATATATATATATGAAAAATAAAAATAAAATAACACTATTAACAATGTAACAAATTAACAGTAATAATAAAAGTAGATAAGGATAAAACACTTAGATAAAGTCGCACTTGAAATTGCTATATTTCGAACTATATTGCAGTAGTTCGATAAGGATAGATAAGGGTAAAACACTTAAAGTAACACTTGAAATATAGCAATTTCAAGTGTGACTTTATCTAAGTGTTTTATCCTTATCTACTTTTATTATTACTGTTAGTTTATATACATATATATATATAAAAATTAACAGTAATAATATTTATTTATTTATTTATTTATTTAATAGCTTTTCCATTGCATGCTTTTTCCTCATTACAAAGATTTTCTCTAAGATAAACTATAATTCACTTCCAAAAATATCAACAAAATTACATAAAATTATTACAAGTTAATAATACAAATGGTATAAACATAAATAATGTAAGTTCTTTATCAACTCAGTTCTTTTTATATTTCTTTCATTATTACAAATTATTATAAAAAAAGCTATTCCTAATCATTTATTTTAATATAAAGATTTTATTTTGTTGTTAAAATTCACTCTTAATCTCAATCTAAAAGTTCAATTGACAAACTCTGTTTAATCAAAAAATGTTCAACTTTTATTTCTAAGTTACATAAATTGGAATGATTGGACTTTTATTAAATAACATTTGTTGTCTTCTACATTGTGATATCTATAGTTTTTAAATTTAAATAGCAGTACCGATAAAATATCTTTTATGTATATTTTACCAAAAACAAACAATGTTCTGATATGGCTAACTGAAATTTTTTAAAAATCATAATTAACTATGAATTTTTTACTTTAAAGTAAATTAGTTTGCATTTTCAATTATGCAAAGGATTATAGAGCTTCAATATATTTCCTGTCTAATATACTCAGGTGATTAAGCTAACTCAGATCCTTAGGTTGCATAGTAACTGTGAGAATAATTGTGCCAGCTCAGGACTTCATTAATGTATTAGTCTGAAACATACATTGCTACATATTGAATAAAAAATTTACCTAAATATACACTTATTAATAATAACAATAACAATCAAGCTGCTTATATGAGTGCATATAAATCTTTAGTTATTAGCATTTTAAAACTGCAGACAACAAAGAAATGCATTAAGACTTTTAAAAATACATTCCACTAAAAAGAAGTGCAAAAATTGAAATCAAAATCAGCAGTTACTTTTTTAATAAATGGATGAGCTTTTCTGGTTTAGAGCATGAATAGATTTTTTAACATTTGTTCTACAATAAGGCTCATATCCTCAAGTCAAAATGGATATTTAACCCTATAAGTCAAGTTTTATAGTTTTAGACACCTATGGTCCACAACTTATAATAAAGTATTCAAAGTTATCCACCATTCCCTTCACCATAGTGCCAATTGCTATTCAGTATGTCCTTGTTAATTTTATTTATAAAAAAGGATAAACACATTTTGTGGTTCCCAGATAAATATATAACATATCTGCCAGTTTTCAGTAAGTCATATTTACTTTTTTGTTTGAAATAAGGTAATTATTTAATTATATAGAGAAGTTACCCGTGAAGCTACAATTAGCTACAGATTTAAAACTGGTACTAAGAGTATCCAAATAACCAAAGAGAAAAAAAATTGGCATTAATAAAAATTAAGCAAGGAAGCAAAACAATAAAAGTCCACTTCCAAAGCTGTACGCCTCACCCACTCCCAGCATTTGAATTACATTACACTGGCCTTAATCTATCATTGTTGTGCCTAATTTCAGCAAAAAATTAAGGTCTCTGAAATTATAGGGAACAATTTTTTTAATGCCAACAGAAAAATTTTTATTTGGCAAACTGGGTTCAGTTTTCAGTCCATAAGTGTTTTCATGAGCATCAACTGGTCAAACTATAAGGCAAGGAATCAATAAAAATTATGAAAAAACTAATTATAAAAACAGTTAAGTTTTAACTTTAAAAAATTGTATTTAATTTTGCTCTCTGCTGGTTATTTAAATGCCACATGCATGGGGAATAAATGGGCAGTCGTACATTCATTATGTGCTAAATTTGTGTTTACATTGGGTTTGCATTCGTATTTCCTGAAAAAATTTGAAAAGAAATACATGTGGCAAATCTGCTAACAAGTGAGGGACAGTTTGACAGGGTCTGCACGGTCTTTAGCTTCCTTTGTTCTGTTTCATAAACAAAAAAAATGTGGTTTGTTTCCAAGTAGTTTTTGGAAGCTTTAGATACTACAGTACAAAGTTATATGTGTTTATTTACAGTTCAGCTAATGCATTTTATTTCAGTGTTTATTTTATTTTAGTGTAAAATATTTTTTTCAAAAAGATTGTATAGATAATTTTAGTTAGAATAATCTATCTGACAAAGGAATGACCTAAAAAGGTTATGCAGACTAGAAACCATTTACATAAGAGACAGAAGAAAGAAAATCCATCGAGAATTGATCTCCAGTCTTCCACTTGAACAGGAAGAGATTGTACAGTTTTATAAAGCCCAGTATCAGCCACTGTAAAGAACTCTTTGCATTTAGTGAGATGCAGAAAAATATAGAAGTAGGCAATTAAGTTGTATACCTGTGCACTAAAGTGTATGGAGAAAATATTTTCCAGAGCATATGAGTTTAAAACCTCCAAAACATGGGAGTACCACAATGAAACTAAATTACTTCCTGTTGTGGCTAAAATAATACCTATATATACAAGGGTTACTAAGTGCACAAAAGATAAAGCAAAATAGTAATAAATAGCTTCATAGTGTTACTTGGAGCAAATGTATGAAAGAACTCTGTTTCAAAGAAGGAAAGTGGACAAATTCACAAGACTAGAAGAAGCATAAGATCAATAATAATAATATCAACACTCCAACATACCACCTAGCAAAATGGCTACTTATGCAATATCTGCCTCAATTCGAAAGGAACTCATTGGATCTAGGGAGTAAAATCAAAGAAGGTAATTTATCCCCATCTGATATACTTGTTTCATTTGATGTCAAAAATTATTCTCCAGCATACCTAGGGACAAATTTCTTATATATCTACAAAAATGGTTAGAGTCAACTAACATTCTCAGAAAACATAGTAGAATACATAAACATAGCACAAATTTGTATTGGCCAATCATTTTTTTTCTTTATGGTTCAGTCTGTCAACAAAAAACAGCCTAATCATGGAAAACCCCTTGTTACCATTCTTGGCAAACCTTTTAATGTGCCATTTCAAAATACATATTTCAAAAGGTTTGTCTTATATATCTTCAAAGTTAGACTTAGATATATAGAGGATACCTTTGCATTCATCAACCATAAGAACATAGATGATACATTAAAACTTTTACATTTATAAGACCCCGTTCTCCCCTTTACAGTAGAAAAAGAAATTATGTAATTCTAGACCTCAAAATATTTAAAAATAAAGATCAAATTGTATTTGGCAACCATAAAAATACCATGCGCCCCTTCAATTACATAAAAAATATAATTTCAACCCCAGAGCACATAAAGAAGCAGCATTTAATAGTATGATACAGTAAAGTGATGATGTTCCTTTCATTCACTACATTATACATGATGGATACGAAATTAATAGAAAAAACTTTTTCAATTGCAAAAAATGAATAGCAGATTGCAGAAGAACACTAGGGGAAATTCCACATTGAGAAACTCTTTACAGCAGAGAGAAGAAAAAATATAAATATTTTGAAAATTCCAGGTAAAAATTACCTTTATCTAATGGCAGTTTGCAGAACACTAGGGGCAAATTCCACATTGAGAAACTCTTTACAGCAGGGAGGAGAAAAAAATATAAATATTTTGAAAATTTCAGGTAAAAATTACCTTTATTAAGGATAAATTAGAAAACACGCAGAATAACTCATTAGGACTGTGGAATTGTCAAAACCATTCCTGTTGCAACACTAAAAAGTTCATAAAGAACCTACCCATTACACCTAACAAATGAATTTAACCCAATGATATCATAACGAGCATTGCATAGTAACAGAAGTAACGATATGGAAGAAAATAGACTGAAAACACAAGCCATACATGAGACAACTTTAATTAAAAACTAATTAAGATTTGCAGGAACAAGAGAAACTCTCTGTAGAATATATTTATATTGAATAATGAAATTACAATACAATATAATAAATTTCTTTTCTAAATTATAAATTGAACATAATTATTTTTATGCAATTATACTCTTGAAGCTATTAATAATGAAGTAGTAAAGTAATATTCATATAGAGTTGGTTTAGTGACAATTATACTTCGCTTACTTGGTTTTTAATTGGACAAGTTTCTGGAACATTCACTCCCATCAGTAGCAGAAAACCAACTGGTAGGCAGTCAGAGAAATTTATGGAATACATCCAATGTTGGTGTCTCAAAGTTCAATTAAAACCAAGTAAGACAAGAAAAAGTGTCACCAAACCAACTCATTTATCAGCATTATACTTTATCCTTATTCCAATTCATGAAACAATACCAAATAAAATGGTAATGTAATTAAAATTAAAATATGCTCTATCTTCATCTACAAACCTTACTAACTTCCGTCTTTGGTTTGTCAGTAGTCACCTACTCAAATTCCAGAAGACAAGAGGTTTATCCACCACTTCAAATAATACTTTCCTCTCGTCAGAGGGCTATTTATCCATTCTTTTCCTTGTTTATTTTCCTCATTATTGCTATTTTTAATCAAGTTTCAATTCTTCTTGATTTCATCAATCATTAATTAAAATATATACCATACATTATTTTGAATTTATATTGAATTTATTTATAACTCCCGCCCAAATGCAATTTATATAACATTTACCCACTACTTCCACCAAATTCTATAACTGTATACTATATTATTTACATTAATAAACTAATCTCTGAATCCATAAAAGAACAACCTTTTCACTCACTAGAGGGGAACCTCGGTCTATAGTTCCCGGAACCATCGTTCACCGGGTGTATCATTCAATTTATGCGATCCCAAACGTTTTGCCTTATATCTTATCTAAATAAAAGCTGCATTCATCGTTGCTCTAAGTGTTGTTTTCCCGCATTATTCTTTCAAAAAGTTCAGTCCCAAAGAACTTCTATCCTCGAACCTCGAACGATCGTTTTCAAACTGGAATAGTGAAGCAGCGATTGTCATATGTACAGAGTTCGCGTCACACTTGATCCGAGAAAGCATGGCTCGAACTCTCCGTAGTTGCCGATACTTTTGGAGTAGCAAGATGATGATGATAGCCGATTCGAAGAAGGGGCCAGAGTTGCCGTTGTCATCAGTTTTGACACCTACGAGGCAGTGGACGTGGTGACATGTGGAGTTCAAAGTGTTGATGAAGTGTGCGACGAAGTGGCAGCAGTCGCAAGTGTTTCTGATACGGGGGAGGAGAGCGAAGAAGAGGGGGAAGATGATGCAACAGTCGAAAACGTGCTGATGTTTGTCGAAGCTCTGAGCATGGGAAACCGTACGAGCGATTCTATGCACATGACAATGACGGTATGGAAGGTAGTGAGCAACAGAATGAGTTGAATATGGAAAATTCGTTTCGCATGAAAACAAAAGCAACAATGGAGCATTGTCAGTTAACTACCTTTTTCAAAGAAAGTGACAAACGTTTTGATTTTTGTTGATTTGGTTCATTTACGGACGCTCTTAACTTCCCCAGGTCATTAGCGTCCCATTCAATTCAGGGCTTGAAACGACAGATAAATTTTGCTTAGAGACCTTTGCTTCCATCAGGCTAGAGGTTCTTTTACGTGCCGTAAATCTACGACACATGACCTTCAGCTTTACTTCCCTTCCGAAGAAGTCATACTTATAATTTTTACACCTGAAAAAATCCATCAACCCTATCCAGGATTGAACTTGCGATCTTGGGTTTACAAGGCAAGTATGGTTACCACTAGACCATCAGGACCGACGACAAAGTGTAAAATATGTACACGGCATCATGTAAAATTGACACAAAATATAGTTTTTGCTTATGTACTGGCTTTATTTTTCAACATTTATGCATTTTCCATATCTATTGATGTTTTAACGTGGGCCCTCCAAAAATGATGCATTGAGGTTCTACTGTACATATTTATATATATATATATATATATATATATATATATATACATACATATATATATTTATTGTATCTGCACTCATAAACTGTGCTAACCCAGGTCCAGAAAGCTTCAACACTATGGTTATTCTGCACCACTTTATACATACACTATACCCTATCCATTTCTATTTTCATTAATTTTCTAAAAGCTCAGTTTCCACTGATTTATTTACATTCCTCAACTATTTGCTTTTTACTTTATCTAAATGGGCACCAATTTCCATAATATTCACTTATTTCATGTTCAACATCTTTTTCCCTACCATTATATTGAATATAGAAAATAATTAATATGCAAGTCAATAAAAAGCCGCAACACCATAAGAAATGATAATTACATTAACAAGAATAAATTAAAGATATCCAGAAAATGGAAGATTAAAAATATATACCAATGGATTCCTGATAAATAACAGGAAAGCTTTGTAACATTTTGCTCAGCATTTACATTTGCTTTTATTTATTTATTTTAATAGTATTTTAACCCCATTTAACTACTGTGGCATCACAGGCGATGGACACTAATGAATGAGATGAAGTGATAAACAGGGGAAGGAACTTTTGAGAAGGAGTACTTGGCATTATTTGCCATTAATGAGAAGTGAGGAAAACCTTGAAAAAAAAATGCCATGAGGGAGGATGTTGTGTCTGCTGTATTTTGTTCTGTTGATAGGGATGAAACTTCAAGTCTGTCCAGTTCTATTTCATTGCAGAGCATTTGTGTTTTTGTCCATTTTAATTTAGAAAAAAATTTCACCTACAGCTACAATTGCATTATTTGCAATTACATCATAAAAAGAAAATTTAAATTAGCTGAGAGATGAAGCATATGCATTTGGAAAAGTCTTTCCAGACTCCTCTGAATATTGTTATATAAAATCAGTTTCACTTCTCACAAAATTATAAACTTAATAAAACATTATACTTAAAGTTTCTCAAAATAATGTAAATTGCTTGTGCTGTTACTGCTTCAAATCCCCCTATTATTATTTTCCAGTTTTTGACATTGTAAAGGCAAACAAATACTAGTTACTTCAGACTTCAGGACCCAAGCATATTTAGTTGATACTGAATCATTTCACTGTCCCTCAGATGTAGTACATTCATCACAAATTAAAAATGTTTTAAAAAAATTCTGCACATATGTTTAATATTACATAGAATATAACTTGCCAGAACAAAAGAAATTTCTGCTGGTCTTATACAATTAAACTAGGAACTGAACCAATATCACAAGAGAGAAAAGCAGATTTCTCCTGCAATGTATTGAACCTTAATGTCCCTTCAAGTAGAATAAATTATATGATTTATATCAGTATAACCAGAGCCTTAATAAGAATGGATTATGAATTCATGATATTTCACCAAAAATTAAGTCGGCATAAAATAAAACTATAAAACTTCATTCATTTTAACAGCCTCTACACCTTTCTTACTTTTAAATTTGTAACCCATACTTTATTCTTTCTTTATCTGCTGATTTGGAAGTTTCAAATATTTTCTGTATATATAACAAGTTTTTTCTGCTCCACCAGTACCCTCAATTTTTTAGGATGGGGGTGCAGGCTCAGATAAAATCTTTATCTGCTCTCTCAGTCTTGGTATTCCTGGATTTTCTTCTGCGGTCACCTCAGATTCTGAAGATGTTTCTGCATGATCAAGATCAAACCAATCTTCATAACCAACAGTATAATCTGAGTTAATTTCCTCAAGGTGGTTCAGTCGCAAGTAGGATGCAATATGCTGATTTAACATATCTCTGTCCCTGTAACAGCAACCAAGTAGGAATTTATTTTTATCATTCTTAACATTCTAAACCATACTTTTTTTTTTCTATAATGTGTTGTTCAGTGTTTTTAGCTTGATAAGTAAAAGAAATGTTGCTTCCACTATCACCAACATTACATCACAGGGTTAGAGAACTACCATATAAGGGAAGAACGTTGTTGCTTTCTACTTCCATTATGAACTTAACGGTCTTGTAAGTTAAGTAATCTTATTGCATCTTCTCAACCTATAAGATAATACCATTAAGTTTACAATGTAAATAGAAAACAACATTGTTCTTCCATTCTTGGATATAAAAATCATAAAAAATGGCAATAAACTAGAATTTGGCATATTCAGAAAAGATACCTATACAGATAATTATATCAAAAGCAACAGCCATAACTCAAAACAGAAATATTGTGCAACAATCAACATCTTCACATTCAGATTAACAAATTTAACAATAAGCAAGATAGAATACAAATCCAAGCAAAAATTCATAGATATAGTGCAGAAAAATGGTTACACAATAGACTTCAACAATAAAAAATATAGCAATTCAAAAACCAAGTAAAATAATTTTTTGGAGGGAAGCATGCTTTGTTCTCTTATACTTGTACAATTTCTGCCATTGTAAATCAGATCACTTGTGCATTTTACATCTTTTGCAAACAGAATTTTGAAAGTGAAAAAAAGGGAATTTGTGATGTTTAATAAAAATAGTTTATCTTTGAAAATAAAAGTGCACTTTATGATTCAGCCAAACAACATTCTTGTTTTACACATTCCGATAAGTGCATTATATAAGGCATTCTTGATATAAATTTGACACACATAATATATAAAATTTAAAGCAGTTACCTCTTATTTAGTGGTGTTACTGGAAATTGTATTAGATTACTTGATTTAAGCATTAGTAGAATTCCTTGATTTGTCGTCTGAACTGCTGTTATGTTGCTCAACTGGAGCCTTCTAGTGTTCCTTTCTGCAGCTCTGCCAAGTAATCGATCACACCAGTTGTTTCTTACAAACGTTATTCTATTCTTGCATTGATCCAGCACACAATCCTGAAAACACTCTCTGGATCAGTAATAGTTTCTTTGTGCCTTAGAACATTTTCCCATTTTTTCTTACCCAGTTTTACACCTTTATACCTGACTACTGATGCAGTTCAATATTTTATTAGCTTGTAATTGCAGTGTGGAAATATTTAAACCAGTACACTTACTTTTCTTACTTTCTGTGGAGAAATGTTGTTTGCAAAGAGAACTGTTTACATAATAATTATGAAACTATAGTCAATATATTGTATATTTCTGGATCAAATGTCTGTATGTAATGCATTGTTTTTGTTTTCAGTTTCTGAAGGGAAAGTATAAGTCCGATAGCTTGCATCACTTTTCACAGGAAAAAAGAGCTTTTAAATGACCCAATAAATAATGACAATGATGACATTTACCTGGTTTTTTGACAAATGTGTAATTACTTATTTAATTTAATATTTATTAATATGAAAATCTACTATTTACTTTCATATTATGAGCTTAAAACATCCATTACCTTTGGAAATGAGAAATTGAAAATCTATGAGAGCTACTGGATGCTTAACAGTAAATTGGAACATCAAGAAACTATCTACAATTTCTGCAGCTTTTGGCATCGGGTAATTCACTAAGCCTCTGTTTTTAGGCTTGAAGTTCTTTATTGTGCTGTAAATGTATGACATGGGACCCACAGCACAGCTTTACTTCCCTTTCGAAGGAAGCCATACTTATGATTTTTATGCCCCAAAAAATCCATTTTCCTGATCGGGATCAAACCCCCTATCTTGGATTTAGGAGGCAAGTATGGTTACCAATATGCTGCCAGGACTGACATTCTCTGCCACATTATCACAATTGTTACTGTCATATTCTGAAATGAGAAACCATACTATATTGGCATTATCATGCTCACTATTGCAAAGTCACACCAAATTTATTATGATGCTATAAATGAAAATTTCACCAAAATGACCACATATCTAAACTGTTGAAATTTTTTTCTTTCTTTTCTTATTGAAAAATGCCATTGTTTTGATATTGCTATTTGGGCGCCCCTTAGGAAGGATTTTACTGCATTATTTAATCTTCTCTTTATAAAGAAATAATAAACTAATGATAAAAATTCTAAGCTAAGAAGTTCAATTGGATGTTTAATCATACTGTACCTTATTCCACTTTGAAGAAAAGGGGAAAAAACATATATATATTAGCTATAGCCAAGTTGACAGACTGCTCTCCAATGCAGCAACTTAGATTAAATCCCAGCAGTCATCAAGTGGGATTTGTGATGAATGAAGCATCTGGATAGATTTTCTCTAGGTACTCCAGTTTCCTTTCCTATCATTTATTAATCATCATAATTACTGCATTCCACTATTCTAACACAATGTAGTGTACCAAATTAGGGCATGTATTTTAAAAATGGATTATACTTCAACCCCTGCCACCTAAACATAGAACTCCAAAGTCTTAAATGGCATGTGAGTGGACACTAGATATCATAATCTTCATTATAATTGATTATCAGCATGTTTCTCCTTGTTAGCTTATTTACGTATCCACAAATAAATTATTTTACTTTATAAAAGGTTCTCATATGCAAAAGCTTAAGTTTACCCCTTTTCCCCCCAGTAGTGTTTAGTGCCTGTTTTCACTACTGAGAAATCAATAGGCACTGGACACTGATGATAAATGAGATGAAATGATAAACTGCAAAAGGAATTTTGGGAAGGAAGCATTCCAAGTTTAGTTTAGGGTACCTCCTCATCCTTTGCCATATGAAACAGACAAAACCTGGAAAATAATTAACCAGGGAAGATGGTCCTGGCAGGAACTGAACCTATATCTTCCTTTCAAGTTCCTTTACTTACAATAGATATACATACCTCCCATTCACCAATACAGCTCAAGCCAACCATAAGGCACAGAAGTAAACACAATAACTGTGTTATTATTGAATCTGTAAAAATGAAATAAGTATTAATTCCAAATGCAGACTGAAGCTTAGTTATAAAAGAGAACCTTGCTTATATAATAATCACTATCTTTCATAATTCTTTAGAGAACATGTATTTGCAAACTTCACTAACTCAAAGAAACATAAAAAGTTTGACTAAAAACTGCAAGGTCTTATTTATTATAGAAATTTTAATTTCTACAAACATGAAATGGCAATCAAAAATAGCATTTCTCTCATTCTACATTCTGTAAATTTGTAAGAATGAAGAATGCATTATTTTAACTCAAATAATATCAATTGGCTTTAGAGAAAAGGTTTCAATACATCTAGATTTGCCACAGAAATATATACTATTTTAAAAATTAAGGAGTTAAAACTAGGAATTTTTGCATATTGGGCAAAGTATTTGAAGGTATATACCTATATACTTTCAAACCAAAGTCCCGCAGAACCCTGGGGTTTCATGATTTCATTTTAGGGATTTTGTAGATGCTGTTACATTTTTCATGAATAGTTGGAATGCAACAGTACCTTTATTTCTATTGCAGATACTGCACAAATTTAGCTGATGCTTTGACATGCAATTTTTCTGCTAATTGGCAACAAGAAAGTCCCTTTCTATGGCTAGATGTATCACATGCTGACAGATACAGAATCATCCTCAGTTGTCTGCAGCCCACTAACATTGATTTACAATGTTGTTGCTATAGCACCGCACTTGTTTTACTGTGAATGTATTAGTACTACTGGACATGTGGAAATACATCAAAAGAACTCGTATTTTCAAAAAGATGGAGGAATTAAAAGTAATATTGCCAAAAATAAAAGTTAGTGAGCATATTGTTAAGTCAAATACTTCTAATGAAAAACAGAAAATTATAGAACCTAAATAAATTTTGCTTTTACTGTGAAAGCTATTTAGCAATGAGTTTTATTTGGGCTGGAGACGAGCGTTGTTCAATTCCACTATATACTGCTTAAGGAAAGAAACTAACAAATATTGCACAGGTTCCAGCCACATTAAATAGGAATTTTAAAACTAATCAGATCATCTGTCTAAAAAAATTGATTATTTTAAATGGTTTTTGGAGGAATAAGGAAAACAGGGTAGATATTTTTCCAGAAAAGAGTGTCAATTAATGAGAAATCTCAGGAAGCAAACCAGTTATTAGTCGAGCTAGTTATACAAAATGAAAAGGTGCATACTGTTGAAATCTAATAATGCCAGCCTGTAAAATAGTAATAAAAACAATTCTAGGAAAAGAAGCTGAAAGTGAAATAGACAAGATTCTAGCAGGCAGGTAAATGACATTTCTCAAGATATTGAATTAGTTTGGTCTGCAACATTACAACACTCTAATTTTTCTATCCAGTTGATAAATATACATACATAACAAATAAATCTCAATTTTTAGCATTTGTAAGATTTGAGTCTGGGGGAGAAATAGTAAAAAATTTCCTTTGCTCCAAGAATGGAAGAAAGGAGTGTTATCTTTTTATTTAGAATCTATGGAACTGTTAGGGATCCTTGTGTTCAAACATGCACTGATAGCCCTCCCTCAATAATTACGTCAATAAAAGGGTTTTGTTTCACTCATTAAAGAAAAGTGTTCAAATATTAACATAACTCACTGTTTTCTTCATTTTGAAATTCTTATTTCAAAAGTGCTTGGAGATGAATTGAAACATATACATGACACAGCTGTTAACATAGTCAACATTATTAAACAGTGTCCACTTCAATTTTACATATTTGCCAAACTCTGCCAAACAAAGGGACAAGACCTTGTTATTATCCCTATATATGGAAGTCAGATGCTTTCAAGGGAACATGTTAGCCAGAATGTTTGAACTTCAAGATGGGCTTCCTTTTCTTTAAGGACCAAAATAAAACAGTTTTCTACAATTTTCTTGAGGACAAATCCTGGATCATGATACTTACATACCTTGCAGTCATTTATACAAATTTAAATATACCCTAACAAAATGGAAATAAACATTAAAAAAACATATTAATTGATATCATTGTATGATTCAGTTGAACTACACACTCTTAAAGCTTCACTTACTTTTCATAAATGTATGGAACCGGTTTCGAGAACATTTTGTTCCCATCTTCAGCCATGCTAAAGTTAAGTAATTAAAAAAACAGTTTTACAGCTTTTCAGTCTTCAACACACAATGATTTGCAACTTAAAATCAATAATGAACTGCTACAAAAGAAATAACATGCTAAATATCTTGGAATAATACTTGACAAAAAAACTTTATTTTCAAAACAGATCGATAATATAACTAAGAAAATGAATAAGAACAACACATTTAGAAGACCAGCGGGCATCAAATGGGCAGGATCCATAGATCTCCTTAATGACATGTAACAAAGTATTTACTCTATGGAAGTGAGATAATATTCACAATAAACAATCAACTTAAAACTAAATTGGATACACTTCAATATAGATCCTTATGAATAATAACAGGAGCCATAAAAACAGTACCTATTGCTGCAATGCAATGCATAACTAACAACCTGTCATTAAAACAGATTTAGATATTAAAGCAGCAATACTGGCACAGAAATTAAAAACTAATCAACACAGGAATAAATGTTTTCATATTCCTGACAGCACACAACAATTAAAAACACAACAGATTTTAAAAAATTACATATTGAAAGATGATGTAAATAAAATTTTAAAAATAAGCACTAAACCTGCCATTACAGCAACTGACCCTTCACAATATATAGATATCACAGTGAAACTAAATCTGGATACAATGGTCTCCAAGAAGAATGAGCTATCTGATGTATTAAGATTGACAGCATTAAGTACACTAAACAACTTTATCAGACTGGTATATGGTATGGAGTACATATGATGGTTCACTTAAAAATGGAAAAGCAGGTTTTGAAATTACTGCAAAGTATTCTCTCAATATACACCTTTGGGACCATATGCTAACAATTTTGATGGCAAAATAATGGCCATTAGAGCAGCTTTAGAAAATGTACTGTATAGACTTAACATAAATAAAAGAATTGTTCTCTGAAGTAACTCTAAAGCAGCACTACAAGTATAATGAATTACAACTACCCACCAACCTACATTATAAATGAATAAGAAAACTATATTATACTATTCAGATTAGAAATACAGAAATAGTTTTACAATGGATCCTGAGTCATGTTAGATTAAAAGGGTATGAGATTGCTGATACTTCAGCAAAAATAGGATCCACCATAAAATTAAAATCTTTTTTTGAATTAGGACTTTCTTCTTAAACTGAAACTCATAAAAAATTTAATAACAGAACAAGAACAACGAAAACTTAAAGGAATACCATATGAAGATCTAAAGACTTTCAAACATGTTTTACTGAAAACAAGAAAAATTGGAGTTGCCCAATTCTGTTTAATTGTTGGGGATGATTGCCTGTCAGGGCACCTCTTTAGGATATGTTAGAATGTCTGTAAATACACCAAATACTACTACTTCTACTACTACTATCTCTTTAGGATGAAATTAATCAAAAACAGCTACTACCCGTTGTATATGGACGTGAATAATATCCCAAACAAAGAACAACTACTGAAATGCACCAGACTTAAATAGCAACTAATGAAAAATAATTTGGAAGCTCTTTATTGGGAAGCTTGGGAAAAAGAGTATAAATATCAGCATCCCCAATGGCCACTAGCAACCATCTTATGCAATATTTGATCTCTTAACATAATGAATGCACAATTATACATAAAATATTTCCAATGAAATATGATTCATTTTTTATTTCAACTCATGTTAGTGTATTAGAATTTTATTCTTAAATGTATTTCCCAATTCTAAAGTCCTAAATGTACTAAAATTACATGTTTATAGCAGTTCTGCTTTGTAAATTTTGCAACCTATGATGTGGCACAAACAATAAAAGTGGGAGGTTAAAAATAAGTATTTATGTCCTAATCTCCATTATGCATTACAGGCAGATTTTGACAAGCTACTGGCCTGGGCCCAAGACAATGAAATGATCAATGATGATTATTGTTTAAAGGGCGCAAAACAGCTAAGGTCATTAGCACCCACACACACTAAAAACTGCACCAAGATGAAATAAATAAGTAATCTACACAAAATCAGTGTAGGTTAGCTGATGATTACTTTGGCTTACACCTGTCATCGTTCAACACAAAAAAATCAAGGCAACTTTACTGAAGCAACTGCTGTGCATTTCCAAGTATACTCCATTAAGATTAGTTTACAAACTAACCAAAGAGCTAATGAGCTGCATCTGTAGTTACTACTACCATCTACACCCCCTAAGAAAACCTACTAACCCTGTTCTTTGTGATGTCAACAAGCACACATGTTTGTTAACCATAGTCATATTTCTCTTCCTTTGTTATTAGTTCACAAAATATTTCTTTGTTCAGCCCGTTATTTAGGTTATTAAAATAAAATGAGCAATAAATGCATGTTAAGAGAAATTTTCAAGCAATAATCATTTTAATTATGTATTAAACTGCTGTACTGATAATAAAAGGCTATGGTCATTGTGAATGTTTGCTTCAATGCACAAGCCTTACTCCCTCTACCTCAAGCTATGTCCAGTCATATTGTCTTATCACCTTGATCTGCCCCAGCATAAGTGCAAAAGGATATGTTTGTTAACAATGCATATCAGTTTCGGTAGACAGGGTTTACAAGACCATTACCAAATGAAGGCTGAGATGCTATGAATGCAATGATGGAAAGGAATGGATAGAAGCCAACTACAAACTCTGCAGCAAATCACTTCCAAAGGCCAAAACTAAACTGTGTGTGCTCACTATGTAAACAGCTCTATGAACAATACTTTGTGAAAAAGTGTAGAAAGAGAAACGTGTCCAATGAAATTCCAGAAGTGATTAAGATATTTATCAATGGGACCAAAATTTTTTGGTGCTTGTTCATTGATATTCATTCTGCTATAGATGGAAGACCTCTAGGAAAAGCACCAACCTAACAAGATGAAGCCTGAAATCATGCTTGAAAAGAAGCATTATAGTACAAGTTCTCAAATTAATAGTTTAGTTTAGTTCCTGGAGCATTCAGTGAATTCGCAAAGCAGTCACAGAGACCTACGAACATAGAACTTGTCATATACAATTACCATTGTAGCACATAATCTACATAAATAGTTACCATAAAAATGAAACAGAACATCTAGAACAACTCAACCAGACAACAAAAACAGAGAAGCAGAAACAGACAAGTCATTTAATGACATAATTTTACTATATATATGTTACATATGCATTGATATAAAATTATTGCAGTGTTTTTAACTCAGTGTACTATAATGTCACTCATATTTTCCTTTACAGAATAATAAGTCTTTTTATATAGGTACTTTCTAAGAGCAGATTTAAAAGATTTATCATTGTTTATTAAGGCTTTTAAGCTAGACAGAAGAGCATTTTGTACTAAACTCCTTTTCGATAGCAGAAAAGTGTTTAAGCCAGTCTTTGTACATTTGTTTTTTATCTAGTATTCTTGTCATGTATATTTTGATTTAGAACAATTTTTTCTTTATTTCTTATATGAAAGCTCATGAGGGATAATATATACTCACAAGAAAGAGTTAAAATTTCAAATTGACTAAAGAGGTTTCTGCATGAATGTCTGTACACCTACATGTTGCACTGCTCAATGATAGAACACAATGGGGCTCTAGAAAATTTACAACTTAGCATCTTTAAGACCCCCATAAGTTTTGTCTGTGGTCTGTAACTATTTCACTTTTTGTCATATCATAACTTTAAAATTCATCTTAGGGTTTCAAATCATAAACTTCATTAAAGAGATGTAACTTTGTGAACATGTTCACAAGCTAGGAACAGAATGCACAAAAAGTACCTACTGCACTTGCTTTAGCGTTTACCTGGAAAACAAAGAGCGATGCAGATTCCCAAAAGAAAGAAACCTGAAACAAAATTAAATATATTATATTAAATCAAGAGTCTGCATGCCTGCATATATATATATATATATATATATTTTTTTTTTTTTTTTTTTTTTTCCCCAATAATTACACCCCACGAAGTTTATGTTATGTGTCTGATTCATTAGCACCATCCACTTTTCTCCTTTATACGAAAGCTTCTAGAGCAAAGAAACAAACCTAGAGATTATAAACATTAAAGCAAGTGAACTTACACAATAGAACACCATAAGACTTTAAACTTGGCCCTTTGGAAATATATAACCTTTCGTCTTCCCCAAATTGTCTTACAATGTAAATCATTTTCTGCTATATCAACCATAGACTCTCTATAATTTAGTACACATTGAAAGCTTTGAAACAGGCAATTTCAAGGTATTTAGGATGCATTTTCATATTACGCTTTATTAAGTTGAAAGCATCCTTAATTAAAGATACTTCAATGTCATGTCAGGCATGGTTGCCTGGGTTACACAAATACACATTTACAATACATAAGTAGTCCAGTAGTGTAATCTAGTAATCTGGGCAAGTAGTCCAGTACACACTTGCCTTCCGGAGAACCCACACGGCCATGACTTCCATAGAGAAATTCGAGAACCAGCATAGCAAAACTCTCGTTTCGAACCGAAAATTCTCCACTTTGAAAATTAGTATTCATCCTAGATCAACATATTACATTAATGTATAAATTTGACAATATTTACAATTTTCCAAATAATACTGCGTAAAACATTCGGTAATAAATGTTCCTCCTTGAATGTTTTGGGTACTTTATAGGTTGGCCGTATTGAAAACGGCACATATTGCTCTGTGCAGTTGGTTTTCTTGGGTATACAAAAATATGAGAATGTGTTGTGTGGTGTTGTGTTTAGTATTTACGGAATTAAAATAGTTATATTGCATGAATCATTTGTGGAAAAAACGGACAAATGCACAATATTTGGAATAGTAGGTTCGGTACTAAAAATAAGTAACAGAAAAAGCAAATTGTCATAGCTTCTACAATGCTTTTTAATCGTTAAAATGTTCACAAATGGATCATTGAACAGTCCAATTAATATCTGATCAGTAAAATTCCCTATAATCCTGAAACAATGTTTGTTTAACTACTGGAACAGGTAAATACATGCACATTTTACAAGTTTATTGAATAGGTTAGTGTTAGGCAGTGAAATCCAACATTAAATTAACCTTTATTATTTCACAATAAATTATTGAACATATCCCGATTTAAGATATCAATACATACCACTATTTTTCCCCCTTCATATCCATAATCTAGGAAATTAGAACTGAATAAGGCGATCCATTCTCAAATTTAACCCTCGCATCTAATATTTTAGCTATAAACTCTAACATCCAAGCAGGTTAATTAACATTCATTGTGTCGAAAATAGCAAAGGTTTATTTCCCAATTTTATTTACATGTTTTGCCATTTATTTTATGTTTATACGTCATATTGATGTGTAACTAATATCAGACAAGTCATAGCTAATTTTAGCTTGCTATGTTATAAATCTGGATGACATCCATATTATTAATAACAAGATAAAAAAAAATTGCATGCTCTGTGGGGAACTTAGCTTTTGTCAAAGTAGTGGCTAATTAAACCAATTTTTTTCAAATAAATTTGACTGGTAAGCAGCAGAAGCCAGTTTGAAAGCAAACATTAATGGCCCCTGAGATGAAGCCAGCTTGAAAACAAACATTAATGGCCCCTGAGATGAGCATATCTAGGAAATCGATGTCCAGAATGCTTAGACAAGATCTTGGACAGAGAGCTTTTTGTTATTTTTTAATTGCAGATTTAAAGTATGAAAAAGTTTTGAGATGCAAATGACTGTTACAGCATTACTATAACAACCAATAAAGCAGAAAATTCTTTCTAACAATCGGATATTGAATATAGAGTTTTTATATATATAAAATTACTATTACTGTTTTGTCAGTGTAAACTCTTAATCATCCTTTATCATCCTTCATATTCAGGTTGTAGATATTATCTTCTGTTGCAAAGTGTTCCAGCAATGAGAAGAAGGCAAGAGAAGTATATGCTATGTAAACATTTTCTACCTTAATTATGTTTATTCACACTAGTGTCAATGAAAATAAACAGTGTTGTTAGATATTTGTCCATGATTAGAAATCCAGCAAACTTACAAGATCCGAGTCTAAGAGGTCCTCATTCCTGTGGCATGGTATCCCACATACACTTGTATGTATATGCAGATAAACAGTTCAAGCCTCCCTCACACTTCAGTCCACACTCACCTTCTTCTGATTGCCAGATAGCATATGTGCATGCATGCTAGTTTAGCTACATTGCCAATATTTTGATTGTAAAGCAAGTTCACTGAAGTTGGTCCTAGTAGTCTAGGATATCCATACTTACCTCATAGACCCAAGGTTTCCGGTTTAAACCCGGCCAGGGTTGATGAATTTTTAATGCACAAAAAATCCTAAGTAGAGCTTCCTTTAGAAGGAAAATAAAGCGATGGGTCCCGTATCATAAAATAACCTCAAGCCTGAAAGAAGAGGCCTCTAAACAAAATGTATTGGCCATTTCATGCCCTGAATTGAATGGGATGCTGATGATGTGAGATGTTAAACAGCATTCATAAATAAAACCAAATAAACAAACAAAAATTCTCCAAAAGCAATAATGTCTTATTTAAAAAACAGACTGTAGTTTGTAAAATGACTTTGAACTTCCTAGTTCTAAGTTGTATAATGAAACAAAGGTAGCAGATGGTTCTAGTTATTGTTTTATAGTAAAAAATCTTCTGTGTCTTCCTGATTAAAGCCAGTTATTACCATTTATCCTTCCCCCCTCCTTTTTAAATATAGAATAAATTTACGTAAACAGACACAGTATCATAAAGCCCATTTGTGAATGATGCTAATAATTATTTGTGCACTTTCAGGCTAGCAAAATGAAAATTGCCATTGAAGGCTGTGCTCATGGTGAGCTGGACAAAATCTATGAGGCTCTTCAGCATTTGGAAGACAAAGAGGGATTTAAGATAGATCTCTTGATATGTTGTGGGGATTTCCAGTCTACAAGAAACATTCATGATTTAAGATGTATGGCAGTTCCCCAGAAGTATCAAAATATGTGCTCTTTTTATAAGTAAGTACATTATCAAGTGAATTTACTTGAAAACTTTACATTTGTGAATCCTTTTGACACTGTTTCAAAACAAAAAGCATACTTTCAATTCCTCAACAAATATAACATAAAACTCATAACAGGGTTATATATAGCTGAATGTTAGTTTCATTATGTTTTCTCATTCCAATTTTCATTTTAGCTATTTTCACCATTATTATGTTGGGCATCAAGTTTCAAATATCACACTAGTCATTCTACTATGCATTCCCCACTCAACCATGTGCTAACCACTTGTATAAGGAATAAGTCATTAGTCATAGCAACTTTTTCCCCCTCCCCAATCAAGGGACAACATGAAAAATCTAAGATATACGATGGAAAGTGATTGGAATGTACTTTCCAATGAAGCCACTAGATAGTTATGTGAACAGAGCCACATGTCTCAGCATGCCTCGAAGTTTCAATGTGAGGTGGATAAAGTTAGCACATGCAGCAGATGGTAATCAACTCCTTCCCCATCACTAGTAACAAATTGTCATTACTTGGAAACAACTCTGTAGACTGGTAAATACCGTGCATTACCTGGGAGACCCATCGTGTGATGGGTTTGCAACCCTGTGTAAGTGGTTGTGTGTAGCTTTTCCTCATGCCACAATAAACCAGTGTCGCCTGGTTGCCTGTGTTTTGCTTCTTTCCAATGAGGGCTGACTACATCCAGCCTTCCATTAGTAGCACTGTGTCATATACTTTCAATCATATATCTTAGAGTTTTCATGTTGTTCCTTGTTCCTGAAAAAAACTAGTTGCCATGATTTATGACTTATCCCTCATACAACAGCCAGCTGCCAATCAAAAAATCCCAGTATTGTCAATCTGCTGGCAAATAACTGAATGGAATGGACAGAAGTGTAATTTCAGAAGGTATAAACTTAAGTTTCACTCATGTTTAATTTTTTACAAAATATGTGCAGAAACATTTATTCCTAGAAAAGGTGATTTTTGAAACAACATAGTTAGTATACAGGATTTAGAATGTCACAGTTTTGGGTAAATTAAAATTTTCAAATTATAAATTAGATAAACTTGACAAAATGGAAAAAAATGCAGGTCTTGGAACTTCGATGTGTCAGGAGATGAACAGTCAGCAAATTAAAATGTTTAATAGCGATCTTAATTATTTCAGGAAATGCTCTATTGGTGGAAATGATGTTTCTTCTTACTTTGAGCGTATATGCAATAGGCTGTATGCTGATAACAATAGGTGATTTCTGCAGTGTATCAAAATCAACAGTGAGCAGAATGGTGAAGTTTCGCGTCATATCGCACTGTTGAGAGAAAGATTTATAAAATTTCCTTCAACACAGGAAGAGAGAGTTAAAAATAGAGAGAAATTCTACAGAATAGCAAAATTTCCCCATGTCATAGGAACACTAGACTGTACAGACATGAAAATTACATCGCCAGGGGTAAAAAATGCAGAGGTTTATCATAACAGAAAGCTAACTTTTTGTGTGTGTGCATGCGTGCGTACAGATTTTGTGTGACTCAAAATTGAAGATTATTGATATTGTGACTCAGTGGCCAGGGTTAAGCCACAATTCCACTATAATTCTGTATTAGGAGCATGTTTTGAAAATGGTGAAATTGATGATGGTAGCCTAATCATTGCTGATAGAGTTATCCAAACAAACTTCATTTGATGATGCCACTAGCCAACCCCAATTCTCCTGAAGAGGAGAATTCAAAGAATCACTGATTAGAATAAGAAATTGCATTGAAAGGAGTTATGGTGTGTGGAAGAGAAGCTTTCCCACAACTCCACAGGCATATGGCTCCATATTAGCAAAGTTCAAAGCACAGTACTTGCTACAGCTGTTCTGCACAACATATGCTGTGTTAATAAAGAAATGATCTTACCAACACTAGAATATGATGTAGAAAATGCAGTAGAATACTGTACCCAATGAAGAGAATACCTGCACTATAACAACAGTTCACAAAATGCACTCATCACTGATTACTTCTGAAACTTATGATTACTTCACAGCCAATACCAGAAATTAAGCTGTAAATTTATTACTACACTTCAAGAATACAAAACTTTATAATTGTTTCCTGAACAATTCCATTTCCAATTTCAGTTTTAAGTACATTCATTTCGTGCAGTTCATTCATAAGTTGTCTATGTTATATTTTTAACTTAGTAGAATTGTAAACAATAAACAAACAAAAATAAAGACAAACATTGAACTAACTGTGCATGCCCATGCATCGCCAACTTCAGCTGTATCAAACGATGTTCATCTTACCAAAGCTAAATGTTATAGCTTAACTGTAAAACTCAAGAAGCTTAGCTTCAAGCTTAAGCTGAAAGAAAGTTTAGCTAAGCTAGGGCTTAAGCTTGAACTGTAAGACCAAGCCTAAGTATTACAATATAGTATGTAATATATCTTTTTTTTTTTTTTTTCAGAATTTCTTATGAATTTAATGAAAAATATATTATCTGTTTTTAAAATTATTCATGATGGTATGTAATTTAAGAGTTTATTTACTACTTCTGTTTTAGGTATTATTCTGGGGAAAAGACTGCTCCAGTTTTAACACTTTTCATTGGAGGGAATCATGAAGCTTCAAACTATCTCCAGGAATTAGCCTATGGTGGCTGGGTTGCTCCTAAAATCTATTACATGGGTTATGCAAGTATTGTAAATATAGCAGGGGTGAGAATAGCTGGTTTGTCTGGCATATACAAAGGTCATGATTATCTGAAGGGGCACTTTGAAAAACCCCCTTATTCTGAAGATACGAAAAGAAGCGTGTATCACATTCGAAACTTGGAAATATTCAGATTAAAACAGGTTATTACATATTTTCAAATAGTACAGATATTTGTAGTTTAAAATAGTAGGAATTTTCACAGTGAAACATACTGTAATCATGTAATTTTTTATGGGAAAATCACTCAAATTTCACTTATTTGTTTTACTTACTTGGAAATATTTCAAAGGTTGTTGCCTTCATCATCAGCATGGTTACACTGTCAGCTTCCCAGCATGGTATTCAGATATCGCTCTATAGATTTTACTAATATGCTGATGTTATTGCTATTTGGAATATCAAAATTAACTAAATTTTCTTTTTAAAATTAATTTTGTATCAGTACTAATACAGTGAAGCAATTAGTTTATTCTAAATTAGCTAGTGAGTCAATTTAATACTCTTATGCTCCACTTACCATTAAATTATATGGAACATGTTTCACAAGCTTTTTCCCGCATCATCAGCTGTAGTCAACTGCCAGATTCGTTGTTAGTTGGATGGACTTGTAAATACCTGGAAAAAAGGATAATAAAGCAGATATTTGCAAAACAAGTTATGTAGAATGTGAAAAAATATACATTGGAAAAACAAAGAGAAACATAGCCATACATTTAAAAGAACATTTCAGGAACATAAAATATAAGCAAATAAAGAAATCAGCAGTAGCATTTGATTTCTGGACAGAAAACCACGACATATTGAATAAAGTAAAATTACTGAAATCAGTACAAGGACCTACAGAATTAGCAACTTGGGGAAAAATCTACATATACAAATACAATTTAATGAACTTCAACACTTCCGGGGATGAAAACATAAACTTTAAGTTCATCATACCTCCTCCAGAGCAGAATACACATTCCCGCAGCAAAAAGAAGTACCCAGCAGTTGACGTTCTAGCTAACAAGCATAAGAAGGTTCATAAAACTGGTTCTATATTTATAGACAAGTAAGTGGAGCAATAAGAGTGTTTAGTTCAACTCAATATTAATATGAATTCATTTATTGTTCTATTATTTTTCCAGGTAAGTGTATTGAGGTTAGCCATTTCTTTACAAAAATCAGCAGTTTTTCCTTGGAAATGCTAAGAAACAGATAGGCCAGATCAAAAGGAACTACCAAATTCCTGTTTTCTAGTTTTGTATGTCGTATGCTTGCTAGTAATTCTGATGAGTATTTTATGCTACATTTATGTAATCAATTTGCTTACAATGAAACTCCACTTACTTTTATAAATTAAGACTAGTTTCGGAAGAAGGTCTCTTCCATCTTCAGTTTTTGGCCGAGTATTTTATGCTTTGGCTTTTGTATTTTGGTAAAGTATGAATTTTTATTTTTTTTTTAAAATTCATACTTTAAGAAGCATTTGTGTGTGTTTATTGTGTTTACTATTGGTCACATTTTATATCAATGTATGAATTTTCCTGAAAAAAAATTAGTGAAATTTGAGAGATTTCCTTGTAAAAATGACATAAGTGCAGATGTTTAATTCTTTTTTGCATTATAATAAACTTGCACATTTAATTGGTAAGAAGCAGATGTTTATGATATTTCATATTTATGTAGTTATACAATACTGTAATTGACATATGAATAGATATGGGTTTTTCATGTGAAAAATCTCTAACTAAAAATGTATTTTATAACATTTTACAGTAATGTCATATTTATATTTGCAATTTTTTTTTTTTTTTTTTTTTTTTTTTTTTTTTTTTGCACAACCCCCCCTCCCCTTTCCAGTAGGAATATAAGACAGGAAGAAAGACTGTAGAATGATATGAGATCCCTTATGGAAAACTTATAAACTGTACTATATAATATGAAGGGAGGAGAAAATGTTTTTATTTCCTACACATTCTCTCTGTGGGACACTTTTTTAAGAATGAGTTAGAAACTCCTTATCCCCATATTTTTGCATTAGGAGTGCAAGGATCTGATACATTTTATCCTTTTTAGAAAAGTAGGTCTTGTTTTATCAATGAGCACATGTCACAGACACTAACATTTGCGAGGTTGCAGGTTCAAATCCAGTAGCCAGCTAATCTGTCTCGGTTTTTCTGTGGTTTTCTTCAGTCCATTTTAAAAGGGGCAAATGCTGAGCTAGTATTTCTTGCCATGAATTCACTTTCCATTTTAGCTTTCATCTTTATGTGGTTATGTATACACTGTCTAGGAGGTGGCTCTGAACCTCCGACTCAAGGAGTCCCTCTTTGTGTTTCTATACTATTGTAATCTAGAGTACGTTCCTCCCTACAGGGTGTGATGGGGGGGGGGGGCAGGTGCTATATATGTTGGAGCATAATTGGTGAAAGGAGAAGGAAAGTCTTTTGTCTAAATTATTGTGCTATTTATCTTTGATCACTGTTATGTGTATTTTATTTAAAATAAACTGCATATGAGTTTATTCATATTTAATTGATTTATGCAAATAATAGATTAAGTGCAAAAAGGAATTAGGTGGTATCAGTTGTGGCCTTTAAACATAATGCATATATATATATCTTTATAACACAAAATTCATTGGGTCTGTCACAGTGAAACAAATCACATAATTAATATGTTTTGATGATTAAAACTAAACACGCTTGCAGCATTACTAATTTACTACTGTTTCATTAGAACACATTGTACCTTCAGCTGCTTGTCCACTGTTGGAAGGTTGTCATAATCTTTGGATGAAGTACTGTTTGGCTCTGGCAGACATCTGATGAACTTGAAATAGTATTTTTTTCTCCCAAAATATCTAAGTTCATTAGCCAATTTTTTAATTGGAAAGAGTATAGAACATAAAGTCTAAACAAATAAAGAAATATGCTGTGGTAGCTCATTTTTGCACAGAAAATCATGAAATTGAAGAAAAAGTACAATTGTTAAAGGCAATAGAAGGGCATACAGAACTGAATGCATGGGAAAAAAATTGTATCCACAAATTCAAAAATAGACTAATGAACTTTGATATCCAAGAAGAAGAAACACTAACTTCAAATTTAAAATTAATTTCGCATCAAAATTAATACAGTGAAGCAATTAAAAATAAGTTAACTTCAAAGTTTATCAGATGTTCCTCAGAGCCAAACAGTATACTCCCCAAGGGTTCTACAACTCTTCTAACAGTCAACTAGAGCTGATGATGCCAGACTAATTAATGATCACAAAGCGTTTTCTAATGACATAATTAGTTAATGAATCTGCAAGTGTGTTTAGTTTGACTCATCACAATACACATCTTTTCAAATGTTCTTATCCATCTTGGTATATCTATAAAACTATTTTTCATATTTTGTTAACAAATTTTTCCTCATAAACTTCCTATTTCTAATCAGGAATATTCTGCATGCTTTTGTCTAAATATTTACTTTAAATTTTTATTTAACATTTTAGGTTCAGCAGCCTGTTGATATATTTTTGTCCCATGACTGGCCAAGAGGCATTTACAAGCACGGAAATGTACAGCAACTACTTAAGTATAAACCATTCTTCAGGTTAGCATTTTGTTTTGATGTTGTTATAAACTTCTAGGGCCATATTCATAGATTTTTACATTAATCAACATTAGCTGCATGCTAAGTTCTCCTTGACTTAAAACAGACTAAAATTGAGGTGGTGGGATATAAGTAGAAACTGTATTTCTATAAATTCCATTGAAGCATTTTCTTTCTAGAGAAATGAAAAATTATTTACTAAGCTTTGATAATTTTAGTCATTTTTAAATACTAAATATTCATTTGATTGTATTAATATTCATTAAAGTTATAGATTATTTTAAAAATATATTAATGTTACATGCTCCTCTGTCAAACTTGAAGATACCACTCAACAGTGATTATGTGAAAAATATGTATTAAATATAGACAAACATGAAAAACACTGAGAAAATGAGTAAACAATTAACGTGTAAAAAAAATGTTTATTAAATTTACATATGAAGCATGAAAAACATTCAGATAATAAACAACTTTTCAACATCAGTCACAATAATAAATAGTGTAGTCTTCAAAGAAAATACCTTCATTATTGTTGTGAATATTTAATACGTATTTTTCATATAATCACTTCATTAACAAGTTCAGCTTATTTCTTCCTGCTCTTTTGTAACTGGCTCTCTTGCTTCCTCTGAGAAACTATTCTATCCAATGTTGACTCTTTTTATCAAAGAATTTACACAAATCTCTTACATCCATAATCTTCAGTTTGTTAAAGACAACAGGTTTTATACTGGAAGGTCTGAAGACTTTCAGTGACGGTATGTTAATTTTTTAAACATTTTTAAGGAATATAGAACTCTGAATTTTAAAGGAACTCTGTTTTGAGATAAGCGTATGTAGAAAGGTTTTTCATAATAATCCATTCCCATAATTCATCCATTGTGAAAATGCTTAATGACTACAATCTCTGCTTAATGACAAACAAAGAAAAATATTAAATTCAAAATAAATTTTGTGTCGGAACTAATACAATGAAGCAGTTTTTATTCTTAATTAGACAGTGAGTCGATTTAATACTCTTATGCTCCACTTACTATTGAATTATACAAAACAGCTGATGATGTGGGCAAAAGCCTGTGAAACATGCTCTGATTAAGAATAAAAGAAAAGTATATTCTTAATTATCTAGTGAGTCGCTTTTGATGGAACCGTGGAACCATGCTGACGATGAAGAAAATTTGCTTTTGCCTTTGAAACATGTCCAAGTAAGTGGAATAAAATTAATAAAATTTGAGTGACTTCCTCATAAATAATTTGTTATATGATATTATATTTGCACTGAGAATCCCATACTATCCAAATTTATAAGATCATAGTTCTTTATTAGATACCATCCCATATTAATCTCATAGGGAAAAGACCAAATGACTCTTTAGCTTCGGTCACTCTACTCATATAATGTCGGTCCCGGTGTTCTAGTGGTAATCATACTTGCCCCGTAAACCCAAGATCGCTGATCCAATCCCGGCCAGGGTTGATGGATTTTTCAGATGGAAGAAAAGCAAAGAGATTAATCATAGGAACAGTTAATAAGCACTTGGAATAAATATGTGCAAGCAGCAAAAAAGAGGGCAGTAGCAATGTTCAACTCAATACATTCTATGATTGTTTGGCTGGCCAGCTGCACAAAATCACTATAAAAAAAATCCATGTGTATGCACCATCTACAGACCCATCCACCATATTGAACAAGAACCATCTACTTCAATGCAGGTAATAGATTTCCATTAGGACAGAACCTGATTTACCACCTATCAACTGGGAAGCAAGAAACAATGACTTCTAAAGCTTGCGATTGGAATAAAAAAAATGGGTAGTATGATGACATAAATCAAACCAGTCTGTAGCTCAGAATTTGGTTAAATGCATTGATTTCTTTGCTACCAAAAGAAAATACGGTAGATGTACATGTATCAGCTATTGTAATGGAAATTATGGAAAAATAAGCAGAACATCATATTGTACCTTCAATGTTGAAAGACATGGTAGCCTTCATCTTCTCATTAGGCACTACAGCCCGATGTGAGCCTTGGCCTGCCATGGGGGCCTCTGCTTCCTCTACCCATAGATAGAGGGTAGTATTGCAGGGGGGCATGCGATCAGCATGCCGGCACCCCGAAGGTCACATATTACATAGCTTTCGTGTTGGAAGAATGCCACCTCTCCAACAGGCAGCTTCCTAATTATCCTAATAAGGCTGGGGTCATCTCGTTCCAGACCTCCCTAACTTATAAGAATTCCTAAGCAGGTACCAGTAATCAAATCCCAACCAGCAGTCAGCATTGTTAACCACTAGTCCAAGGAGGTGATCTGGTAGCCTACATAAATAATTAAAATTGCTTTAGAAGATTTTAAACCTAGACTACAGATAAATGCCAATTTAATGTCAAACTAATTGCCTGAAGAAATCTTGGAAGAGAGATGCATTACACTGTCAGGAAGTTTTAAGATATGTCTTATTATGAGGCTTGCTGGTGCCTAACTGAGGTTTTGTAGGTTGTCAGCATTATATCTTGACAGAAACTGCAAGCATAGTAGCAAATTGCTATTAGGACTTGTATATCAGTCGAAATCGACAAGCCACAGCAATCTACATTGTCAGGTTAGGACAAACCAGCTCTAGCAGTCTTTTTACTTTTTTTTCTCTTTTTTTTTGGGGGGGGGGGAGTAAATCTACATCCATTTCTAAAAGTTACATCCTCATGCTGTTTAATTATGTCCAGTTTGGTAAAAATGTTTTCATAATTGTATATAATTTGGCAAAAATGTTTTCCTCCACTATCTCATTTTGCAAAGATAATCTGCCTTTAATCTTCTTTTTGAGTGAGACTAATTTGGACAATTGCAAGTTCTGATTTATGAATATGAGAAACTTTAGTTCATTGTTAATCTGCCAGAAATTGCTAGTTTGTCCATACAAAAAATGTCTATAAATATGGCATCTGTGAATAAAACAAACTATCACACCTATATGCATATGCTTTGTAAATAGCATGTTGTAGATTTCTATGTAAGGTAAAGGAAGTAAAAGCATGAAAAGTGAACTTATGGTATAGAAATAGTGTGTTAATATAATGTAAATCTGTTAAAGATATATTTTGTATCTTAAAATATTTTCTTGAAGATTGACTTCATTCCTAGAACAGAAATGCTTTAGTAACTTATTGTTTTTGAAGTGCTTAAATCTTCATGGTATTATACTTCTGTATTTCATTGCTTATTTAATTTTTTTTTTTTTTTAAATATATATTTTAGTAAAGAAATAGAATCAAACACACTAGGAAGCAAACCATGTGAAGAGTTATTACATCACATGAAGCCTAAGTATTGGTTTGCAGCTCATTTGCATGTGAAGTTTGCAGCTATAGTTGAGCATCCTTTGGTAAGAATCATAACTTTTGCTGTTGCTTGTCAACTTTCTATATACTTAATTGTCTTAAAATGTGTTTTCAATAACTTGTTCTATTTTGACAAAAGTACAGGTTATTTTTATAATATGATATCAAACAGAAGATGTATTAGGGTTGTTCTTGTAAACTATAGGTTACTTTACAGTAAGTGAAGGTGTTAAGAAATTTACCCACATTATGTAAATTAATATATAGGTTACTTGTTAGATCATCAGTTATATATTATTATATGTCAAGGCTATCTTTAATTCCTTTGTTACATTCAAGTTAAGCAAAATTTTTTGAAATAATGAATAACCTAGTTAGACTTAGGAACTAAGCAAACATTTATTTATTTATTCATTCATCCTTTTGATCATTTTACATGATATAGGACATGTCCTAGAGATGAGATGGGCTTCGCCCAGAGTATAATATAAACAATATACAAGTTTAGTAATTATACTAGATTTACAATATGTCTTATTTAAAGTACTATTTGTACTATAAGCAGAGATTATAAATGTACACATTCTTTAATAATGTTATGTCAATTATAAACTCCATTGTTTTATCACCTTCAGTAAAAGTTGTGGTATTCTTGATAGTGGTGTCATCAGCAATGGCAGATTTGGGTAACTGCATATGCCATTCAGCATCATAATAGAAAAGTACCAGAGAGTACACCAAAGTATATATTATTCTTCATAATATGAGGGTAAATAAAATATAAAAAGAATTTATTTGTAATTTATTGAAGCCAAATTAAATGAAAATGGATACATATAATTTTTCTACATCATTTCCGTAAGAACAAATACATTTTTCAGCAGACAGAAATCTTCTTAATATCATTTGAAGAAAGAGTGGAGTTGGGTTTCTAGCCAGTTGAGCAAGATAACTTCCACACCTTCATTTCTGTAAAATCACTGACCTCCCAATGGTTCTTTTAATGGTCTAGACATATTGTAACTGCAAGACAACAGAAGTCTGGACTATAAGAAGATGTTCTATTGCTGTCCAGTGGATTCCTTCAAGTTCTTTCCTTATCAAAGCAGCTATATGTGAACAGGCATTGCCTTGGAGGAAAAAAATTTCTCAAATTGGTTGTTCATGTCTTTTTTTACCAGTAAGTGTATTTTGCCTCAAAAAAAGAAACTGGCAGTAATAAGCTGTATTCCCTGTCAACATTCATTAAAAAGGACTCCCAAGAAACCGCCAAACCGTCAAGTTTCTTTTGCTTTATCAGGATCAGATTCCCCTCTTTTGCTCCATCCTACTTACTTGCTTGCTTTAACTCGGGAATATAGTGGTGTTGTTGATTTGGTTTATTTACGGATGCTCTTTAACATCTCAGATCATCAGCATCCCATTCAATTTAGGGCGTAAAACTGCCAATAAATTTTGCTAATTCAGGCTTGAGATTCTTTTATGTGCCATAAATCTATGACATGGAGCCCACAGCTTTACTTACCTTCCGAAGGAAGCAATAGTTAGAATTTTAACGCCAGAAAAAAATCCATTGATCAGGCCAGGATTGAACCTGATCTTGGGTTTAGGACAAGTATGGTCACCACTACACCACCAGGACCAACAATATGGTGGGGTATCCATGTTTGATCACAGACTATTATTTGATACAGATATATTTCTCCTTGATTGCACTAGTGAGCCAAAAGCCTCTGACACACTTCTAAATGTGAAGCATTGCAGTCCTCAGTGAGAATTTGAGGAATTCACCTTGCCAAGACTTTTCAGTATCATCTGAAATGATGGATTGAGCACTTCCACGTTTTATCCCAACCTAAGAAGTGATTTCAGAAATTGTCAAATGTCAATTACACTTGGCCTTATTGTTAGTTATGCTGTTCCCAAGTCTGCATTGGTGACTTTCATTTTCACAATTTCTCTTCCTTCTGTGAGATTATGCCCATTTGTGTTTTAGAAGTATCTTATCCCCAAAACGGTACCTTTAATCTTTGCAGAATTTTGGCTGCTTTTACATCCAGCCAAAAAACTGATAATAATGCACTGGCCAATCGATAATTGTACCCCTTGCTTGGTTGTAACAAACAAAATGGCTATTCAAGGCTAACCGGTTTTACTTCTTGCATAACATCTCAAAAACATGCCTCACTCCTTACCACTCACAAGCAGTAAAATAAAAATTTCAGTTTATATTTCATTCACTCTTGTAATTCTTAAACTGCATCCTTAGAGAATTTATAAATTGTTTTTGACTTCTTAAGATAGAATTATGTGGCAGCAATGAACACTAGTAAGCTATTAATGGCAAGGCTATATGAAAATTTTGCTAATAACACTAGCCTGCAAATTTACATTATGTGATTGTTGTCAAAGTAAATAAAGTAATCTTATATAATCTTGTGTGCTGATTATGAATTTTCAGTTAGTTTACTTTTTTCACATCAGGATTTTATGCAAAATCGCTTTAAATGTATTGTATAATTATGTAATAACAAACTTTTTCTTTTAATAAACTTTCCTGTCTCTCTGTGTGCTGATGCAAAATCTTCGTGCTGCACAGGAGTTGAATGTTGTGAGACCATGTGTTCAGTGCTATAGTGTGTTAGTGCTGTTATAATACCAAAAATTCTGTAGTACTTTAGCACACAGAATCTTCATGTATGATTCCTATGTGACAACAAACTCATGTAGAGAAGTGAGACTGCAGTTTATAGACAGTTTACCTGTTGTTCATACCCCTCACAGAGAAACAGTTCATAATCTGTGAATAGATTTGGTGAAATGGAAACTGTACTTGATAAGAAGCCTAAAGTATAATGCTGTGTTCTCACAGAAGATAAAACTATGACATTGGAGAGAAGTTAGAAAGAAATCTGTGAGAAAGCTTGCACAAAAATCAAAAATTTCACTAACCTTGGCTTGGATTGCCATTAAACTTTTAAAATTAAAACCCTACAAGATAACTATAGTTCAGGAACTGCATCCATGCGTTAATGTGATTGGAGTTAATTTCTGCGATTGGGTGTTGAATAATGGACGAAACATGCTTTTATTTACATGGCCATATAGTGACATAAAACAAGATATACTGGAATGCAGAAAAACCTGATCTTGTACACCAAATGCCATTGTATGACCAAAAAACTGGTGTTTGATATGTTGGAAAAATCTATGCACTTGAATTTAAGGGAATATGAATATCTGACTCTGCCGACAAACAGCATGCTTCCCAATACCAAACAAATCTTTGTTAAGCCGGCCATGCATCCAAATGAGAGCTCTGTAGTTATTACAGAGTGATATGATTGAACTATCTGTTTCTCCCATTTTTCCTTGTCTTAAGTTCCACTTTCTGTACTTTTAGTTTCATTTTTTATACATTTTAAATGTAATTTAATCCACTGTGTAAATAGATTTCAAAAGTTACACTTAGCACGAAATAACAAATTTAAAAAATGTCACAGCAATATTGTACTGTAGAGGTTTGGCACTCACCAATATAAAAGAAACTAGAAATGGCACAATCAACAAATTCACCAGTTTTATTCCTTATGAACAGAGTCGGCTGTTAGTTGTACTAATACAGAAAACAATGAATGCAGAATTAGTCATTAATTGGTCTCAGTTTAAAATGCAGCATACCATCTGAGGTATAAGAGACCTTGTAAACTTAAAAGAAGTCAGGAACAGTGAAATTTGTTGAATTATACAACTAAATTGGTATTAGTGACACTGCGCTTCACTACCAATTTTAATTCTTCAGAACGATGTTTCAAGAGCATTCGCTCTCAACCTCAGCTGGGGACCGACTGGCAGGTGACGGTGTGGAACAAAGATGTGGTTCCACCCAACAAAAAGGCAGGAGTGTATCAGATGGAATGTTTACATTATGATCAGATTTATATAGGAAAAACAATCAGAAATTTGGAGACAAGGACTTCAGAAATATAAGATATAAACAGGTTGATAAATCAGCAGTTGCAGACCATTTTTAGACCTACAACCATGACATTGCAAAAGAAGCTAAACTGTTGAAAGCTACGAACAATCCCAAGGAGTTGGCAATATGGGAGAAGATTCACATTTTAAAAAACAAGCACCAGATTATGAACTTTGACATCCCTCCAATGGACTTCCTGTTCCTGACTTATTGGAACCACCAGAGGCCACACCGTCACCTGCCAGTGTTAGTCAGTCCCCAGCTGAGGATGAGAGCAAATGCTCTTGAAACGTGTTCTAAAGAATTAAAATTGTTAGTGAAGTGCAGTGTTACCTAAAACCGACTTATTTGTATAATAAGAGACCTTGTTTTTACTTTCAACATTCAGAAATGTAAGTTCATTCCAAACTCAGAACTCCACCTGTTTTCTGCTTTTGTATCTGTCTACATCTTTTATGCAATTTAACTTTTCGATTAATATGCCTTTTAGTAATCTTGAATCAAATATATTTTCCACATGCTAAAATTATAGTGAGGTTAGAAATACAGTCATTTCCTACATAGATGCCAGCAATGTATTGCTGCTAAGGAGCATAATTTTTTACATAACAGGTTAGTGCTTATTAGTGCCAGTTTTAAATATGGTATGTTTTTAAGCTTTCAGTGAAAATAAAAATACTAGCATTACACATCACAACTCTTATCTCTGTTTTTCCAGTTAAGGTGGCTGCACTTCACCAGGAAGCAGCTTCACTCAGACAGCTTGTAATTCATATAAGCTCACTGTATTTGATGTAGTAATCTCATATCATCCTTCCTTCTGTGCCACTGCATTGAAAATCTTATTCATATAGCTTTTATTATCTGTATAGTCTTATTTCTTTAAGCCCAGTTTTGACTCAAAATTATAACTTAGATATTGTATGTTTGATACATAGGAGGTGTCATATATAGGGAAATTCTTGGGTTGCCAATGGCAGTAACAAAGGAAGTTGTCCCAATGAAAATGGAATGGTGGAAAAGGAAAGGTTTGGTTATGAAGACAGCCGTAAAATATGTGATATAGTGTTTTAAAGTTGACTAAATCAATATATTAAAAGAATGTTTAAAACATAAAGAAAACATTATAAGTAACAGTGAATTGATAAATATATTACAAAACATTTTAATGCATGTGGTTCAGGCTTTTAATGGAGAATAAGAGAAAATAACCTATAAACAGTTTTGGAAAGGATGAGATGATTTAAAAATAGCTCAGATATATAATGTATTAAATGATGTAAAGTATAACTAAACTATGTCTTAATGAAGAAACAACAGCTAATTTAATATATTATTACATCTTTTTGCAGGATAATGATAATAATAAACAAACAACAAAATTTTTGGCACTTGATAAATGTTTGCCAAGGAGGAGGTTTTTGCAGGTAAGCATACATATTACAGATATATTTTTTCTATTTTTCCTGTACATTGCCATGAGGATGAAACTATTCATAAAGCTCTTCATAAATATGTTTAGTTCAATAGTTTCTGACCTCCAGATACGGGTATCATTTTTCAACATAATCTCCCTGTAATGCAATACATTTCTCATATCTCTAGTTATCCACCAAGGTTATCCTCCATGACAGGCTTTTTCCAGGTTTTCTTTAGTCCTAAATCTGAAATACTGGAGAGGTACCCTAAACTTAGGCCTGAATGCTTCCTTCCTTTTAAGAAGGTCCCTTACCAATCATTTCATCTCTTTATCATCAGCATCCACCACCTGTGATGTCCCAGAAGTGAAAACTGGCATTAAGCACTATTCAAATAAAAAAAATTTGGATGCATTTCAGTTCCCTAAAAAAAATAGTCTTAAGCTGCACTGCCTTCAACTTATCATTTGTGAACCTTTGCCCTGGAAGATCAGATTCCAGTTTTGAAAATAAGTTATAGTCATGGGGACAAAGTCTGAACTGTATGGTGGATAATCCTACTGTAGGAAGCCATGTGTATTCAAAGCATCCTTGGCAACAGCAGCCATATGGACTGGTGCGTGGTCACACAGCCGATGAACTTTTCAACTCAACATTCCATGCCTTCTTTCCTTGATAGAATTCACACTTGATGTAGTAGATTAGCATAAGACTTTCCAGTCATTTTATAAATTTTGTCATCAGAATTTCTCTGCATTCTCAAAATATTGCCACCATTCATCACCATGATCTTCATAAACTGTGTGGCCTTTGGCATTCTAGAGTGTGCCATTTCATTGATTCTCTTTTTGAAAGAGGTTCATAGAATCAAAGTTTCGTCCTCTGCATTGAAGGATTCCATTACCGCCTTGTCATTACTAAGCATAGGTTCAAAAAGTTCTGACAACATTCCATGGGCTCTTGCATTTAACTGCTGAAAGAATTTGGGGCATCCATTTTGCACTGACCTTATACATGCACTAACGTTCATTAAGGATGCAAAAAAACAGTCATTTTAGAAAGCCCCAATATTGCAGCTATTTCTTGTGTTAACTCATCCACTAACTTATCCTGATATGGATAAACTTCAAGGCTCTCTCTGCCCAATCAAAATAACTTTAACCACTTCTTTACAGTTAATATTACAGGTTGAAAATCCTTCTTTAGTTAAAAAATTTAATCACTGGTCTGCATTCAATTTTGAGCATCACACTATTATACAATATACCTGATTTTTAAATAAAAGTCTCCAAGAAAATGAATGGCGTTTCTAGAAAGGAAATGCTAAGTATATGCTCTGAAACATGTATTAACCAGATTGAATTATTATTGCAACAGTTAAACATAGCTTTCTTTAAATAAATTTGCTTTCAAAGTTGTAGACAATCGAGTGATAATATGTCTTACACTTATGTATTCAACTTGTTTATACTAAACTCCACTTACTCACATAAAACTAATTCATGTTTCAGGAGCAATCACTCCCATCTTCAGCTGTTGACTGAGTGCTGTTACTAGAAATGGTGGCTGGATAGCCGGATGCTTCTGTGGCGGTGTTTGGTGGTTGTAGTAGGAACTTGCCGAGTTCATTCATAAGAGCAAAATCAAAGTTCATTAAATTTTCTTAATTTTTTATAATGATTTTTTTCAATGAACATTTAGAGCTATCTACTTAGGAAAAAATGTTCATCATAAAAATTAGAGAAAACTTAATGAAAAATGAATACCTAAATTTTAGGATATATTACCACTCCAATGTCAACAGCTTTGTAGTACAATATTTAAACTGAGTGAACTTTGATTTTCCTCCTATGGATGAACTCTGCAAGTTCCTACCACAACCACCAGACCTTGCCACAGAAGCATCCAGGTATCCAGTCATCATTTCAAGTAACAGTAGTCGGTCATCAACTGAAGATGGGAATAATTGCTCCCGAAACATATCTTAGTTTTATGTAAGTGGAGTTTAGTGTAAACAAGATGAACACATAAGTGTAGGATAGGCTCTTTGTCAAGCTATAAATTTATGGATGACACCTCATAGGTAACAAGTAGAATGTAATATTCAAAATATGAATTTTCATTATTAAAGCATATTCTACTAAGTATCTGGTGGCTGTTTTCTATGACAGCATTCAACATTAATCTGCAATCATGTTATGTTCCATATGTCCTGACATCTATGTTCCATGTCTTTGATATCTTGGTGAAATGCTTCTCTCTTCTCTTCAGCAAGAGCATCAACATTTTTTAGAAACTACTAACAATAACCTTAGCTTTGCGGGAAAAATAGGCAATATTAGAATCTGTAAAAGTCATTAAGTGTTCACAATGAATTTCTGTAAATGTGCACTTATTTAACTATTAAAAACTTTTTATAAGTAAATATTTCAATCACAATGCTATTATTATGTATGTTTCATATTATTTTCGGACTACTTTGTGGGAAGTTCTTAATGTGGCAGAGAAAAATGGTAGTCATATTTGAAATCACACAAAAACTACATAAAAATCAATTGAAATATTGCAAATAATTGTTCAGTGCAGTGAACCCAGTTTTCCATTTCTTTGTTATTGGTGAATGTGCACTTGTATAAATGCTAGTTTAAAATATTTATAATCTGAAATTAATTTCCAATCAGTATGATATAAGATCTAAGTCAACAGTATATTAATGAAACTGAATGCTAAATGTAACTATTATATTTTAGGTTATAGATGTTCCACATGACACAGATAAGCCAGTAGAACTTGAATACGACATAGAATGGTTGACAATAGTGCATTTGACAAATCATCTTCTAAGTGTCAAGAAAACAATGCAGTACATGCCTGGACCTGGACTGGAAGGAAGGTATAACAGGGTTCTGCTTGTCGTTTGTTTAAATTTGGAAACTATTGCTAGCTAATTTGTTTATTTATATATACACACACACACAAACCCCTCTGTTCTTAAACATGGTAGATCATCAAAATACCTAAGATGGTTTTGAACATTTACTTATACTTTTGTGTTGTGACTTTTAATAAATCACATAAGAATATGAGTTTTAATTTCATTCTAAAACTACCATTAAAATAATTAAAATAACTATAGTGCTATTTTGGGGGTATAAAAATTTATGGGAACTATGAGAGTCATTTGAAAAGTTCTCAGAATGAAGCATAAAATGATAGCTTACCTTTCAAAAATTCTTAGAAGTCAGATTTCTCCAGATTTACAAAGTGCTTCTTAATGGATAATTTAAGTTCTTCATCAGATGAAAATTGTTCCACCAAGAAATTTTCTGAGCTTTGGGAATAAATGAAAATTTGATGAAGCCAAGTCAGAGCAATGAGGCAGCAAGCCACACTTCAGTGATGGATGTTTCCAGTTGCAAGATAATCAATTAGAATTATACCCTTGGCATCACAGAAAACTGACACATGATCTTCCCAGTCAATTTTATACACTTGGTTGTCTTTGACAGTAGAGAATTGTGATGTTTCCATTGTTTAGACTGCTATTTTGTTTCAGATATATAGTAGTGCACCCAAATTCAAAATTAGTTGGATATCTCTGAAAACATGCCAAACATTGCTAAGAGACTTATATTTTGATTTGCTTTTGTCGACAACTGTAGCACCCATCTAGCAGATAAAATTTTTCTTGCCTAACTCATCAGTCAAAATGGGATATACACTTTACTTAAAATGCCTATAGCTTCAGCAATTTCTGACACCTATAGTCAGTGATCCTCAAATAATTTGGTTGCACTTTTTCAGCAGTTTTGATTATGAGGTCAGATTTTGGTCATTCAGTACCAATTTATCTTCAAACTATCCATGACTGCATTTGAACTCAAAGGTTCCAGTTGGAAACAGTTGAAAATGATGGCACAAAGTCTCCTAGAATATTTGTCATGTCTCTGTGAATATCTGTTTATGTCATAATCTTCCTCACAATGAATTTAATTATCAGAGCTGTTCAATACTTGTCATTTTTACAATATGCATATGTCTGCACTATTACAAACAGCAACACTACTTTGGTCCTTCATCAAGCAAGACATATCACACAACTGTTTCTCTAAATAATGGCAGATTTTTATATAGTAATTCATTTGGAACTACTGTTACATTCTTTGCTTTTAAAATGATCCTTATTTTCTTTGTATAAAACCTATTTCAGACCAGTTAATACATCTTTCCCAAGGGAAAGTTTAAAATTTTAAAATCATTAGAATATTCAACACTCTTAAGCGTTTCTCTCTTTAAATTACTAAAATTCAGGACATGTTTCTTGAACTGTCATTCACATAGTCAACTGACACGACTCATTCATTGACAGTGTGAACAACAGTTCATGGAACATGTCCTGAATTTTAGTAATTTAAAGGGTGAAACTCTTAAGGGTGTTGAATATTATAGCCATTTTAAAATTTTAAACTTTCCCTTGGGAAAGAGGTCTTAAAGGTCTGAAATAGGGTTTATACAAATAAATAAAATGCATTTTGCTGTGTTGATTCCTATGGAGTTTTATATTGTTTATGACCCTTATTTATTGACTTCCATTGTTTCTTGTTCCCTTTTCACTTTTTCACTCAATAGCTTCCTGTTTCACTGCTAGCTTAGCACTAAGATTAGCTGCAATAATAGTGGTTATAGAATGACAAGGCTGGCCATTTTTGCTATAAATAGAAACATTTCTGCCTTTTTGATATCCCATGAAAGATCACAATGAATGTTCACATATTCTCTTCTATATAATGTACAAAACAAAGTGCACTTAATATATCTTAAAATTATGTTGATTTAATTGGAACAGTTGTTAATTTATACTGCAGTGCGATGTAAATAGTAAACTTCTCATTTAGTTATACATCTGTTTCAAAAGTGTTATTCCTTTATTCTAAATTAGCTTTGTACAAAATAACATGTATTCATTAAAACATGTGGCACGTGCATCCATAACATTTCATTGTAGTCATGAAAACACATTATAGGAAGCAGTAATATGGTGCTATCTCACAGAGATGCATTTCTAATCCTTAGGTGGGATTTTACACCAATGAAAGAAGAATTGGAGTTCATAAGACAGAAATTCAATGGAGACCTGCGGGTGCCTCAGAATTTTACACAGACAGCAACACCTTTTGATCCAAACAATTCAAATGATTCTTCAGAATCATTAACACCCTCAAAGCATCAGCAAAACAAATATGCATATGCACAGCAACCTACTGCACAGTTGAATCCACAAACAATGTTCTTCTGTGAGCGATTGAGCATCTCAGACCCTATGGCACTGCTCATAAATTGCAATGGTAATGATTCATCACTGGAGTCCAGTCAGGTAAGAGGGCATATATTTAACTTTATTTTTAATGTTGACTGCAAAAAGAAACTGTCTTAACTAAACCTTTAATCTTTTAATTATAAACATATTGGTTAGGCTGCTCACCTCCTACTGAGGTGGTGTAGGTTTGATTCCAGCAGCCATAAGTGAGATTTGTGGCACAGGAAGTAATATATGAGCAAGTTTTCTCTGGGTAATATAGTTTCTTTTGCCATTCATCCTGCCATTGCTCCATCTCCATCTGTACCATTATCACCATCAGCAATCAGCAAATGTAGTCCATGGATTCATCATTGCACACATTACAAATGAACTACACTTTCTTGAAACCACCAGAAGTCTCCACATATCATGCCAATGTTAGTTAGTTGCCAGCAAATGATGGGAGCTATCTGAAACATGTTCCGCTAATGAGTAAACTAGAATTATTGTTTCATTATTAATTCATGTTTGGAATCAACAGAGTAAAACATGCATTAATAATTAATCTCTTCCAAGTTGAAATATTTAGAACACTCTTTATGGTTTCACCGACATGAGCATGTAATAAGTGAAACCATAAAGAGTGTTCTAAGTATTTCAACTCAAAAGAGATTAGAATTATTGTGTTATTCAATACCTATGTCTTTACAGCCATAGATATAAACACTAATAAAGTAAAATATTATATTGCAGACAATCAGTACAGGTTTATGAGAATAGTTTATAGACCCTTAGTAAATAAAGCACAAGTTAAATTGCATTTAAAATAGTTTTTCAAGGAGTATAAGTAATTTTCAAAAAAGAATGATTGAATTGTACACCTGTGTTTAAATATTGAAATGATCTCTTTAACTTTTTGTGGTAGTTCATTGTACAGTCTCATTCCATTATACATTGTGCTACCTTAATAGAGTTTGGTGCTATGGTGCTTATTGCTCAAGCAATCGTTGCTTCCTGTATCATAATTATGTTTGTCTCTACTGTGGCGGAAGTCTATTAACTTTTTCTTAACATATGTCACTGTTTCTAATATATAAACACATGGAAACTGTAATATCCTTAGTGCCTTGAATAATGGTTTGCAAGCTTCCCTTTTCTGCTTATACATGATTATTCTAATAACCCTTTTTTGAATTTTTTATACAAAATCTGCTTTGTTCCCCCAGAATATAATCCCATATTTGAAAACCAAAATGTAAAAAAGCGCTCTGGCATTTTAATTTTCCCTATTGTTTTAAAATAAAAACCAAATTAATTCAGCCTATAAACTGTATATATAATGATGAATATGTTTGTATATTTAACAAAAGCATCTTTGTAAAATAGCAAATGTGAAATATTATTCTAATATGTGTGTGAGAATTATATTTGTATGTAAGAGAGCTGTGCAATAACATTCAGAAAACATGTAGTTTACTACAATAACATTTAAATTATATTTCATAGACAGTGAAAATCTATGTATCTTTTGATTGTTTTTATTTGCTTTGTATGTTGTGATTGTTTCTGAATAGTAACATGCTTTTGTTTTATTGAAACATATGAACATCTTAAATATGCAATGTAAAGATGATATCAAGGACAAGTTTATACATATGGTTACATTTAAAAATACTCACACAGTATAGCTTTGTCTATCGGTGCATTCCATTTAATTAATAGTATATCATTAATTTTTGTGGTTTAATCTCAACAGCGACAATAATAATAATAATAACAATAACAATTCTAAAAATGTAGTTTCTCTTTAGTAATATTTACAGATTGCAAGAATTCTAATTTTGTTCCCCTAATACCACCAGTAATGCCATAATTAATTTCATTTCATTAATTAAGGCCTAATTTGGATTTTATATTTATTATTATTAAAAGTTATTCAACTCTGTGATAAATTTGCTTAGTTTACACAGCTTCTGCATTATGGATTATTTTTAAATCTATATACCATCTCAATGAGCTTTTGTGGTAAAACTACTAAAATGTCTTATATTTAAATATCTTAAATTCCGTCTCTTACCTCTTTCCAAAATCTTAGCATTATAATATCTTTTGTTCAACACAGTCCTGATTTTAATACTTTCTAATATAAATTATAATTTTCTTCCCCAGCTTTCTTTCCAATTTAATTTTTCTTGAGTAATTAAGCATTCTTTCACATGCTTACCATAATTTAAATTCTTTATTCTAAGCCAAAACTTCAATACTCTTTCAATAACTTTACTTTTATTATCCACCCTCCCCAGTTCTGCTAATGCTTCCCATCAGAATATGTGTAAAATAAGCAAATTTTTCTACAGAAGGACCTATTTATTATATCCATATTTGACCTCCTTTATTCAGTCTCCAAATTTTAGCTCCATAGAACATTTTATGCCTCCCCTGTAACTTTGTAAATTATTTCCAATCTATCTACTTTCATTTCTGGTTTCTTTCCTATGCATAGTCTTATCATTTTCATAGCTAATCTCCCCCTAGCTAGCACAGAATAAAACAGTAATATTAGTAATTCATTCACCATAAGCCCAAATTTTGCTGCATAATTTTTTTAATTTCTAAACATAATGGGAAAACTACAGGGTCATCAACTTACAAGGCTGAAGGAATAAAGTAGATTATAAGATTTCAGGCTTTTTGGTAATTACAATTAGCAATGAGATATTCTTAAGAAATCAACCAAGTTAAACCAGCTTCAGTTTCCCTTGAAGAAGATGGCAGAACTGCTGACCATCGAAAGCTTGGCAGATGGCACTGTGTTTACTCTGCTGATTTCCCGAGAACATTTCGTGCTAATAAAACAGAAGTTAAACTAGTCTCTAAAATTGGAAGGTGGGTGTGAAGGAATTGCTGATTCTTCAAGATGCAACTTTGCATTGAGAGTGGGTGAAAGTATTTTGAAAAGAAATAGAATTGATTAGTTATAACGTTTTTTTTATTTTTATTTTTTTTAAAGTAGAATCCTAGAATTATACACTGATCCTCAAAGTAATGCAGATATTAGCTGCAGGTGTGTAGTTTTAAATGCACTAACTTCTTTGTATATTTGTTAGGCATGAATGAAGTCTGACACACATGTAGATCATAAGCTGTTCAAAAGCAGCCTTTAAGCAGACAATTATAATTGCTTATCGTTTTTAAGTTCTATTTAAATTTTCAGTTTATTAATTTTGCATTTATTTTCTAGGTCTCATCCTGTGACACCTTGCCCAGTTATTTAACTCCAGAACGTTCTGGAAACATAACTCAAGTTTCCTTTGATGAGAGCAGTGAATTCACATTAGAAGAAAGTATAGAAATGGAACTTTGTGCAAAGCCCAAGTCCCAATCAGGAAATATTAGTTTAATGCTACCCAGCCCATTAAATAGTGATTTGGATGATGCAGGAAGGGATACAGAGGAGGAAAGTTCACCTGAGAGTGAAGTTAGGAGACACATCTCTCTTAGCCCCAAGGACAGTGATGATGCTGAAGAAAAGAGTTCTTTTGGTAATGATGGTTCACAACAATCTACTTCCTCAGGAGTAGTGTCAACATATGAGTTACCAACAGGTAAAAATATATGTGATAAGTTGCAAATAATGCTATAAATAGAAGCAAAATTGGTACATACATTCGAAGTTCATTTTACACAGCAGAGCACAATTTATCATGAATACATGTTTAATGCAAGGGAAAGTATGTCACCTGATATAAAATATTAATTTGGCATAGTTTTTCTGTTAACATTTTTAAAAAATAAAGCAGCCTGCTTAAAGTGTTTCTGTGGTATTATTGCCTTGCTTTGATGGGCAACAGTCCTATATCTTTGTATATTCTTTACCTGACCCCGGTTGTATACATTTTGTCAAGAAACCTCCACCAACTCAACAACAGTGTCATATTATGCATTAAAGGGGCTAGAATTGTATACCTCCAACATAATTACAGAGTGCACATCAGCAGTACAGAGACTGGTGTATATGGTCAAAGATATGACTGTTTTGCAAAGTATTTCACACACTGTATGGAACATATATACCAAGAGTTGTGCATTTTTTAATCATTCTTTATATCTATAAATACTCTTATATTTCGTCATTTCTTTTACTTGTCTATTTTTATTTTTTCTGCCATTATTTAAATTTCACTACCACACAAGATGTCCCTGAATCACCATCCACTTTGTTGAAATTGACAACCCAAATGACAGCATATGGGATGGTCATAGCCACTTGTTTTACCATTACATTAAGTAGGACTGTTTGCTTTAATTTCAGTTCTTTTTATTTAAAACTGGTTTATGGTATTACTAATACTGTCACTGCATAGGAAGCAAGTACATTTGGAGTACTAACATCAAGCTTTGATTGTACATCAATCTAACCAATGTATATTTATATGTTTATTACTGTTAATTCATATAGTACTATAATGTCAATATGAATACTAATTAAATATTTTGTCATAATAATATTAAGCCTCATACATTATGAATTAGAGATCTCAAGATTTTCTGTTAGAAAGCAACTTTGACCTTCATATCTTCAGGTGTACTTTGTGTATGATTAGTTAAGGTGGTGAATTATTAATGGAGAGATCTCCCCTTGCAGGCTTTAAACCTGTAATACACATGATTTCTACATAATTATGCTATATTTTTAGACATTTTGTTGTGTTGTTAGTCTAAAAGAATATATTTCCAGAATATTCCTATTGGTTATAAAAGCTATGGATCTTGTATGAAAGTACCTTGCAACATTAACATAATAAAGATGTGCATAGACAAAGAATATGCAGCAATGGGATAAAATGAATTGTTGAGGAAACCATTCTGTTGCACTAACATTGTATTAGCAACAGTTTCTCAAATGTTAGTTAAATATGGTGGACTTTTGTAACAGTGATGTTAATACTAAGGATTTAAAATGATTGAGTCGAATTTGTAACACTAGCTCCAGTAACTTAGTTTTCCTTTTTTAAAATATTAGTAATGTAAGTGTATTCGACTCAATCATTTTAAATTCTCGAATGTTGTTTGTTTTCATGTCATGTCTTCCAGCAAATTATTATGTGACTAAAATGCACAAATCTCTAACTAGATTAGATTTTTGGATTATTAATACTTTTAAACTGGTAATGCCATCAGGTCGTCTCTTCTGCACTACCAGTATACTTACAGTACATCTTATACAAAACAATACTATAATTAAGATTATTGTATGACTGAGTTGAACTATACACTTTTATTGGCTCCACATAATTGTTTTTATATAGAACATGTTTCTCAGATATCTGCATTCCAAGATAACTGTCGACTGCTGATAGATGTGTGATGAACTTAAATTTTGTTTTCATCCCCAGAAGTATTAAAGTTTATTAAATATGTCTCTTATTTATAAATATACATTTTCTCCCAAGTATTCTGTGGGTTCTTGTGCTGACATTCATAAACACAGAGACATATTAATAAACTTTGGTACTTCTGGGGATGAAAACATAAATGCAGGATATGCATCCCCAAAAGAACACTGTGAATTATCCAGCAATCAACAGTTAGCTGAGAATGCAGATGATGCTCTGCAAAACAAGTTCTAAATATAAACAAGTGAGCAGCGCCAATTTAGAGTATGTAGTTCAACTCAGTTATATAATAAACTTAATTATATGATATGCTACACTGTACAAGTTCTAACTAGCACTTCAAGTCTGCAAGAATTACATAAAATATAATATTAAAATAATAAACATTCACCTAAGACATAAGTAGGTAACTAAATACAGTAAATGTGAAAAAAATATAAAATAAAATATTAAATTAAAAATAAGCTATAATACAGTTTACTTTTTAGAGTATTAACAGTAATAAGTTGTTCTAATTTAGTTTTAAATTGTGAAAAGGTTTGACAGTCCCTAATGTTGCAAGGTAAGGTATTCCACAAATGAGCAAGAGAAACTATGAAAGAAGAACAATGTGAAGTTGTTCAATGTAATGATATCATTAGTAAAGAGTGATATTGTCGTCTGGTATCGAGGCTATGATGTGAAAATAGTTTATAAAAACAACATACCTGATAGTTTGGGATGGAGGTGTAAAGGATAAGATAGTAGAGAGTTTTTACTCCTTAAGATGGATCCAGTTATAATTCAAGAAATGGAGTGATATGTTTGAATCAATGAATGTTGCAAAATAACCTATGCTAACATTATGAGCACATTGAAACTTCTGATTTAAGTAGGCATTGAGGTCGATAAACAAAAAGTTACAGTAATCTAAGTAAGGCATCAAAAGCATTTGTACCAGAATCTTTTTCAGGTAAAACAGAAGGAAATTGTTAAGTCTTTTTAATGCATGTATAATTGGAAATATTTTCTTGCTTGTTTCTATAACTATATATTCCAATTTAGGTTTCAATTGAAATGTATCTCTAGGTTTTTTACTGACTCAATAAAGGGGATTATAATATTGCCAATTTTTACTTGACATAAATTTTGTATGTTTACAGTATTTTACAACTGCAGATGACCCAATACAATTTTCTGCAGCATTCCTGAATTCAGCTGAAGTCCAAAGTTTTTGTTTCCCTGATAGTAATGAAAACGGGTTTTCATTGAGTCTTGTTAGAGTTCTGTCAATTTCACATATATGACAATAAATATAGATTTATAGATCATCAATATAAAGGTTACCATACTTGCCTCCGAAACCCAAGATCGCGGGTTTGAATCCAGCCAGGACCGATGGATTTTTTCAGCCGTAAAAATCCTAAATATGGCTTCCTTCGAAAGGAAAGTAATTTACGGCACAAAAAAAGAACCTCAAGCCTGAAAGAGAGGCCTCTGAGTAAAATTTGTCAGCTGTTTCACACCCTGAGTTGAATGGGACGCTGATGACCTGAGATGTTAAAGAGCATCCATAAATAAATCGGTAAAAAAAAAAACAATGTAAAGGTCATGTCTGCAGTCTGAAATATTGATATAAATTTAGAAAATAAGGAGTCCGGACACCAAACTCTGTGGAACTCCCACTTTAATATCTTGTCAGGAGGAAGAATTGTCAGATGATAAAATGTATTGTTGGCGATTATGAAGGTACACTGAACATAAAGCCATATGTTTTGATAAATTTAATTCCCTAAGTTCAGTATTGATGGAGTCAAAAACTTCGTTCTTGTCAAGTAGCATTAATATTGTATGTCACTGTTTGCCCATAGTTTCTTGTATATGTCTTCAGCAACTTTCTACAAAGCATTGCCAATGCTATGTCTAGATCTAAAACCTGACTGATCAAGAATATTGTGAGTTCACTTATTCCTTGGTCTGTTTTTGTATGATTCTTTCCAGTACTTTTGATATGGTGGGTAGGATATTGATTGTTCTGTAGTCATTCAGTGTAATAGGTTATTTAATAGGGAGTGGTCGTAGAAAGGCTTTCTTCCAAAGATTTTGATGTCATAAATGAGGCATTGAAAGTGGAAGTCAACATAGGTAGAATGATGTTAATCATTTTATGTAATAGTTATATATTAATGCATCCAGCTCCTTTGGACTGCCACAGGTGGCCGAGGTCCTTAAGGTGCAGACTTGTGAGTGGGAGGTCTGGGGTTCAAATCCCTCAAGGATCATTCTCCCTGACTGAGGATTTTTCCAGGTTTCCCTCAGTCCTCATAAAGGCAAATTCTAGGAAGGTACCCTAAACTTAGACCTGGAACGTTTCCTTCCTTAAAAAAAATCCTTTCCCAATATAGCATTTCATCTCATGTATCATCAGTGTCCACCACATGAGGTGCCTCAGTAGTAAAAACGGACATTAAACAATGTTAAAAAAAAGCTCCATTGACTCTTGTCTTGAGCATTTTAGTGAATTTTTTACATCTGCAGGTTTAATATATTTAATGTCAGAATTTTCTCTTGTATGAGTAGTCTGTAATAAGTCATTTATTGTCTATTTAGGACAGAAATGGCACCCATACAAACTTCAGTTGGTTCAAGCATTAGCAGAAAATTACTTTCAAACCAGAATTACTATAGCAATGTAATGGTAGGCTGTCTCCAACAACAGACGGATTTTATCTGTCAAGTTTTTTGGTCAGATGAAAGTACTTTCACCAATACTGGCAGTGTAAACTGGTAGAACATGGTTTACTGGACCGATTACATTCTAGATGGTTCCATGAGCATCATACCAGATTTGGTGATCTGATTGCATGGTTGGTATTTTAAGAGATCATCTTATTGGACTATCTTCCTGGAAAGCAATCTCAATAAAGAATGTTTCTTGAACTTCCTGCAGATTCATCTCATGAATAGTGATCTTTTAGATGATGTCCCACTGCAGCTGGCAACATATCTCTGGCTACAGATGGATGGCATACATATACATTAATACCTCATAGTACTGGCTTTCTCCATCTTACCTATTCATTCTAGGTACATTGACCTGTGTGGGTCTATACGAGGTGCATCCAGAAAGTAAGTCCCGATGACCAATAAAGAGAACACAAGCATCACTAAGTAAGAAATATTTATTGGAATAATTACATAGATTCACTGGCTACTTTTCAACATAGTCACCACCATTGTTGAGGCATTTATCGTAACGGTGCACCATCAATTGTATGCCCAAGTCATAGGAATCTGCCGCCAATGTTCGGAGCCACGAAGTCACTTCATTCTGCACCTCAGCATCACTGTGGAAACGTTTTTCTGCCAGAAAATGCTTCATGAGATGGAAGAGATGAAAATCACTTGGGACGAGGTCAGGGCTATAGGGTTGATGGTCGAAGATCTCTCATCCAAACTTATTCAACACATTTCATGTGGTGTTGGCTGTATGGGGTCTTGCATTGTCATGCAATAGCGTAATGTCTCTTGTTTTGGATTGCTCTCCTCAGTTTATGCAACGTCTGATAATACCAATCAGCATTTATGGTCTCCCCTTGCGGTAACAATTCGCTTAAGAGGACACCACGTCGATCCCAGAAGACCGTGCACATGATTTTTTTGACAGAGATTGTCTGCTTGAATTTGGTCTTCACAGATGAACCACTATGCCGGCAATGCATCGATTGTTGTTTTGTCTCAGGCGTGGCATGCGACACCCATGTATCATCCCCAGTGACAATATTGTCGAGAAACTTGTCACCCTTCTCTGCGTACCGCTGTAGGAATGTTAATGCTACGGCCAGACGTTTGTCAGTTGCCTAGGCACCCATCATGCTCACATTTTTTAAAACCAAGCCACCGGGAGACAATTTCGTGCACAAGCGAGCGAGACATCGGGGGAATTGACAAGAAAGTTCTGAAATTGCGAAGATCCGGTTCTGCTCAATTGCTTGCCGCACACTTTCCAACATTTCTGCCGTCACCAGGGACGGTCGGCCCCTACGGTCGTCGTCGTGAATATTGGTTCGTCCTTCTATAGTAAATTGCCTGCACCATCGTCTTACTATACTATCCCACATAATGTCGTATCCATACTCTTGACACAATTGGCGGTGGATCTCTGCTTTTGATCGTGCAAAAATCGGATTATTGCACGAACTAGCAGTGGGCGGGAGACAATATCAGAGCAGCCATTTTCTCCTAGCACAGCGCAGTAACCACGGCCGTCATAAGGCTGAAACTTTACTGCATTATTTCCACATCCTCTCTTCTACTGCGCATGCGCATTCCTATTCGACTAATGCTGCCATCTCTAGACGTGATTGGGACTTACTTTCTGGATGCACCTCGTATATATCCTGGCCCCTCATACTTCAAATTTCTTTCTATCAGGACTCCTAAAGCAGGCCACAAACTTTGCAATATCCTCCGCGATAAATAATCACTGCTTGCCACAATGTGACAGCACAGTGGGTACACCAAGATGTCATTGCATATGCCCCAAGGGAAAATCAACCAAACTCAAGGGATAAGAAACTACAGATTTGAGGTCTATGCTATACGTAGTAGTTCTTCATTGTTTACTAATCTGAATATAAAGTAACAGCAGAGCAAGAGACTGAATGTTTAACAAAAATACATATTAATTTAGTAATATAATTTATTGGCAATAGTACAGTTTTAAAGCAATAAAATATTTTTGTTTTGGTAAAACATGAGTGATTTTCAGTTTACTGTTAACCCTAACCATAGTTTGTATTGTTTACTGCTAATCTGTACCACATTAATCTGTAATGTTTACATTTTATTCAGATGGCAATCAGGAAAAATCTCACTAAACTATGCAAACAAAGTGAACAAACACTATACATACCCAGTTTACTCGAACTCAAAATTACATCACAATAGATATGTCCACAGTCAAACCAATGACACTGCCCCTTCAACTGGTAACAAATCTTATTGCAATGTATTGGAAATAAGTGAAAACCAAGGCAGGTGCAACTTTTCATAATGATTAATTCTTATGAGAAAGAATTAGAATAAAAAATAAATGTTAGAAATATGACATTCGTAATTCAATGAAATGCCCCTAAACTAATAAGCCATTTGCATTGTACACCACATTCATTGAATTCGAAGAACTTTAATGTACTTTCCTCAGTTGCATTTAGGATCATCACAACTTAATTTGATGAACTTATACCAATACATCCAACACTAATGTAATCAAATTGTTCACATTAATTCCAATTACTTACATAACACTAGTACATATTTCGGAAGCACTCATTTCCATCATCTTCTGTTGACTGACGCAGTTGCTGGTAATGGGAGCAAGTGCTTCCAAAACATTTCCTAGTTATGTAAGTAAATGGAGTTAGTTTGAACGAGTTAATTACATCCACGTAGGATATATTACCACTCAAATGTATACAGCTTTGTAAGTACAATTTATTTAAATATACCAGTACACTTAAAAGACACAACTCATAATATATAATTTGTTCATCCCTGAAACATGCAACCAATACTACCAGGTCATCATGCACAACTGTAACAAGTTGATGGCAATTTTTGGACATCCTTAGTTTCGGCATCAATGTCACTATAAAATTTTGATAAAGAATCTGTTATAGCTTCCATTAAATCACATGCAGTACTCAAAAAGATACCCAATTTTTCTAATAATATATGATGATGAAATTGTTGAAATAGCTTTAGTATAAGAACATAATCTAAGACAAAAGTAAATGGAGTGCATTCTGAAGCACTTCATTTTTGACTGAATGTACAAGTTCTTATCAGCCAAAAAGTTGCAAAATTACTTTATTGTTAATTGTGATGGCAAAAAGGCATCAAAATAACTTTAAAAGCTTCAATTCAGAACATATACTTATTAGAACTTTTTAATTCATTATACAGTTTTAAACATGAATTTGAATTTGATAATTATTACAGAATTTATCATCATTATAATGCACCAGAATCCTGCTAATCTGTACCACATTAATCCGAAATTTCAGATAATCTGAACTGAACCTCAACAAATGAGCATAAAACATGTGACCTTTTTGAGTGAATAAATAAGCCACTATGTTCATGTGTGGTATTTATTGAGCTATATTCAAAAAGTTCAATTGAAATACAATGTACATTTATTAGACTGCATTCAAAAGGAAGAATGAAATATATGCATGCATACAAAGTGTTTTTGCATTTATAAAAAACACCATATAGGTAAATCTATGTATGTATTAAAATTCAAAATGCCTTTCAAGAAAGTGAAAAGCTTATAGTTTTTTTATTAATTTATTTATAAAAACAACCACCACTTCACTGAAAATCAGATTGTAAAAAGTCAGTTATTTGTTTTCTGTCTCAAGCATATGAATTTAGCAGAAGTCACAATACTAATTCAGCACCTCTTCATAAAGGTGATCTCTATTTGGGTGGCATTGATGTGTTGCTCCACATACTCAGAACTCTCTCCAGTGCTTTTGATCCATCTATCTGAATATGAAATTATATGCACCATAAATGTCATTGTTTCCATCTTCATCAGAATTTTCATCTGAGTCCCCAATAACCATTGAAACTTCACATTGAAAAGTCACATCTCTGCCTGTCAGCTGCAAGTCACTCATTGAAATTTGACTCATATGCTGTATGACAGTCTGGAAGTTGTTCCATAAGCTGCAAAGTTTCATCCGTTTTCACTCTCTTACTCGGAGATTTCAATAAGAGAAAGACTTGATCATAAATTTTTTCATAACCTTCTAAACAGTTGCTCTGTGACATTGTTTCATGCTTCTGCTAACCACTAAATGTCTTTGACAGTAACTTTTTGTAGACAATCACAATGGAGATTGAAATGTTATCATTCAGTGGGACTTTTTTTTTCAAGATGCATTTAACATTCTGAAGCACACTCTGATCATGATTTGTAACAAAGAAGTTATATTCTGTGTTAGAACCACTGGTTTTATTTCTCTGCAAACTGGCTCATCAACTGGCAGATGTGATAGAAACACTATTTACTAAAACAGCAGTAGGTATGTTCATGAAGATAGTGGTTTATATAGTAAACCACTATCTTAATGAATTTTTTTCATAAGGGTAAACTGCTTTTCAAACCATTGCTTAAAGAGATCTCATTCATCCTTATTTTTTGTCTCCAGTAGAACACAGAAAGTAAATTCACAGCATGTTTTTGAAAGTCTTCGGCTTTTTTGATGTACTAATTACCCTAAGAGTTGGCTTATTTGTTCTGCAGCATACCACAAGCTATAACTGCAAAGATCTTGTTTAGCATTTCTTCAGCAGTGCCTTGAAATTCAAATCTGTACCATTTCAGTTATATACTTCTTACAGAGAGTAATTTTGAGACAAAACTAAACCTAAAAATTCTTCTGTATATTTTAGTGTAACTGGTTGGTCTTCTGATAATAGTTCTCTAGTAGAGATAATTGCCTTTCCCATGCCTAATTTTCCAATGATCTAACCAGCCATTCTGGCTGGTTTACTACCCTGAGCATGTTGATGTGAACTGCTTTCTCCTGAATCAAGAAACACTGAATAGATTTCCTCTCGTCTCATTTGAGGAAACCACAGAAAAATAGCAGCAGCTTCAATTTAGTTTTGTGCATTGATGTCACAAATAACTTCTTCTGACATCGATGCACAAAACTATTCAACTTTCCCACAAATCTTTTTCTTGTTACATATGTTTGCTTTACCAATGCCAAACTGAGCAGCTTTGTAGGACTTTCTCCCTTGTTCAAATGTTCAGCACTTCAAGTTTTTCTTTAAGTGTGTGCGAACCTGCTTTCTCTTACTGGCCATTTGCGCAGTCTACAAAAATGCTTAACAAATACAAAAGGACAAGAAAAAGAAACTGATACATATACAATGTTTCATTTTAACAGATCTCACATAATTGCAATTCCCCTCCACTAATATGGCAACATTTGATCGCATACACATTGAGTGAATAACCATCAAATAATGTATATCAAATTATCACATTCTTAATATAACAGTAGTTTTGGATAATCCAAATATTTGATAAACTGAGCAAGCACCAATCCCAATTAGTTAAAATTAGCGAGGTTATGGTGTACTTTTATTAAGGCTGGGCCAAATTTTGAAAAAGATTTGAAATTTGAATCCTGGAATCTTCACACTTTTTTGTCATTTTAATCTTTTGAATCCAAATCTAAAAAACTGTTGAAACATTTCCATTGGTGTCGAAAAGATGCATTCACTAACAAAGCAAATATAATTGTTGCAAATTTAGGTGGTATCCAAACTGCTGATATCATCTTATTGAGCCCTGAGTGCTACACTGTTTTCAATATATCTTCTAGCAGAACATTCCAAAGCTTTATAGTAATGAGACTGCAATGAGCTGTACTCACATGAAATAATTGTGGAATCTTAACTCTCAATAGTTCTGAAGGCCTTGGCTTCTGCCAAGGTATATAAACACACATCTTGCACAGGACTTAAGTTTTCTTCCAATTTGAGCCTATTCAATGCAACTAAGTCTATAGTTTAACATTTTCACTTAATTCTCCATCATGTCTCATTCTAAGCATTTCTCATGCTTTATTCCCATGCAGTTTCTGTCACTAAGCACAGCAAATATGCACACTTCTTATTACTTCTTATTTATTCTTACTTATTACTTCTAAGTGATTTATCTTTTGCCTCTCAGACAACCTTTGCAATTAGTGTCAAACCATGAGATAGCACCATCATTAATATTTTCTATTATCTGGAAGTATTTGCAAATGTTGGATGAAATGAAATAAAAATACTATACCCAGAGGTCAAGGGTCACATACTTCAGAAATGTGTAAACTTTTAAAAACCAAACATTTATCCAGTTTCAGGAACTGAAAGATAAAGGATGACCATCCTCAGTGGTGACTCCAGCTTAACCCTAAAGTCCTTAAGACTGTCAGAGTTGACTCATTCATAAGAGATTCTGCACGTGGAATTTTCAAGAACCTTTTAGGATTTGAATTCAGACTTGGGAAAATTTAGGGCCCATCCCACCTCCAAATTTTATTTGTTAATGTTAATTGACAGCTGCAATCTAACAACATAAATGGAACTTACTTTTCATTTTCAAAGCTTCATAAGTAATGACATTGAATTCTGGTGGTTATAGTAAAAATTATTTTGTTATTATGGTATATATTAATTTCTATAAACTTACAAACATTTTCTCTTTTTACTATATAAAAGTCCAACTCTATAAATTTTTATTGTTTTGAAGTAGAAATGGGAGCTTTTTTTTTTTCAACATCTTTAAATGCCTATTAAAAAATTGTTTCAGATACTGAAACTATCAGTGAGTCCAATGCAGGTCCAGAGCCAAGAGTGAAAAAATTCAAACGTCGGAATCAATCACTGTATTCAAGCGCTGAAGAAGATGGTTGAAGAAGATGCATGCGTAATCACCCATGACAGTTGCATAATGCATAAAGTGTTTTATTACCTGATACAAAACTGTCTTTTTTGGGAATGCACTTTTGCTGTAAACAGAAAGAAAACTTATTTTTATATCTACTGTCTCTTATTGTAATACAGAAAACAACCTTGATAGCATTATACAAAGCAACCCAATGAACCATGAAACAACTTGCAGTGTTTTGCTTATAAATGAGAGCAGCACTCATCACCATCTTTAGGTGTTTGGAGTGACACAGGCACAGCCATGCAATAGTTTCCTTAACTATTTTAAAAGGTTGTTACTTACCACCTTTATAAAATGAGGTGTTGAAACTGGCCATCATTGTAGTCCATACAATTTTAGCACCTATTTTAAAAACTGTCCATCATTCTCTGTAGTTCATGTTAAGTGGTGGCTATTCCCTGATGGATATTTTGTTTCAATTCTTTCAGGGTTTGTGGGTTTGTCATATATGCATATTTTTTTAATTTACCCCAGGGATAAAAGTAGTAAACAGTTAGATTGGAGGAATTACAGAACTATACATCCTTAATAACCTCTTTAAACACTATCCATCAACCACTATAGTTCCCATTGAGTAATACTGGCTATTTCCTGGCAGAATTTTGTTTCATTTCTCCTAGAACATAAAGTTTGTTTGTTGTTTGTGGTCCCCCCATTTTTCCCCCAGCTTTGACTGCAGTGGTCCTTTCACAACTTCTGTAGACTGTGGACTGAATACTATAGGTGTAAGTCTGTAGGGATAAATGAAATTGATTAATGATGGTGCAAATAAGCTGGAGTCCTTGGTGCCTTAAAGCTATCTGGCATTCATGCTCTCAGGGGGGAGGGGGAAACTTTACCCAGGCTGCTTGGCCTGATTGGGTTTTGGACCCAGGACTTCCGGATTAGTAATTGCAAATACTACCACTAAACCATGGAGGCAGTCTAGATTTGCCTTGTATATTTTTTTCATTTATCCCAGAGATAAGTCACAAGAGAAGTATTTTAAAGAGGTGCCAAAATATATGGACCAGGATGACTGCCAGTTTCAGCATCTCCTTTCATAAATTTAATTAAAGGTTCCTTTTAAAATAGTTAAGGAAACTGTTGTATTGCTGTGTCAGTGCTACTCTGCACTATTTACGAATGCAACATATATCATTCTCACCCATTAGCAAAACACTTAAAATTAGTTTATGGCTCATTGGGTCGCTGTACTTCAGTGTAGGTTTTACCTAGTGTATTTACATATTTTTGGACACAAAAGGAGAACATGTTATATCTCAAAGTACCCTGCTTACATTTGACCATGACACAGTGCAGTTCTTGATATAGTAATTCATGGATGAGCAGTATACAATAATAATTGGTCTTTTTTTTCCTATTGAGGCACTCCTGGCAGTGAACACTGATGGTGCATGAGATAAAATGATAAAGGATTTTTTTAAGAAAGGAAGCATTCCAAGTCTATGTTTATGGTACCTCCCCAACATTTGCCATTTATGAGGACTGAGGAAAACCTGGAAAAAATGTCAGTCAAGGAGTTTGTCCTGGCAGAAGTGGCACCCCAGATCTCCCACTCACAAATCCATACCTTAACAACTTCAGCCACCCATGTTGGTAAGCATTTTACTAAGTGCATCTTAACTTGCATGAATCCTTGAATATATCCTGTTCCCTAACAATTTTTCTTCTGCTGCAAGATAGATTATAAACTGAATCCATCTTGAGATGACATTTTCTTTGGCATTCTGCAGAGCAATTACCCTGTTACAATTGTGTCAAATTTGATTTTGAATGTAAATAAACTGGTACTTTTATGTAAATTCTAACTAACTGGTCGTCTAACACACTCTTATGCTTCACTTACTTTTAAATGTGTTACACCACAGGTTAGTTAGAACTTACATTTAAAAAGCTTCACTGTGTGAGTTCCAACAGATTTTTTTTTTTCTTTCTCTCCCCAAAGGTTCTTAAATGGTACCTTTATTTTAAAATCATAGTTGCTTAAACTAGTACTAATATTCTAAAGTTATGAATATCAAGCTAGTTTCTTATACAGTAAAAACTTGATCTTAACTCATCTTAATGAAGATGAAGGAGGGGTGGTTAATTGAAAAAGACAAATAATATGTACAATTAGTTTCCCTGCTTTATTTTATGTCTTTTTAAAAAAGTCACTTTTTTTGGAACTTCGCTACCAGCAATTTTTTCCTCCTCCACTCTCCCCTACTGTCCATACTAATTCTATAAAGTAAAACAAAGTCTAGAAATGAAGTTTCATCTTGTTCTGCAGAGGGAGTTGCTGATTCAAGAGTCATAACTATTGCAAATGCCATGACAAGATTTGAAATGCTATAACAAATAGTAGATGTGAAAAATGATGTAGTAATATTGAGTTGCTTGTGTTTGTTTAATTAATTAGCGTAGGTCCAGTTATTGCAACTCCTTCACTCCATTTCTGCTGATAATTGCTTAAGGTATTGTTCAGTATCTTCAAACTAGACTACTTCATGTTTTATCTATTCTGTAATTCATGGAGACTGTTGGGACATGAAGCAGACTGCAATAAGTGTTTTGTTTTTAATGTTCCATAGTTGTGATACCAACAGCAAATTCATTAGCTAAGTTAACTACCATTTTATTATTATCAAACCATCCTGTAATTTTTAATTTTGTTTCTATATCCAAAACCTTGCATTTTCTCTTAATTGATGGTGAAAATATGGCAAAAAATTCCACAGAAGAGTAAACAGCTGCCTTACTTGCCATAAGATTACTGTATTATGAATGGCTAAAGTGCTAAAAGAAGGGGTAACTGTGTATGCTAATCCAAGTTTACCTTTATGCCTTGAACAAGGTGCCTTGTTAGACCCATAATATTTCAGCACACAGTTAGAATTTTAGTGGCGTGTTTGCGATTAATTACAAAAAAAAAAATTAATGATCAAAAAGTGCATGTGTTAGTATTATAAATGTGATCTTCAAGATAATTCACGCATGTCTTAGGAATCCATCTCTGCCAATTTTGTTTTTCTGTATCTAATTAGAGCCTAGATTTCATTACCATAAGTCAAGCTATCTTTCCTAGTTTTTGCTTTTCAGGGTTCTGTAGATATATATATTTTACGGCTTTACTAATAAGTATTTTCTTCTCACTCAGAGTTTTACGTTTCAAACTACTGGACACACCAGGGCAATGAACTTTGTTTCCCCTCTTTTTAGTTATGTCCTTGAACCTTTCTGAACCTGCTCCCTGCCATTATCATGGAATACATTAATTTGCAAAGATGTTCAGACAGTTGACTGTACAGCTACACATGTTCTGTGAAAATTTTATTTTACCTAGACATATCGTAAATTCTGTCACAAACTTTATTAAACAATGCTGAGAGTACTGCTGCACTATTTGTGATAATAAAACAAACATCCCTTGAGTAGCATTATTGAGTATGTTGTGCAATCTGTATTTGTCTTTCATCTAGGGATGGTCAATTAAAGAAAACAATAATGCTATTTTTGCCTTTCCTATGTGCAAAAAGAATCCAAGGACAATTTTTCAAGATGATATAGAGTAGCAGAAATTCTCCACATTTGATGCCTGAATGAGATCTGGACATCTGCACTCAATTTGAACCCCAGAATCAATACAAAAGATTAGGGGAAATCTTGTTTGGAAACAAAAAATAATGTCCAAAACTTGACATGTCAAACATTAGTGTGTTCCTCATAGATGCAATGTATATGAGAGACACCATTCATGCTTTTTTCAATATATTCATATAACTGTTAATGCAAAATGGCTCCAACATAAAGTAGTTTTTTAAAATCCACTCTAGCACTTTCTTGCTCACTATGCATTGAGTTTTAATTTTGAGGGTGAAATCTGCACAGCTCCTAAATTTGATTTATCTGCTTTACTTGTTCATCTACCGTTAACATTTTAATATCAGGAAAGAAAAATTTGTGACCCTTCTCCAATGTATTTTGAAAGCTTCTATCTGCATGTTTGTAGTCAAACTTCTGCTTTGAATTGGGTATATGACAATTCCTTAAAGTCCTTTCAGTTGTTTAAGTTAATATATCCATCTACAAAGCCAACATTTCTTTGAATTCTGCCTTATTTATTTTGTAAAATGTTGCAGTTCTCTTACTAGACAGGGTTAAATTTCAACATTATCAATTTTATCTTAGTTCTATGTAATACCATATATAGTAGATCTTGCAATCCATTTGCAGTAACTTAAAAGGCTGAAAATAAAATTTATCCCCCTGATAGAAGTTAAATATTGTAGTATTAGGCACATCGCTTATTGCTTTCACAAATATAACAAAAATAATGCTCCTTTGTTTTCAAAGCTAAGGCAATAGGTAACTGGAAAAATGTATAACTGGATATTCTGTAATGCAAAAAAATGTATCCAAAAACCTGCATACACTAGGTCCTATTAAAGTGCATATTTTGCATTCAACATTTTTTCCTCCCTCTCCCAACTTTAGATATTTGCTTATTAGCTTTAATTCAATAACTTTGTTAAGATTCAGCACATGAAGCTGAATGTATTGGGTCTTTCATGGTTTTGTCACCTGTTTAATGACAGCTGGCAAGTCGAGAGTAACTGCCAGCGAAGTGGATGCAATGTCTGCACAACTGATTCAAGTTTTTGCAATTACAATAAAAATAATCACGTACCTCATGACATGAGATGTTCGAAATATTGTCCTGATACACCCAATTTCAGGCATCTTTTGATAAAATTGTTATTCATATGCATCAGTTTAATATCCAGCATTCAATATCAGTTGTTAAAATAATGGTGTCACAGTGTCATTGCTATATCTTTCTGCAGTTATGATATTCTCAAAAAAGTCTCTATTACCCTGTAATTTACTGTGCACCATACACTGATTTTCTCATCATGCATGGGAGTTTCATACATAAAATTGACTTTTTTGTATTACAATATCTGTTATATTGCATTGAAATATGACTGACTACATAAATGGGACCATGCTTCATCATTAAAGAATATTAAGCATGGATAAATTACTCTTATCATTAACGTGCTGTAACAACCAATTATAGAAATTTACTCAAATATTGGGATCACCTGCAATTCATGGACAAATTTGTATGCTTTAAAGTTTAAATTTATTCACTTTTGGAAAATGAACTGTATGAATGATAATTTGCTAACAAGAGGTCAGAAATGTGTGGATATAGCACATTTCCAACATCTACTGTCATAAGGTTTGTGCTTATTTTCATTTTAAATTGCAGTTGTATTTGTAAAACTTGAATCAGTTGTGCAGATATTACATCCACTTTGCTGGGAGTTACTGCTCTGACTACCAACCCTCAGCTGCTATGAACGGCAACAAAACCAGACCCATTACAATTATATTAACTAGTTTTTGTTTGGACAGAAAAGGGAAAGAAATGTTTTATGCTCAACTGTTTTTAAAAATTTCATACTATCATGTTTCATTAGTCTGTTTGGATCTTGCTTTACACAGCAGAGTGATCCCAGCAGTTTGCAGCTGAGCACTTGCCACATTGGTCTCCTCAGATCTAGTAAATGATAATTTTATTGGCAACTGGCAAAAACAGCATGATAAAAGCACATTCTTATAATTGAACACACGAGATAAAGTAATGATACTAATTAATGAATGGGCAAGTCAAAATTAGCACAATACTTTTTCTTTTACAAATTGTGAGTATGCCTCAAAATGCTTTTCAATAAAGAGTGCTGACCCTTTGCTGATAAGTAGTAAATAGTTGTGGTGTGCATGATTCTTAGACATTTTATTTGTGAGACAGAGAGAATAATCTGTAAATAAATTCCAAGTATAACAGATGAACTACAAACATTTTAGAAGTGGAGTTGCAACCCATGAATCAGAATTTGTAACTTGGCTGATAGCAAACAATAAATATCTTTGAAAAAAGCATTTATTTTAAATTGTAAATTTTTTAATTGCAAAAGTACTCTAATAATGTAGTCCTTGCCATTCATGAATTATAATGCAGTTTATCTCTTATATTTTTGATTTGTAAGGATCTATGTGTCTATACTGTTTTAGCAGTCACCTATAGTATAATGATTCACATGCCTTGAGCAGTTGAGGCATGCATTCAGAATGACTTTGTTATGTAAAAAGAGGGGTAAACATAGAGATGACAGTGTAATACTCAGCTGAAACATGAAAATGTGTACCTTAGAACAATGGACTCCTCAAAGTTTTAAAGTTTAAATTTGCATCCTATGTAGTTTTGAAAGTTGTTCATCACTGGGTTACAAAAATTAAAGATAAAAACGAACCAATAAATGCATATTTTTTCAATATTTTTCTTTTTATTGTAACATATTCTTACACAATAATAATCATAGCAATATTACATTCAAAAAGGTATATAAAATGTATAAATCTTTATTATTAATAACAATTTTTGAAGCCACAACATTATGTTAATTTACATTTCTAACGAGGTACATGATGCTGTATTTTACATTCACGCCATAATATAAATATTGGCACTTAATAGGAAAAATTTGTATTCTGAGTTCATATTCTACATTTTTTAAATAAATTTTAATTTAGATAAATGAATGCAGAGAATTGTTTTTCAATGATAGTTGGTGAAAATGTTGAAAAGTACTAGGTGAGTCCCAGGTAATACATTTCACTGCCAAAAGATGCATTGCCAAAAAACATGAGTGTTCTCCCTACCTGTTTGAAAGCCCCTCTGGAATAAATAATCACCTTCAATTTAATGTAATTTATTTTACCTCAATAAATACACATTGTAAATTTGTATCATCCATTTTCTCAAATTTATTATTTGTATCTATATATTCAAGAATAAATGCTGTTAACAGTACTCTAATGATACCATGAACATGTGCTTCTTGTGATTATTCTAAAGTGCTAAGTAAGGTAGATGAATGGGCAATGTTTTGTGAACAGCATCAGTGGTGTTTCCCCCTAATATATAGAAACTGCTTTAACTATAAAATCTGTTTCATTCAAGAACGTATTCCATCTGTCCCTTAAAGCATAACAACCTATCTGTCAGACATTTTATTAAATTAATGTTATTGTTAAAAAATTTTGAATGCACATAATAAATTCTGCTGAATATTAATAGTATGTCCTTACATACTTTGTATATAAATGGGAACTTCGTTAAATCAATTTATATTGTAAAGTATTTACCAATGATGTTTAAACTAAAAGTATGTACGTATGTGTTACAAGAGCTTTATTCTACAACCATACATGTTATACTTTTCTGAATTGAGTAAAAGTTAAAAATTGTAATAGAAGTCTTAAAATAACAGAACTACAAATTTTGGAAAAGAAATTATAAACTGTTCTGTGGCATCACAGGTATTAGATTTGATAACATGAGATTGTTGATTTGGTTTATTTACAGACTCTTTTAACTTCTCAGGCCATCAACGTCCTATTCAATTAAAGGCGTGAAACGACCAATAAATTTTGCTCAGGGACCTCTTCTTTTATGGTTAAGGTTCTTCTACATGCCATAAATCTATGACATGGGACCCACAGCTCTATTTCCCTTCGAAAGGAAGCCATACTTAGGATTTTACGCCCAAAAAAATCCATTGACCATGCCTAGAAATGAACCTGCAATCTTGGGTCTACAAGGCAAGTATGGTTACCACTAGGCCATCAGGACTGACCTTGACATGACATGAGATGAATTGAAATAATAAACTGGGAAAGAATTATTTTGGGAAGGAAGCGCACCGAGTCTAAGTTTATGATATCTCCCCAGAAAAACCTGGGGTAAGAAAAAACTTGTCAGGGAAGACAGTCCTGGCAGGATTCAAAACTGCAGAACTCCCACCCGAGAGTCCAAGACTTTTCAACCTCTGCCACTCATGTTCGTCTTCATTTAGATTCAGATTTGTTCACCATAAAAATTTGTAAACATTTTTGGCTTCGTTAATAAGTATGATTATGTACATGTATAAAATATAAGCATAGATGTGATAATGCAATTAAAATACAATATACCGGCACATGCTGTTTAGCACAGAGTGTCGGCTGTGTTCTTGAATGAAAATCATCATTTCGATTTTGGCATCTAGGCTCCTATATACAGAAAACAGAGCAGCACAGTATCTCCACTGCAGTGGTATATACATAAAATAATATTCTATTAGGCAGATGGCACTTACATTTTCTAAGGTAATTTATACAGAAAACAGAGCAGCACAGTATCTCCACTGCAGTGGTATATACATAAAATAATATTCTATTAGGCAGATAGCACTTAACTTTTCTAAGGTAATTTAGTCATGTCACCACAGTACCTGGTAAATTCTTTAATTGTATAGAACTGTTATGTAAGTAGGATTTTATTAATCAGTTTTAAATGTTTTATTTGTTGCCGTGTTCCTTAGGTAAGGTGGTAAGACATTGTACAATTTTAAACAATTGCATTTGAAGGATCTCTCGTATAGTTTCGTGCTATGCATATGTTGGTGGAGTTTAGTTTTGTTTCCAGTATTATGTGAATGAATTTCGGCATTGATTATAAAATCATCTCGATTAGTTTGGACATAGTCTAGAATTTCTTTTATATAGACACAGGGGCTGCTAATATTCTTAAATCCTTAAAATGTTTCCTACAGCTTTCTTTTCTACGGATGTCAATCATAACTCTTATCGCTCTTTTGAAGCTTAAAGATGAGATGGCTATTTGCAGAGTTTCCCCATAATGTTACTCCATATAAAATATGCGAATGGAAGTAGGCAAAATAGCAGCTTTTGAGTACATCTAACATTACACTCGTCCTCAGTTGGTTGAGAACATAGCAAGCCTTACTTAGTTTTGTAGCTAATTTTTCAACATGGTTGTCCCACGAGAGGTTTAAGTCAATCCATAACCCCAAAAATTTTGTTTCTATCTCATGCTTTATAGTTTTAGACCCAAGCACGATTCCCAGATTAGTTATGCTTTTGTTGTTTTTGTGCTGGAAATGAATTGCTACTGTTTTTGCTTCATTTATCATAAGTTTGTTAGTTCTGAACCAGATTAACATGTCTTTTATTACTGCTGTAATTTTTGCATCCAGGTTGGCACTTTCTTTTGCGCTAATGAATATGCTTGTATTGTCTGCAAAAGGTGTTAGTTTTTAAATATTGTACTTACAAAGCTGGCGACAATGGAGTGGTAATATATCCTAAACTTAGGTATTTATTTTTTACACTAAACTCCATTTACTTACATAATTATAATTATGTATTACATAATCATAATACATAATTATGTAAAGTAAATGGAGTTTAGTGTAAAAAATGAATACCTAAGTTTAGCATTAGTTTTACTTCATAAATATCTTTTAGGCTCTGCGAAGTCATTTATGTACAGTAAAAATAAGAGAGGGCCTAAGATTGATCCCTGTGGTACTCCAGATGTTATATATTTCTTTTGCTTGCGAGAGTTTTTACAATTTTTTTATTTCTCACATCATTGAATTTGATCTCGACTAGTTCTTCTCTATCTTCCAGATACGTTTTAAACCAGCTAGCTGTATGGAATACCCCTTATTCCGCAGTTCCATAGTTTGCCCAACAGCAACTTGTGGTCCACCATGTCAAATGCTTTAGATAAATCAAGAAACACCCCCCCCCCCAATTTTGTTTTTATCTAGCATCTCATATATACCATCTACAAAGTTTATTACTGCCATATTAGTGGACTTGTTTGTTTGAAAGCCAAAATGGCATTTGGAATTTTAAATTTATTCAGGAATTTGTTAGTTGAATATACATTATTTTTTCAAGTATCTTTGAATGTTAAATAATACTTCAGCTTACCAGCAATCAGTACTGTTAAATGAAAAGATAACCAACAGACAACATAATTACTCAACTGCCCAAATTGCTTCTTGATAATATTACTAACGAGGTAATATTTATTTTCCAGCACTAGCTAGCTATATTATTTTATGAGCTGTACAATAAAAATAAATTTAACAAAAGTAATATAAACATGAAAAACAACAGTTAAAATGGTTGGAAAGATAATGCAAATAGAAATTTAAAGTCATGAGATTTAACCAATGGGTCTTTGACTAAAAATTGTTAATTGGAACATTGTACAGTGAAGCTAATCATATATTAAGATCATTGTGTGATTGAGTCAAACACTCTTTTCAATTAAAATTCAGTGTAGGAATCAATACAGTGAAACTATTATAAATCTGGTTTAGACTAAAAGTAAAATTACTTAAAAATCTTGTCAACACATTAAAATTCTCTTGATGTTCCACTTTTTAAAAACTTATTTAAATGTAAACTGAGATATGTTTCATGAGGCATTTGCTCACATTGTCAACCATTCAACGATTAACGGATCTGATCAGATGGGAAATGTAAGTTACACAGGCACAAATGGTCATTCTTGAGCAAGGTTGAAGTACTGAAACATCTTTCGTCCCTAACAGTCCAATCCAATTGGAGTAACTAATATTTGGATATTCTAATAATAATGTAAAAAGCTTGAAACTTCTCCAAGAATTATATGACCTACGCTTTCCTGCTCCCACCAAAATAACTAATTGCATCAATTATGACAAGAAACCGGATGTTCAGACCTTAATAAAGATAGTAAAGGGTACTTAAAATGTGTAATATAAGCAGTAAAAAAAAAGCATCACACACTATTATTAGTAAGGTAAAATTAATTTTAATGCAATGATTATTAAGTATGCACATACAATTATTTTAAATTATTAGATATCTGAAGTAGCAAAGGATGCCACCAACAATAATGTTGTAAGTTGACAATCCAATGAAAATTTATGATGGCAAATCAGGTATATTAGTTTAGTTTTCATTAAGACAAGCAGCATCTAAAGATTTACCTTACCACATCATTGTTGTTGAAGGCCAGAACCGTGCCAAGCTATAACTGAAGTGATTATTTTTACAGGTCAATGATGCAAACTGTGATTAACAGCTCAAAAACAAATATTGCTCACCTACAATGAGAACTGTACCTACTTACTAGTTGTAAGATTTTTGTGAATCTCTAGCAGGGATGCTAGCCTTAGAACATTTCATTTATAAAATGAAATCTATTGCAAATAAATTCTTTACAACAGCTGCAATGGAATAAATATTTACTTTTCGTTCCCACCAATGAAGCACTAAACTACAATTGTAGAAAATTTGTAAAAATAAGAAAATAATTACCTAAAAAAAAATACAGCAATGTACATAAATGGCAAAAATAAACCTTCCAGTAATATCTGATAGTTCAGAATATAATTTCTTTATACTTGGATCTTTTCTGACATTCACCAGTAAAAAAAAAGGCATTTTGCCTTAAATCCAGGCTCTATTCATGATAATTTAATAGTACTTAAAACTTTAATATGCCACATATGGTAATCTAAAAAGAAAATGTAAGTCATATTGAATGTAAAGGTACTCAGTGAGATTATAATCATAACTATGTAAATGGGTGATGCAGACAGACACTATATGAGGCTTGGTTTAAGGGATATGTTAAGATAAATCAGATGTCTTTCCACCCTTCTAACATAACATCTTAAGGTCAGGTCTCTCACACATATAAAATGAGCAATAGAATAACTGGTGGGGAGGAGAGGAAATCTGTGTGTAATCTACCCAAAGACATGGGTGCACTGATCATGGAATATACATGTTGAAAGTAGAATCAGTTGATTTATGCTTCAGTTTAAGCTTATTACTGTCAGATTTTGAGCATTGCAGTTGAATAATCAAAACAGAACGGCATAATGCACATGAATAACAAAATTATATGTAGCAATTAGCAGTTAATGATTTAATACAGAAATACAAATGAATTTCCCCTTCCTCTGCTACTACAATGCTCAATGAGTGGAGTCAACACTACTGAGCAAGTTTGGCTCATATTTGGCCCATTTGAGACCAGTTCTAAAAGGTTGGAAATTATGAATAAAATTTATAAACATTAGCAATAAGAACACATTTAAGACTTATTATTTATATACAGCATCCATATATTTGCCAATATCCATAATGTTAAATATTCACAATGATATACAATAATTCATTTCTTAACAAAAGTCTTCTTGCAGACAAATAATGCAGTTCACATTTTCTTTTGTTATTTCACTAGCATTTTAGTTTTCCTGAAAACCAGCACCTGCATAGTATTTACCAAGGTCTAACTTTGCTTTGGGTTGCATGCGTGAGTATCCAAGTACTTTTTTCTTTTGGCATGAGTGCCATTTGCTTGTGCCTTGGATGCGTTGGACATAGTACATACATTCTCCTATCCTCAACCATAAAGTAGCAGTCCTTACACCTTCTTCTTAGCCTTGCCTTCACTTTAAAACCAGCGATTTGGAATATAAAAGGAACATATGGTGTTAAAACAGTTTCACATTTCTGTATGGCATAACTTGTAATTGGTAATTCATAAGTTCTGCATAGCAGATGATGTGCTCTTAGTTCTGTCCTGCATAGGTGTTGGATATTTCGTAAAATACCTTGAACTCCAGTTTTCAGCACTGCAGGTCGCATAAAAGTTAGCAAGCTCATTTTTCTCTGAAACATATTTTAACAGACTGCACTTCAGTTTCCAATTTAAAACCATTTCCCCCAATAAAATAAATATCATTCAAACAATAAAATAATCTGTACAAGATATTATACTATACTTTAATTTTTTTTAATGTTCACACACCAATAATTGCCACAGGCTGCCTTTCAAATTGGGTGTCACACAGAGTACTAGTTCAGATCTTTAACAGAAGAAAATATGCTACATGCTATGTAGCTGCAAACTCACCAATTCACTTTTAGAATATTGCTAACTGCTTTAAGCAAAACAGAATGTGAATAGCAATTCTTAGTGTTAATTTGCGCCTTTCTTTCCCCATTGTTACATAAACGTTTTCCCCTTGATAATGGTATAAATTGACTAAAGATAATCAGAAAAATGCCGAACTTTAATCACTAAGTTCATCCCAAGAGTAAAACCTACATAGAATAACAAGCGCCCCTCCTTTTCGTAAATATAATCAAATTATGAATCATTGCAAAATAGTAATTTCTAATCAATTCATATATACACACCAACTTCCATGATACCTAGAAACCATAAGACCCAGTAGTTTACTACTAGGTTACGGTCTTCGTTCGCCTCCTTTTCGTAAGTACAATGGATAAAACTGGAGTTGCTAATCAAACCTAACGTCGAGTGAATCCTAGAAATCGGAGGACCCCTGTGGTTTGTTATTTTTGTAATATCATCTCCACTTACTCTGTTAATGAAATAAAACAACGTTTTGCAACCAAAATATATATTGTGTTTATTTTAAATAACCAAGTCTAGTACCAGCATTAATGGCGCTTTGTTATGTTAATCTCGTATGCTATCTCTCCTTTTGTTGATACTAATGCACCAAGTCTCAAAATGTATAACCAACCTTCAAACCGATTTGGCGCTAGATTCGTCACCAAAAAACACACGAAAGAACTAGAATGTAATATTGATATTAAACACATGTTAAATCTTGTTTTCTTTATTATTTTGCTCAGTTTGTTGTATTACTGTATTATTTGCTACTTAAAATTAATAAAAATTCTTCAGTAGGGCGTGTCAGCGAAAATTTTAGAAAATGTTATCTTTTAGAAAAAAAATTATTGACTATTATAAAAGATTCGGCAATCAACAACACAAATATATGAGTGTACATATTTTTAGAAATGAAATGAAAGGTGGTGGGATTTTTTTTTTTTTTTTTTTTTTTCATGAGAAAGCTCTGAAATGATCTCACGGTAAATTAAATAGGAACCATTACAAATACATTTTCTGCAAATTAACACGGGACTGAGGTAAATTATTTGCATTACTTACATAAGCATAAGATGGGAGCCCCAACCACGACTTCCGCTGCTGAAGCATCGCAGAGGTGTCCAATTGGTAAGTCTGCTGACAGTGTTATTTCCAATGAACTGACGAAACTGACTGACATAAGCAAAGCATACAGGGGTGAAATAATACCTAAGGTCTTGCCCCAAGCCCGTGGGCGCACTCGCTCGCGTTTGGCCCATTTTCTTGGTCTCCAGGGGGACGATCCCTCAAATTGGCACAAAAAAAACTCCTGATACCTGTTTCTTCTTCTAGGATCAGACGTAAGACTTGTCCACGTCCTTCTCCTTCGCTTCCCCGCCTTCCAGAGTCGGTTTATCGACATCCCAGCTACTGTAGCTCAGTCATCGAACCAAGCACCCTTGAGGTATTTATTCTTAATTTAGGTTTTTTTTTCTTCTTCTTCTTTTTTTCCCTCGAATAGTGTTGGTCCTCCAATTCTAAACATGCTTTATTAGGAGCATTGCGTGCTGTTGCTCAAACGACTTCTCATGAAGCTAAATTAGTTTTAATTTTGTTATCCTTTGGGGGGGGGGATTAGATTTCATTTACTATCAAATGGGTATTTGGTTTTTCGCTTTATATTCCTTTGTATAATGTTTGATTTGTTTCGTGTTTGGTTTAAACAAATCCAATTCCTTTTGATTTTACCGAGGGCGAGTCTATGTTAGATTTTGTTGTGGAATATGGCTGGGGTGGATTTACTTTGATTTTTAAGAGAATATTCAAGAGTTTTGTTTATGAGATTATTGATAAGAATTTTTTAAGGATAGGATTTGAATATTTTGATTTTTATATTAAAGATATCACTATTGCGTGTGTGTGTGTGTGTGAGTGTGTGTGTGTTTCCGAGGTACTTTACCTCCATATTGATATGATAAGTTAATATATTTGGCTTGGAGCAGATTTTTAACATTGTCATTAATTTTTTTTATTTGGGGTTAAATGCTTTTTTTTAATTAAGTGTATTATTAAGTAAAGATTATTAAGGATTTAAACCCTTTTATTATGATTTCAAGACATAATGTAATTAAGAATGGTATTTCATAATTTTATTGTTATGAAATTTATAATGTATAATATGAAGTATAAAACTTATCCTGTTAAAATGAAGGCATTTTCAACAGGGCGGGCTCCAATTCAAGTTAATAATATAATCGTGGAAGTTAATGATAAAAAAAAAAAGAGTTGTTTGATAGGAAGGAAATGTAGTTTTATGATTTTAGAATTATTAAATGGTATTAGGAATAGAATTGCAATTGATATGCGACAATTCCTCCTATTTTTTAGGAATGGACCATAAGATAGCATAAGCAAATAGGAAGTGTCGTTCTGGTTGGATATGAATAGGTGTAACGTTGATAAGGGAAGTTGTGCCTTCCACCTCGACAGATAGAAAAATGATGAATGAATGTCTTAACATAATAAATACTGCTAATCAAGAGCAGAAGGGCAGTTCAACCAACAGCCAAGTGAAGATTGATATATCTCCAAGCCAGGAGAGTTCCGCGAATGGGGATTACGGTTTTATCGTTGTCTCACATCAGAATAGAAGGCTTGTGCAGCCAGGCATCCCTCCTACTCCTAAATCAACCTCAGTAGCTAATCTGGAGCCCCAGCAACCAACTACATAGCGTAGCAAGAAAGTGCCTCCAATATTTGCAGATCCATTTCCCAATTACTTGGGGGTGATGAAGGAATTGGCAGCAATAACAAACAACAGTGTAGAGGCGGTGCGAGGTAGAAACAGCACGCGCTTACAAATTTTTCATTAGAACACTGCCGTATGATTGCTGAATTCCCAAATAAAATATATAGAGGTAAGTTTGACCTTAAAAGAAAAGGGAATTAAAGTTAAGGTCGTACGTCAAAAGGCCAAAAATGTGCCTGAGCAATAAGAAAAACCAGCTGTAGGAATTAAAATATCATTATACACAGCAGTAGAGGCAGCCACGCCAGGACAGCGATGCATACCGAATGATGTAAGGTCCATTTTATGATCCAGGGTCCAATGGGAAAAGGTGCGCTCCCGAGATGGACCTTCTCAATGTTTAGCGTATGGACACACTATTACTAATGCGACGCCTGAGATGTGGAGGAAACCACACAGCTGCTACATGCGATCAAGCAGCAATACTCCTGTTTGTTTTTACTACAAACAAGAGCACGTAGCAACGTATAAGAAATGTCCTGAGAGGCTGAGAATAATAAATGGTCAGAAGGCACGTGAACCTACAATTGAAGCTCAAAGAATTGCTTACAGAGATGTGACACAATACATTAAAGAGGATCGACACAAACTGCAGAAGAACCTGGAAACTCCGTTAGAAAGTCCAAGGTGCTCCCAGAAATCTCAAGGAAAACTATTAGGACATCTCCTAAAGAACAAAGAATTCCAAGATGGCCCATCCTTTGGATCCAAGATTAAAATCTGTAGCAGCCTGAGAGAGACGACAACGGCAACAATCTGGTTCCAGTTCGCTTCCAAACTCCGGTTCCTCTACCCCCTCCAAAGAGCGCGGGATGACAGAGACTCAACAGCAGAGTGAGGCAGGGTCTTCATATGCTACCAAAAGGGCCGTTCAGAGTCCTAATGTCTCTAATAACATGACCGCTCAGAGGCCCAATGTCTCCCGGCCTTGAACTCTGTTGAACAGCCCAGAGCATATAAACTCACCGTCATTGGACGTGTTGGAAGAGTACACCATTCATATAGAATAGTTAGCTCAACTTAAAGAGCTGTCTGTGCGATCCTTCGTGGCCTTCGGCAGAGGGTTCAGTGTAATATAGACCCTATTAAAATTTGCTGTATTGTTTTTTAAATTAGTCAGTGCCTTAATCCGACTAACTAGTGACAAACGCCTTCCCCAAAACGTTTTCGTTTTGCATACATAAATGCGAATGGAGTTTTAAAACAAAAAGAAGACCTGCCAAAGTTCGTGACGCAGCATGAACACGATGCTGTGTTAATTTGTGAAACACATCTCCGTCTTTGGATGAGCTTTAGGATTCCCGGGTATTTACACTGGAAAGACCGTTTGGGCAGCCGAGAGGGGGAATACTCATAAAATCACAATTAACACCCAAGCTCGTGCCCCTATCTCCAACTCAACATTTGGAGGCTGTTGCTATACTTAACAGTATAGGAAGCCAGGAAACAGCTCTGAATACGGCATATCATTTTCCGCGCACTCCCTTTATTCAGACGGAGTATCAAAGTGTACCGCGCTTTTCCAATAGCATTATTAACCGGAGATTTCAATACTAAACTTAGGCAATAGATCTATGTGGCAACTAACAACCGGAGTACACAACTGGCAAATTTTGTCAAACCAGACGAATCCCCACACGCGCAGGGTTCACTATGTCCTGCATTCAGTTAGGCCCCGGAATGGTAGGTCAAGTGTATTAGATATTGTAATAACAAGACATATACCATATTACTTAGAATTAAACACAACAAGTGTCTTACACTCAGATCACGATCTAGTAGTTGGGGTGTTGTTAACATGTCCTATGGACAACATTAGAAAAAATTGGATTTACGAAGTGGATTAGGAGACTACCATTGTAGCGCTGGACAAATCTTTCCAGCCAAATCCCAGAATAAATACTGAGGCCGAATTAGACGAAGGAGTATTTGCTGATACAGTTACCTCAGTGGTCAAGCAGCACACACAGATCCTTGGCATAAGATACCACCAATTCATATGCTCTGACACGAATATTCATGATCTACGCAAGGCTGAAGGCTTAGACAGATGTCTCAACATCATAATAATTATATCGTGCTTTCCAGTCCAGGATAAGATGTCTGATTAGACAGCATCGAGCAACAACCTGGGAGAACACAGTCACTAGAATTGATTCAGTTGACAAACAACCATGGAGAATTGTTCGAAAATTGAGAGGAGAGCGAGAAACTCAAGTAAATAGAGGCAAACTAGCCATCAGCCGCAGGAGAAAGCCACTGCATTGGCTGATGAACTTGAAAGGCTGTACAACCCAAGAGATGACCCCTTTAATGACCTCCAGGCGAGTAGGATTATAAGGCAATCACATAGCTACCTAAACGCGGAACCGGAGGAAAATGAGGAGCAGAATAGGCTGTTTGAGGCGGAAGAACAGTCCAAACAGTCCTTGTAAATGCAGCGGAGCACGATTGCTCACTTTAAGTATATTAAGACGACTCCCAAGGCGGCCTATACTACATTTAGCAAAACCTTTTAATGCATGCATTAATCTCTGCTATTTCCCACAAATGTGGAAAGAAGCAGAAATTATTTGCATTTTGAAAAGAGGGAAGGATCCTGTCCAACCTTCAAGCTATCCACCAACAATTTACCCCCCACGTAGTCAAAGGTGTTAGAAAGAACACTTTTGTGCCGTATGCACCCACTTCCTACAGAACTGATACCGGGGTATCCATCCGGCTTTAAACCAAAACATTCGACTTCTCAACAACTATTGAGAATAGTGGAGAAGGCTGCATTGGGATTTCGAGAACCCATGTTTTCTGCTACTGTGTTGCTTGATATTGAAAAAGATTTTTCCAGTTCTTGGCATTTATAAGCTTATTAGTGTCAGGTTAGCGAGTATAATTATACAGCTAATATTTAGCTTCCTATCTAATTGGACTTTCTCTTTCAACGTTCAAGGGCATCGCTCTAATATGATAAGGGTTCAAATGGGATTACCAGAAGGTTGTATTCTTTCTCCAATATTATTTTCAGTTTTAATGCTAGATTTCCCTACACATTTCTATTCATCAATGTGTTGCCGACAAAAGAAAAAATTTAGTTTTAAACTTACCCAGTCTCGCAATGCCTTACTAAGGTGGAGGAATGGAGTGAGAAATGGCGCATGCAGTCAGTGGTGAAAAAAGTGAAGCAATACTTATTACCAAGCGCCACAGACCAATCAATACGGGGGTCACGTCTGCAAGGTCAGATTATTCCCTGGACCGCATGAAAAACTAAAGGTGCAAGGGCCCGAGAGGCCATTTCAAAATTGAAATAAATGTATTCTCTTAACTTTTTTCCATTACACATAAAGTTGAAAATTTACAAAGTTATAATTTCAATTATAATGCTTGCGAGATTTGGGGCTACACAGCTCCAAAACACATTGCATATTTGCAGAAGGCGCAAAATATCGTCTTGCGGAGTATTTTCGGCACATGTTTTATGTTCCTGTCAGTTTTCTTCACGATATTGGCTTAAAGTATATCATCAACACCATAAGGAGATTAGCGCGCACGCTTTGGTAATCATCCAAATCAGCTGGTACTCGCTCTTGCAGTTTACAGTCAAAGGCGTGGTCATGGAAGCGCAGCACACCACTGTCCAAGGAGGTGCTTGGTCCAGGATGATACTAGAGAGCATAAAGAACTCCTGCTTAGGCAGGCTTGGTATAAAATTCCGTTCATCAGTTCTTGAACCACCTGAAGTGTTGCCCCAGCCGACACCCCAACAATCTACTGACGAACTCCGGCAGTTCCAAGAAACTACAACTTTGGGTGTGATCGACACTTTGGATGGGCGACCATGTGTATATCCATCGCATGACAAGGTACACTACGTTTTTTGGCAAGAACGTAGTAGCGGAAGCACTTACACTTAATCATTACCACCACTCATCGACATAACATTTTTGATAAGTCAGCAAATTAACGAAAATGGGAGATATAGCCACATTGTGGTCAGGCGCTTCTCAGAACTCTGCTCCTCTACATCAGGGAGTCAGCCTGGAATTGGTTGATTTATTTATGGACGCTCTTTAACAGCTCAGGTCATTAGCGTCCCATTCAACTCAGGGCGTGAAACGGCCGACAAATTTTGCTCATAGGCCTCTCCTTCAGGCTTGAGGTTCTTTTTCGTGACGTAAATGTACGACACGGGACCCATGGCTTTACTTCCCTTCCGAAGGAAGCCATACTTAGGACTTTTACGCCCGGAAAAATCCATCGGTCCTGGCCGGGTTCGAGTCAGCCTGGAAAAACGCAGGATGCATTCAGGATGATGAGCTCTCAGGGCGTCCCAAAACTGCTACGACCGACTAGATTGTGACAAAAATTCACAATACCCTACTCAATGACTGTCGATAGAAGGTAAGCAAGTTAGCTGATATTGCTAAGACCTCAATAGGCCATGACCACTACATTTTATGGGAAGTTTTGGATATGAAAAAAATGTGCGTTTGATGGTGCCGTGTTTGTTAACAATGGCCCAAAACGCTTTCGAAAGAACGTTTCGCAAGAGTATTTCAAGTTTAAATATAATTTCAGTGAATTTCTTCAATGTTTCATAACAGTAAATGAAACCTGGATTTGCCACTACACGCCAGAGACGAAGGATCAGTTCAAAAAGTGGGTGAAAACAGGTGAAAATGCACCATAGAAAGCAAAAAAAAAAAAACGGTTCCTCCTTCAGGAATAGTCTTGATTTTCCGTGATCCTCATGCGTGTTGCTCGTAGTCAAACCTCCAGAAAGGCAGAACCATCACCACTGGACAAACTGAAGGATGCTATTAATTCTGAACACCTTGCGAAAAAGAAAGTTTTCTTTCATTACTATTATGCGCCATCATATACCTCTGGGATTGTAACTGCAGACCTTCGCTTCCAAGTGCTTCCACATCCTTCTTATTTGTCGGATTTAACTCTCAGCGATTACTTTTTGTATCCAAACCTGAAGAAAAATGGCTGAGTAGGCGAAGATTCACATCAAATGATGAGGTTGAAGCTGAGACAGACGCTTATTTTTCACAGCTGGACAAATCTTATTTTACAAGGATATTAAGGAATTGAAAACATTGGACTAAATGTGACTATGTTGGTAAATTAAAAAAATAATCTCTTAAATCTTGCATTTTTTTTTTTGGCCGAGAACTTTTAGAACATATCTCATATGTAGGGGACTAGAATGCTGCATACCCTTGTCTGGGTATAAGAAGCCTCTTATCATTATACGAGTCATTATATTCCGCACGTCAACGCGGCCTAATCGCTGGATTGTGCGAGAACGAGAATTGATAGCGTGATTTATCGGGATGAATGCATCATACCGTCGTCTTACTGTGAAACACCTTATGAGACATCCAGTTACATAGGGCGGATTACCTAGGAAATTGTTGGTTTCGTCCACTCCCCAAAATTCCAATCTTCAATTACAGTTGTTGCTGAATGCATTTTTATGGGTAAAAAATTAATTAGAAGACTTCTACCTGTTAGTATATGCGGTTATTATGTAGGGGACTAACCAATGTCTCGGTAAGCTTGCTGTGATATTCATCAAGGGAGTCAATAGAATAGTCATTATTTGTCTGCATCACCTGAAAAAGTCGCCTCTCGTCTCATACGTTCCCGGGGAAGTATGATTGTAGTTATACACGATTAGAGCTGTATTCCTAATTTGAATGAAAATGTTTAATGTTATTATTTATGGTGAAAAGTTGCAATCCGCGTACCCCTTATTGGCAACTCTGTGAAATAAAAAAACAACCGAATAAGGCGATCTATTCTTGCACATGACCAAATATGTAAATGGCAACACACACGCACACACAAATATATATTAAATATGAGAAATCGTGCAATTATTTCAGTACCAAACAATGTAGCAGAGATTAGTGCACGCATTAAAAGGTTTTGTTAAATGTATTATAGGCCTCCTTGGGAGTGTTTTAATATATTTAGAGTGAGCAATCGTGCTCCGCTGCATTGCAGGGACCTAAAAGTTAGGGCTGTTCTTCCACCTCTTTAGGAGTTATAACTAACAGCCTATTCTGTTCCTAATGCAGACACTTCAGCAGCAATAACAAGTTTTTCGTTAATTTCAATGAATGAATGTTTTATTCTACATAATTCCTTTATATTAGCTTTTATAATTTATGCAACTCTTCTTAGAATAATTATTATTTTGGATCTTATACAGTTTGCGCTCTGGTTTTATAGTAATAGATTCTACTTTCCACTAATTACACATTTCAATATTATTTCAATTACTGTATTCTTCCTTTAATTTAATCATTTTCTTACACCGCGTTTCTCTTACCTTTTCCCAGATAGTTACCAAATTTTCTCAAAAACTACTTGCTGTCAATTCCAAAAATTTTAATGTCAAAAATTCAATCTGTACATTATCCCATTTTCTAATCCATAATTTAGTTTCTAAACATCTACAATGTATATTATTCTATATAGTGGTCACTTCTTTTTCACTTTTAATCCACTTAACCTGATTATTCCTGCTCTACCCCATGTAAAACCCACCTTCCCTTCTGTTACAAACACTTACATATTTTTCCCACTCCCCACTTTTCTTAAAGTTCCTTTAGTGTTTCAAGGTACGCTTATGTCTTCTTATCTATTAACTCCACATTTCTTGCATTTAAATATCGCCTATTATTAGTTTCACTTTATTCCGCGATCCTTGTCTATTGATTATCTGCTGTCTATCTAAATCCCCTATTCCAATCTTCTGGGCTATTTTATTTATTGGAGGTAACCAATTTCTTTCCCATTTTATTTTCTCTTTTGTCCGTAAGTAGTGTTTAACTATCTCTCCTTTCTCCCTTTTTTCTATCTTAAACCCATATTTCAACACCTTTCCTGCCAACTTTTCCCAACTCAGCTAATGCTACCCCTTGCTAACCTCAACACCATTTTACAAAATATTCTATGAGCATGATCAATATGCCCCCATTTCTCTATTCCCCAAATTTCAACCACATACATAATTTTTTACTCAACCGTAGATGAATTAATTCTCTCTAACCGTGATACACTCATGCTTGGCATTTTCTTCAAACATATTCTTATAATATTAATAGTTAGTTTTCCCTTGCGTAATACATTCTCCCCCCTGCTCTGTCCATCTTCCATTAATATTCATCCTTACCCCTAAATAATCCAATTGTTTACTACTATAATTTCCCTACTCTTAAGTCCCTATTGTTCGCTGTTTTTAATTTTTAGTTTAGTTTAGTCCCCTAATTGTCATTGCTATTGCTACTAAGTCATCTGCAAACAGCAATCATGGCATATCTTTATTGAGCAATATTAATCTACTTTCCTGTTTCCTTTAATATGTCATCATAAAGAGGTTAAACAAAATTTAGCTTAATTTGCATCTTTGTCTTAGCCCCATATATTGGGTATCTACTCTGTGACTTTATTTTCGGTGTATCTAATACAACACATGTTTCCATATACAAAAGCTGTTTTAATTCAATGAACTTCCTAATTACCCCCTTTTTCCTCAACTTCGTCATAGTGCTTCTCGGTTAATGGTATCAAACGCCTTTTCTAAATCTACAAAAAATATGTATACCCTTCCTCTTTTACAAGTTAAGTAAGTTTTTCGTTAGTAGTAAGTTATCATTTTATTTATTTATTTATTTATTTATTTATTTGGTACATTTGTTTTAACACCACAGGTCATCAGCGCCCCAATCAATTCAGGGCGTGAAACTGCCAAAAATGTTTGCTCAGAGGCCCCTTCTTTCAGGCTTGGGGTTCTTTCACGTTTCGTAAATCTAATACATGATACCCACGTATTTACTTCTCTTCTGAAGGAAGCCATACTTAGGATTTTACGCCCGAAAAAAATCCATCGGTCCTGGCTGTGATTGAAGCCGCAATCTTGGGTCTATGAGTCAAGTATGGTTATCACTAGACCACCAGGAACAACGCAATCTGTTGCTGAATAGCAGGGGGTTTTGCCAGGGTACGTGATGTTTACTGGCTGTCTCACATCCAAGTACTGGCTACGCCCTATGCTGCTGAATCTCGGTGGTCAACCGGGGTCCTCAACATGGTTGCCGTTGGCGAGGGTTCAGAGGGCAATTAAACATATGAAGGTTTGAAAGCTATTTGTGTTTGGGTCAAGGTTGTACTTGAGTTGGACGGTTGCCCTCCCCAAAGTAGCCTATCCTGAGTTGTTAGAAAATCTTCCGCCCAAGGGGTCAAATAATGTCCTTGGGGAGACTGTAAGATCTGTATCTTATAAGGGATCTGTGATCGTAGTCCCCTAGTGATCTGACCAGATCATTTGGGTGGTTCGGGATGATATCATGGGGTGTCCGGGCTCTATCCCGCATTACGTCCATAATATAAAGAACATTGGATTGGTCATTAAGGATGTGGATTGGAAACCGACGGCCCGCACAGTATATAATCCTTAGTGCCCGGTTCTGCAGGAGCTGGATTCTGCGCATTGTGGTCGAAGCGCGGGTCTCCAAATTTCACAGATGTACAGAACCACCGCCGGTATTATGGCTCGGTACGCGCGCAGCATTTGGGTCAGGTTCATGAATGGAGAGCCCAGGATTGGATACAGTACCGGAGAGCTGAATGGCCTAGCTGGACTTTAGCGAGCACATGCTCCCTGAAGATCAGCGTTACCCCGAAGCAGCTCGCGCTACGGACCCAGGGGATCCGCCGGCGAAGCAACACGAGGTCCCGCAGGAGCCTAGGACGTCTGCTCTTAGTCAGAAGAATAGCTAAGATACAAAGAACACCCTTCTTACTTTCTACTTTTGCTCTTTAGAACCCTGAGTGTTACTCACAGGGTCCATCTTTCATCCACTTCTGGCCATTGGTTGGTTGGCAACATCTCAATCCCCGTCTAATATCGGGGGTGATTAAGGGGAAACTCGCTACTCTATCTTTTATACTACTTCTTACTTTTCCTCCATTTCCGGCCTACCTCTTTAAAAATGGTGGCATCTGGAACCAATAACTGCTCTCTGTTACGGATCTTGGATCTGCCTGTTCAGTGAGCTCGTAGTTTTTCATTCCTGTGATTGGTAGTGATAAAATGTCATTATAGTGGTTATTATAGTGGTTATCAAATGGGATAACGGGAGGCGAGAACTGGAAAAGTGTTGCCGCTTCGTTCTTACGCACTTTTTATAGTACCCTCTCATCGGACACCTAACTTTCTATAGTAAACTACTGGCGCAACTTTGTATAACAAAACTAATAAGTCCAATTTAAACACTTTTAGAAATATAGGCATAAAGCAGAAATGCTGTCTAAATTAATTAATTTCCTTATACTTTAATCCAAAGTAATGCAAGTGGCTCTTCTGTGTTGCTAATTATCAATTACGTCGGAAGGCAGTTCGTCATTAACACTGTGTTTGTCATGTGAATCTTGGATGAAGGAATCTAAAATTTCGTCACGTCCTATTTTTTCATGAAGTCGTTCTCTTGTAATTTTTAAGCATGTTGTATGCAGGCTTCTCCGTCTTTTTGTCTCACTTGTCAATTTCTTCGTGAATAAGTAGTTCTGCGATTTTCATTTTAAAAAGGGTGTTTCTTTTCGCCACGCCTGTTTTATTTGTGCCTATTTGAGCCCATACAAGCTCAGTTGGGTTACAGTGGCAGTGGTGAGGAAGGAGGTGTGTTACCTTGTAGTCCCTTTTATCCACATGATTTTCCCTGGTTTTTGAACGGAAGTAACCGTTGCAGTTGTTCAGCTTTAGTTTTTGATACCAAAATTTCAACCTCTTTTTTCGTAACCATTCCATTCCATCTGACTGTATTTGGAATTTTATTTTGAACAATTGAATGGTATGGTGCACATTATTTATTATTATTATTATTATTATTATTATTATTATTATTATTATTATTATTATTATTATTATTATTATTATTGTTGTTGTTGTTGTTGTTGATCCTTTCTTTAAGTAATTTAGAAATCTCTTCAAAAACCAATCTTTAAATGTATCATCTATCATTATTTGTGATAATCTGATATGGTTTTGAACTTAAAAATTCTTTCTTAGTAGAGCCTATACTATGACAAATGATGAGTTGGCTGCCTTTACCAAAAGGAACCTTCAGGCCCATTTTGGAGAAGTCTTACCAGATTGAATTTTGTATATAAATGTTATTCACCCAATCTCGTCTAAGACAAATCTTATATAATCAGAAATCCGAATTTTGTGCCTTTGGCGTAAGAAAATTATCCTTGGCGCAACAACGTCAATCCTTTTCACTAAAAATTAACGCCCATCATTTGGCTTTTTATACCTGAATCCTAGATTTCACAGAATTCGGCAGGTGGACGAATTGCAACCAGTGTATTATACCGTGCGATCAGTGATGCTTTCCCCCACGGGGAAAACACAGCGTGTCTTGAGTGAGATTCATAAATGTTCACTCAGTGGTGAAAGAGTCACAGGATCGATTGTTTTTAGCATTTTTTATTCGTGCAATGTGTGTGTGTGTGTGTGTTAAAGTAGAAGTGTTTGGCCGGGTCCCGCTTTAGCGCCCCGATTAGTGTATGTTGGTTTATGCTGGCATGCAGTGCATTCGAGCGCGTCCTTTTAATTCCCAGGCCACAGTCATGTCAGAGACCTGGCTGCAGCCTAGGGGGTTAGTAAGCTACTAAGTAGATAGAGGTGGTTAATGTTTGTTAGTGTGTTAGATATATACATAGTTAACTTATGTAGTGCTTGTTGATGAAGCGTGAATATGTAGTGTTATGGAATTGTATGTTTTGCAGTAAGTCAAGGTGTTGTCATAAAGTGTAGATTGCGCTTGCATGGAAGTGAGAGCTATATCTTTAATCATTGGGTTTGTTGCAGCGTTCTGACAAACGATTGGTTTTCTGATGTTGAGTGCCCTGTTTGAGGCGCCGCTGTTCCAGGGTACAATGAACCCAGCCCGGGACGGGGTCATCGTTTGCTGGCAGCGGGTTGGTAGTGGTACTGCTACGAAGATTGTCCGTGGATTTCTGGTAGGTCTGCCGGATGGTTTCCAGCTTCTGCAGACTGGAGGTCCGGAGTTCGGTGAACGCCTCCTCCAGTCTGCCAAGGCGAGCAGAAACTAGTTCCAGCGATGTCGTGAAATGCTGTAGAAGATCATTGTGGTGGTCCTGGAGTTTCTGAGTCAAGTTTGCGGTGGCTGAAGGGATGGTATCCCTGATGAAGGAGTCGTGAACTTCCAGACATGAGACGATGGTATCACGACTCCTGCGGGTGAGGGCAGCCTGCTCTTGGTGTATCTGGATGAGTTCTGGAGGGCTGGTGTGTTGCAGCGATTTCCTGCCGGAGGTTGTCGGCGGTGGTATGAAGTGTGGCTAGAGCTGAGATACGATGGTCTGCCAGGGCCGAGACCCTGGAGGCCAGTTTGGTGAGAAAGGTGGTGGCAGCTGTAGTGCTTGTGACGGTGCTGGACGTGCTGGCAGCTGCGGTCTGGGCGATGTAGGCGTTGTGGTGCTCAGGAGTATGATGATCTGGGTTGCATAGTCCCCACGCTGGTGCTAAGTCTGCGGTGTTAGGGTGGTGGCGGGGTCTCAACGGGCACGAGGCCTGGTCCATGTAGTGTCTGTGGCTACCGCAGGTAACACAAAACATGTGGCGTTGGGCCAGGTCGTGACGGGTGCAGACTGAGGTGAAACACGGTGCGCCGCAGTAGTGACACCTGGGTGCCCTGGTACAGTCAGGCGCTGAGTGGCCATAACCCCAACAGTGACGACACGGCGTGGTGTGGTGCTGTATGCTGGGCTCGATTCCAAGTCAGCTGGAATCCTATGCTGCAGGCACGGTCTCGATCCAGGAAAGAGAAGCGCACCAGGGATGTTGGTCCATGCTGCGATAAAATTCTTGAAGTTTGGTAGGTCGACGGCCAGTTGCGCTGCGCAGGAGAGCTGCGCGCTGGCAGAGCTGGATGAGCCGGTCTGCTTCTTCTTTTTGCCTGCCATCTCTCACACACCGTACACGGGAGTCCAACTGACATTATTTAAAGAGTGCTTGAATTGCAAGCTCTAATGCTGTTTTGCTACTTAGTATGACTCATAAATTATAATGGGTATGTTTGCGTTAGAGGATAGTATGCTATTACATTTTCCGAAGCTATATGGAAAGAAATCTGAATACGTGTTTTGTCGTAATGCAGTATTTTATCCATAGAAATTCCATTTAAAATTTGCAAATCAACTTCTAGCGGCAAGTCAACAAATGGTCTTTGGGATTTAATGGTTTTATGCACAGTTCTAAACGCTCTTTCGATAGTTATAAACTGTGCAGTGTACGTATTTTCAACACAAAAATTGATTTCTTCCGTTTCGATAATTATAAACTGTGCAGTGTATGTATTTTCAACACAAAAATTGATTTCTTCTGTTTCGATAATTCAAATGCTCTTTTATGTTCAAAAATGTTCTTTCTCAAACTTACCAGTGCCTGTCTACTCTCTTTATTTTTACTGTTAGGAACAAATGTACCTTCCTGCCATTATTTGACTAATGTAAGAATTTTGTCGGCATTAACATCTAAATCTTTGCCTGGTCTACACACTGAGCAACCCAACGATTAGTTTTTCGTTATTAGCCAATTATATGTTTTTTTTATAACGGTCGCACTGACCATTTGTTCAAAAATTTGGAAAGTCTTCTTTTTTATGCTGATGAGGATGATCGGATACTATCTGAAGGGCGCTGACTTTCATTTGTCTCTTTATCTGTTACGTCTAAACAAGATCAAAACTATGCTGCTATTCAACAACGTATAATTTTAATATTTAGAATTGTCACTTTCTGAATCGTTATTACAATTTTAAGCCAATTTAAAGAATTCCTTTCTTTGACTGGTACTGCAACGGTTAATTGAAAAAGGCGATTTTACATGCTTGCGCGACGAAAATAATGTGGTTTAAAATTTCTCCCTCCCCATTATTGTGCCGCGTATGTGGCGTAATGGTACCGCGCTAGAAATGTGTGCGAAGCAATGAACTCCCCATTGTCGGTTACTGTATCATTATTGCTTCGTAACTTATAAACTAAATGTAAAATGAAACCTTTAAAATATGCACATAAAGTTTGTATTGATCCTGTAAAAAGTAATAACCCTATATCAAAATGTATAAATCATAAGCAATAATTATTTAATACTGTTTCAATTGTTTTAGAATTAGAAAGTTTAACATTTTAAAATGGTATATATAATATTATCTACCTAATATAAATGAAAAATAAAGTAATACTTTGAATAATGTACCTACAGTAACAAGAACCAAAGAAGCTGAAATATATAAAAGCACTGAATTATTCCACAATTCTCACTATATTACAATTGTGCATAATATAAATGCAAAATAATGTAACACTATTAACAATGTTACTAAAAATAACAGTGACTAGAAAAGCAGAAAAGGACAAAACACTAAGAAAAAGTCACAGATTAGTAATCACTATATTTCGAACTGCTTGAGTTCTTCCATGGCAGGACTTGGTCTTTTTGCCACAGAAGTACTATACATGTATAGAACTCATTCCTTCGTATGAAGCAATGGAACTTTTTCTATATCGACAGGAACGTGTTCGGAACACAAGTTCTATATAAAAAGTTCCCGATATGAACCCACTTGTAGAACTATACACTGTTGTACACGGGGGCAGGATGTTCAACTAAAACGAACCGGAACGGTACAAACTAATTGAATTGTATTTAGTGGGGAGATTATCTACCTGTATACTATCATATGGTGCACTATACCACAATTAAGGATACAGACCAATTGGAGGCTATTTTTTCACGAATCAATCATCCAAAGTTTTCTTGGTTCATTTGAGCATGGTTCTGTAACTGAACTAGCCTTGTACATCAGAAGCGAATTTTCCAAAAACCCTTCATACTGTCTAAATTAACTACTATTTTTCTGTTTCCTGTTTTACTGTTTATATGAGCAAAATCTTCAGTTAGCCAGCATTTATCAAATGTGTACTATCAGCGCAAATCTATGTAGAAAATGTGTAGACCACTTTGTTGCACATATTTAATTTTTATTTTCACCGATTATGCACTGCCAGGCCACGGTATGAGCGCGTTCTATAAAACATTTTCGCCACTTTTTCTTTTATTCTAGCATTTCTTCCACTTAAAATCTAACTCCGAAATCAGTTTCCAAAGCGAACTTTGCCCTCAGAAAAAATGATTTTTTTTTTTCTCGTACTATAGGAAGGAATTTATTAAATATACTAACATACTCTTCAACAACATGTCATGTATGATATTGCGCATCATTCATTTTTCAACTTCGGTGTTAACTACAATATTCATCGCTATTATTTTCCTATTTTTCTGGGCGTATTCTGAATAACATTTTCACCAAAAAACGTATCACCGTCATCCTCCGTTTGGAAAATTAGCGGCCCCCTATGAGCTTCCTGGCCTCTAAGTCCTCTACAGTGTCACTGTGCCAAAGGGGAATGTATAATAATAATAATAATAATAATAATAATAATAATAATAATAATAATAATAATAATAATAATAATAATAATAATAATAATAATAATAATAATACCACTAACACTCACTCACTTTTTCCCCATTCCTTGCGGAGTTTCAAAAATTATGTATGAACTGCAGCTCTTGCATTGGCTTGACTTAAAGAGTAAGTTTTAAACTTTGACTCTAGCTTCATCATACCAAAATTAAGTACTTTCCCTAATGATCTGCCGACCCTCAGAGTGAACCACTTTCGTCTTATTAAGCTCTTGACACATTATTAACTAACTGCATAACTATGCTTTCATCATACAGTTATGTAATAGCATCTGCATAGATAAGAATGAAACGAATCTACAGTAACAAATCCTACTGGCATCCTACCTCATCGCGCGGGGGCCAAGAAGCCAAAAATACAATAAAATTGCTTTCTGTATCCGTTGGAACGCACGGAGTAAATTGTGTTCTAGTGAGCTGTAAATTTTCGAAGCCTAGTCATAACTTCATAAGAATAAAATTTGTGGCATTGTTTGTGTACTGTTCCATAGAAACTACCATCCCGCCTTATCTTTCCAGTCCCCTGTAAGACAACTGTCAACCGTCTTCAAGCTACAGTTACACAGGAAATAAAGTTACCTGCTTGCCGTAACACAGATTTTAACTTTATTTAGTAATTATTAGTTGCAATGCCTTTAACCTTAAATCAGAAAAGGTGTCATCACAAAATTTGGTTCTTATTCCACCCCAAACTGCATATTTGGTGTCGAAAAAATACATTTACAGCACTGTTTCAAATTAAGTAAACAGGTAGACCACATACGCATTGGTACTTTTCCCAATTTGCCTTATCGCGAGGGAAAGTGTCCTACGCGTGGTGGTAGGCTGTAACATCCAAAGCGGAATTTTGTGTAAGTGCGGCTGAAATACGGCCTGAAAGTAAGTAATTTAAACAATTTAAGGTGATAAATAAAGTAAGATCTTTGACAACTTGCCCTAAATGTAACGTAAAATATACGGTATAGATTTAAAAGGTTTGACAGAATTGACATTTACTTCCACAATGTTAAAAATACAATAACCATAGCTGCTCATAAACAGGTCATAATGAATGTTTACAACCTTTACGGCTAATAAAAATATGACAACCACAACTGTTGATAAACTGGTCATAATTAATGTTTGCAACATTTTTGGGTAATAAAATATGATAACCATAACTGCTGATAAACAGCTAATTAATGTTTACAACCTTTACGGCTGATAAACAGGGCGTATTGTAAAGAGAATTGTAAAGATTGAGGAATTTTAAATTTTTCTTCAATGTGGTTGTTAAAAAAATCACAATTTATCAGATTGTTGTTTGTTTACATGTGCTACTTTTTATGTCTGCACGTTTTAAATATGCTTTGTGGCAATAATTTGTAACAACAGAATATGTGATAGGTAGGCATTTGAGAGAATATTATATTATGCCAAAATGCATTATGTTGCACTCAGTGGCAGTGTTCAAGAAAAGCGAAAAGTATGTGCTTATCTGCTGTGGTAAACTTTATCGAAACTTCAATTTATGCATCCCACTTTGAAACCTCCCCTAATTGCAGCAAGCAAACCAGTTTTTAACTTATAGCATAATAAAACACTGGGGATATTATTACAAAAATGATAAACCATTGGATCCTACAGTTTGTGGGATTCACTTAAGGGTTAGGTGTAGTATAATGCATGTGTGCATTTGTATATAAATTGATTAGGTATCCCTTATGGCCTGTTGTTTTTATTTGATTTGTACATATGAAATGGAGGTGAATCTGTTATTCTAAGCAAGTTTTGATTGTAGGAGCACATAACATTTTAATGAAGGGATTGATTAGGTGTACTTATCTGCAACAGTATAATTTTAATGAAGGGATTAATTCAAATTCTGTCATTATAGATCATTTGTTCTTGGTTAAGTTGTAGAACATGTGTAGCTAAAGTAGGAGTTTGTTTGGTTCTTGGATAAGATATAGGACGAATGTGGCTAAAGTAGTTTTTATGTATTTTGTGGTATGACATGTGGGTATTCTTAGGATTATGATCAATTGGTAAGGTTGACTTCATAAATCAAGGTAACTTTAGCTAATTCAGTTTTGTAATCATAATAAATGTGAAAAAATCAGCCTTAAGCAATATTTATCTCAAATATTTTGTATAACCAAAGAAAACATGTGATTTATATTTAGCTTGAATTATAAAATATGTAATTATCCTAATATTTGTCCCATCAGGAAGTACTCCACAATGTATATCTTAATTGTATTGTCACATTTTCAACAGAATAATCTTCTATACCAGAGCTGAATGCATAGTATAAATTTAAAATTAAATCTTAGGTTAAAGCCCAGGACCTGTTCTTTGGCATTATAAATTGCTGCAGTTAAAAGCCTTCTGCAATTACAAACTTCTAAACCTTTTTTGCATTAAGCAACACTTTTTATATGCTAATATGTTATCTGCTTATTCAAGCAAGGTTTGCATATATATTTATATCAAATAATTTACATTTCCTAGGAAAGTTTGTGTTGGTGAGTTGCACCTTAGAGGTAATAATAGTTCTTAGACGTTATAATCATATGAGTAATTTTGGGAGATAGTTCATGCTACACTTGATAATTCTTATATGGGCCAAAATTTTAGAAAATATTTCTTTTCTTTTAACTACAATAGCACTAGCTGCTACAAGAGGCAGACATGTTACTGATTCAAGTATGAAATTCATTATGTTAATATTCTCTTGAACCTTAAGTTAATTTCAGATTTATTATATATGAATGAATATTTATTTCCACATATTACAATTACAGTTTTACAATATTTCCGTGATCCTTGAGTGGTTGTTAATTCAGGCTGCTATACATCTAACACCCTGGTTATTGTGTACGGATTCGACATCATGTTAAGTATACATATTACCGAGTGAACTTTACAAACACTTCCCTAAGGGTGATCATCTTCCCTCTTTGTTACCTTATTTTTATCTTCCTTTGCCTTGATCACTTTCCTCCACCATTTTTCTCTTCCTTTTCCTACATAATTTGCACACTGATTCAAAAATTCTTTTCTGCTAATGCCAGAATTTCTGCCTGCAAATTATCCCATTTCTTATTCCATATTTCCTCACTCCATCCTTTGGTTTCTGTACATTCTAATATACAGTTCAAGTTTTTGTCTACCTTAGCACACAGTGGACACAATTCTTTGTCCATTTTTATCCACCTAGCATCATAGTTCCTGTTCTTGCCCATGCCATACCCTCCCTACCCATTTTGTTACAAACCTCAATATAATATTTTTCCCTGTCCTACTGTTTCTCAAAACTCCTATAATATATCATAATACTCTTATCTCTTAGGCTACAAATATTTCCCTTTTCTGTATATCATCTATCCTTGCTTTCACTTTTTTCCATGAGCCTTGCCCACTTTATTACTTTAAACTCTCTAGCTCTCACAAACCAATTTCTGTTACAATTTCCTTCAATCTACCTTCCCAACTTTCTGTTCATTTTCAATTTTCCTGTTCCCCCCCAAGCAGTCTTTGAGAATATTTCCTTGCTCCATTGATTGTATCCTCTGCCATTATTTCACAATGCATTTTATTACTAGACCTTTTCGTCCCACATTCCTAGATTCATGCAGGCTACTCCATGATATCATTTTACAGACTGTTAAATTCATTATATAAATAAGTAATATGAACTTTGTCAATCTGACCTTCAGTGTTATTGTAATACCTATGGATTGTGTAGTATTTTAAATTATTTAAATAGTTTACAATTGGAATTGGTAGAAAAAATCAAGTAAGGAAATAATGAATTTGAAAAATTAATAATTATAGTAGTAGGGGATATTCCAATAATTAGAGTGAAATGGATGATTTAGGCCTGTGGATTCTAAATTAAGGTAAGCTCCTGGATAAAGAACGTGTCATACACATAAAACAAGATACATTTTATCCTGCATTGATATCAATATCATATCAAATATTATGGGGAATTAAGGCATTTGGGGGGGTTAGGTCATCTAAAAATTTCAAAGAACTTGAAAAATATCACACACTCACACCGCAGATATACCAAGTATCATATTTGTTGGCTTGAGCAATTTATGTATGTAAAGTTAAGCTGCAAATTACTACTTACCTGATCAAAACTCCTATCATGCTTATCAGAGTGTAGCGATAATAATGGTTTGCCAAATGCAGATGTTATGCAATCAAAGGAGGTGACATACCAAAATACGGTCACATCTTTTTAACACACGATTATATTGCAACATCAGTAAGTTTCAAGTTTTTCAGCACCTGAGATATTGTCATTGTCATATCGTGACAAGCCTCATGTCAAATTTTGAACTTTTCATTGTGATTCTAATTGGTCTTACTTATTCTTCTGAAGCTCATTTATTTATTTATATTGGATTAGTGTTTGACCTTCGTTTTTACTACGAAGGCACCACAGGCGGTGGACATTGGCAATACATGAGATGAAATGATATATTGGGGAAAAGCTTTTATTTTTTTTAGGAAGGACACGTTCCAGGCCTAAGTTCAGGGCAACTCCCCAGCATTTGCCATGAATGAGGACTGAGGAAATCTTGAAAAAACCTCAGTCAAAGAGGACGGTCCTGGCGGGATTTGAATCCCAGACCTTCAGCTCATGAGTCTGCGCCATAACGACCTCGGCCACCCATGGCAGTTTTCTTCTGAAGCTGGTGCAGCACCCATAGTAGTCAATAAAGTGTCGTAATTTTGTCTGCAATCTCTTTATTGTAAATACTATTCCCTAAAAGTTGTATACTATCTGTTGAATAACACAACTGTCAAAGGCGTCAATATTGATGATTTCCTGGAAATGTTATGTTTCTTACCGTAAGTTTTAAATGATGTCCACATTGGTGTAATCTCTCCTATACCTCAGTATCCTATATACTAATTTCTGATGCCCAGGATGTACCACAGTGATGTAATCTTTCCTATACCTCAGTATCCTATATACAAATCTCTGATGCCCAGTTGCCTTGAAAATCTTTGAATGACTTTTATCATTCAATAAGCTTCTTGTTTTAGTTCCATAACAATTTTTTATAATTCAATATTTTGAAAATCTTATGTTTTGAAATTGTAAAATGCTCTATTCTGGTGAGCAGAGTTCATCTTTATTGCTTTTCTCATCTCTCCAGTTGTTGTGCACATTAGTGAGAATTACATGACTTAAGCTATATTTTTCTTTTCAACTTAGAAACAATGCCAATGGTTTTAATTAATGATGCTCTCATATGCAAATTAAAAAAAATTTTAAGAACAAAACTTTAACCGTAAAAAGGATCTGAAAAATGTGTAAAGCATGCAAACTTTAATCTCAGAATATCTTTGTTATGTTACATATAGTGAAACACACTGAATCAACAAAACAAAATTTACACAAACTGCACAATGCTTTACGGTATATAACAGATTATGCTTTACACAATTTAGGTGGAAAAGAGGGGAGTAACCATAGAGAAATAATGTTATTTATAGACAGTGACCTACCAACTGTCATGCCCATAATAAACATGTGCCAAAAACCGTTGTGACAGCAATAATAACCACCTTTCTGGAAAGGCTTAAGAGAGTTTGCTGATCTGTATACATAAGTTCTTGTAAATAAACTCTACAACTGTCAGCCACACAACACAAATGAATGTATATATCCATCAGTAAAGATGATAATGATATTCTTAAATAAGAATGTTACGAATATTTCAATATACGGTCCAGATTGTTTTGTGTTCATAAGCTCTCTTTTGTAAAATCAAAACATGCTTCTTATATACAGAAAAATATCCCACACATAAAAATGAACAGGGAATAAATGAAATCCTGCTGGGAGCTGGGGAGATGGCTAGCAACGTATGTGAGAAGAGGATGCTTTATCTGCCAAGTAAAACATTACGCACTGCATGTGCATAATCTTTTCATATACTTAAGATTCAGTCCATACTCATTGCTTAAATGAAAGCAAAATATTAATAATTGCGTTGTCAGCACATACCTCTGTCTAGCCATCTCTCTAGCTTCCAGCAGTATACAGTACATAGTGCACTTTCATATTCTTTATTATAAGAAATTAGGGGAAGCTGCCAGCAATTATACTGATTTTTGCCACTAAAAGTTTTATCGTTCATTTTAACTTTTCTTTTATTATTTTTTAACAAAAATAATTGAAATAATATATATATGAGCCCAGAGTCATTAGCACTGTCATGACCACCACAGTGAACTACAAACATAAATTATAAATAACATTGTATTTACAGGCATTTAGTAAGCATGGGGGCAATAGTGAACAGATTGATGGTAGAGGTTTAAAGAAAGAATTTACTTCACATGATGCCCTAGTTATTTGTTGTGTGTACAATAAGGAAGATATATTGTCTTTTCTCTTACCTTCAGAAGGTCTTAATTCACATGGCCCAGTATTCAACTCAAAGTCCCATGGAAGTGCAGAAACCTATGCCAGAGCAACAGGAAAACAGCCCCAGACCTGTTTATGTCCCTAAGCCATTAACTGGAAGTTGTTGACATTATCTCTACACCTTTTGACCAGTAGTTCCAAAAATTTTCCTAAAATTCATAATTTAGACTTTTTGAATATTGTTTGTGAGGGTAGGGTTTTCTTTGAAATAAACATGAAAAATAATTTCTTGGAGGCTGCACCTAACTGGAAGTAATTATTTAATTGCATCCTGTCATACTTATTTCACAAACAGAAAATCGTTTGTGGGTGTGGTGCAAATTAAATGTTCTTTGTGTTGTATTGAGGTTATACATCCTTCTTGTGTTATTTCAATATCGAATAGCATTAAATATTATATCTATAATATGAAATTTGCAAATTTGCCTAATTTAGTAACATGGTTAGAATGAAGCTCCAGAATAAGTCCTGTCCTGTGATGTCAAGTCACATATGTAGCAGGATAATTACCACGTTGTCCATGTCAGCCTGAAAGCATAGTTAGTTAGAGCACTGAAAGCACAAAGGTAGTAGTTATTAGATTCGGTCCCCCAGTGGAAGTCTTTTTTTCTTCTTCTTTTTTAATGTTCCACAATTTGCCTTCTCTGTTCTTAATATTGTAAATTGTACTTTTAATGTTACTCATTAGAGAGGATAGTGCATATGCTGCAATTTTACTTTTATTTCATGTAATGTAAATGTTCACATAAAAAAAATTTCACTGTTGCTTCAATACTACATAAGCTGCATGTCAATGTTTTCATCACACCATAGTTTGCAAATTTAGGTTAGGTTAAATTTAAAAAAAAAGTCACAACTTTTTATTGTTAAAAGTAACATATGCCTTTTCCCAAATCAATTATTTAAAGCAATGCATAAGTTGCAAATTTATGTTAGGTTCGGTTAGGCTAGTTTAGGTTAGGTTAGCTTAATTTAAAAAAAATCCACAACCTTATACTGTTAAAAGAAGCATATGCCTTTTCCTGTATCAATTATTCCCTTTACGTTTTACATTGTTACGAGGGTAGGTCCATAAGTTTCCGGCCTGACCATGTTCTATGTATGATAAAGATAAAAACTATATTTCACTGTTGAATATAGTTACCCTTATTGCAATACACTTCTCACATCTATAAATTAACATTTCAATCCCCTCCCTCCAAAAAATAGAAGTCTTGGTAGCAAAATGGGCATAAACAGCCTCCAGCACTTCTTCGTCACACTTAAATTTACTTTCTCGAAGAGCTTCTTGAGTTTTGAGAAGAGGAAATAGTCACTGGGAGTTAGATATGGGCTGTAGGGTGGATGGTCGATTTCCTTGAAGTCACATTTCTTCACAGTTTCCTTTGCAATAACAGCTTTGTGCACAGGTGCGTTGTCGTGAAGAAGGCGTACACTACCACTCAGCTTTCTTCGCCTTTTCTCTTTGATGAAAGCACAGGCCAGCATAGTACTCCCCGGTGTCCCTCTCCTTGAAGTCAATGAAGAGTATTCCTTCACATCCCAAAAGATTGTGGCGATGATTTTGTTGGTTGACTGAGTGACCTTGCCCTTTAGAGGCGGTGCTTCGCGAAGTTTACCACACTCCATTGATTCATTCTCTTTTGGACAAGGGATCACAGTAGAGGACCATAGTTTCATCTCCTGTAACAATGATTTGCAGAACTTCTGTCTCGTTGCCACGACAGAGCTCCACGAATGCGTGACAACAGATGACTCGCTGCTTTTGGACTGAGGAAAGAAGTTTAGGCACCCATCTTGCACTAACCTTATTCATGTTTGAATGTTCATGAATAATTCGAAGGATTGATGTTTTAGAAAGGCCCAACCTTGCTGCTAATTGTGTAGCTTTGAGCCGCCGGTCTTCGATAATTTTCCTTCCACAAGAGCGATGTTTTCAGGAGTGAGCTCCTCCAAGGCCCTATCTACACGCTCTTCGCCTTCAATGCTTTCGCGACCCTTTCGAAAAATTTTCGTCCATTCTTTTACGGTAGAGTATGATGGGGATGCTTCCCCATATACACCGTCCAATCGCTGTTTAATTTCATTTGTAGTAAGTGCTTCTTTTGTAAAGAACTTAATAACAGCTCTAAACTCCATTTTGAACATGTCACACTCTTCTACACATAGCCTTCTTTAGGCAACTATATCTGAACAACTGAACACAGCAGAGTGGAAGTTACAGCTGCAATTATTTATTTAACAGATAAGGTATGACACCAGATAAGCATTTTGTGAAGGCCATATTCCTTATCGGCGAGGCCGGAAAAGTATGGACTTACGCTCGTAAACTGTGCGTAAATTAAGAAGCAAAATAAAAGTTTTGAAGGGATTTAAGAGAAATTACTTGAAAATAACATGAATAAATTTAAAGACCATAGAGGAAACTGTTAGATGTATACAACAAATAATTATTATTTCTCATTCTGTCTCGAATTGGTAATCTTCTGTTTTTTTTTTTTTTTTTTTTTTTTTTTTCCCTTCTTCTTAGAAATGGTCCTAGAGGGAAAATGTGAAAAGTAACACGTTGTACTTTCTTTGCAGTGTTCAATGTACGTTGTGGTACAGAGCATTTCACCATATTCACGAAATGTTATTATTACAAGACTAAAAATTGCTCTGCTCTCTATCTCACCAACGTTAAACTCGTCTCATTTAGCTGACATTTGGCATCCAAATTCGGCTGCTTTCTTGGCCGTGTAATCTCGTAGGCTACGGTTTTGAACGTAAAAAACGGGTTAATCAATTTCACAAGGTTGCTGTCAGATGCCAGCTGAGATGAGTTCAACATTGGTGAGACAGAAAGTAGAGCAATTTTTCGTCTTGTATTAATAAAATTTCGTGAATATGGTGAATAGCTCTGTACTACAACGTACTTTGAACACTACAAAGAAGATACACAGTGTTACTTTTCACATTTTCCCTCTAGAACCATTTCTAAGATAAAAACAAAAGATTGCCATTTAGAAACAGGATGAGACTCTGGTCGCAAACATGTGGCTAATCTTAAGGTCTGCAGTTTATATTTTCAAGAAAGTGATTTCAGTATAAGCAACAAAAATAAAACAACTATTACTAAGTAAAGTTCATTCTGTATTTAGTGACTTTCCGAGTTATAAACAAAAAGGCGGAATTGGCAGAAAAATGTCCATTTCCTATTCCTAATACATCGCAACCTAAAATGAAGAAAGTAAAACAGACAATAGCTAATAATGATACAGAAAATCTAATACCGGTACCAACGAATGAATAGGATTATATGTAGATTCAGAAATCCAGCTGTATAAAATGAAAATACATTTTTAATAGGAAGTTAAATTACCGGCTGAGATATACTGTGCGTAAATTAAGAAGCAAAAAAGTTTTGAAGGAATCTAAGAGAAAAAGGGTGTCTTTACTTGAAAATAGCGTTACTAAATTTAAATATGATAGAGGAAACTGGGAAACAAAGGATGTATTCTTTAGATGTATATATCAAGTAATTATTATTTCTTTTCAAAACAATTAGTAACCGTGGCTACTTAGTAGGAGTAGCAAAGAAGAACACGGATTTTCTTGCGTGGAACAACTCAAGTACTACTGACAGCCCTGTGACATGCCTTATTAAACTACAAGACCGAGGAGCTTTCCGCTGTCCATCCAGACAATTTGTGTTCTTTCTGAAAAAAATTTAAAATTCACTTGTCGTGCTTTAAAATATGTGGGAAATGTCCTCTTGGTGAAAACCTGCCTTCATCGTTCCCACGTTTATAGATACATATAAATATAGGGATTGTGATCAAAAAGTATTATGTGGCATTCTTGTGACAGAATTATTAAATCCCATTCTCGATAAGCAATCACTATAAATTACAGACTTAAACTACAGGATGAGAAAATTCAAAACCAAACCTTTAAGTCAAAAGGTTCTTAAATTGTAAAGAAGGCATCCTGAAAGAATAGTCATCTTAAAATCAGGTAGCATTAATAATAGTATGTTAATAATATTTTGCCCAAGGAACCTGTAACATTGTTAACAATTTTTTAAATTTATCATCATTAAAACAAATTAAATTATCACCCTGTCAGTGTTAATCTTATATAAATGTTTATTGTAAATTTCTCAATGTGATTATTTTAAAATAACGCTTATATGCAAGAAAACTAATACAAACGAGCTGATTTTTTTGTTCTATATTTCACATTTAAAATGGGCAGAAGCGAATCGCATTAAGAACACTGACGGATTTGGCTGCAATTCTCTTAGTCTACACCAAAACTCAGCTCTTTGACTGTGTATTCTCGTAGGCTAGTAAGGGCAAGTTGTTGCAACGCCACAATCTGCACTACGGTCTTGTGCGCTTGCGCGTAGAGAGCAGCGTTTGAATGTCGTTTGGGGTACTGTGATTGTGAGTGCGCGTCAACCATTGTGCTGACGTGGTCGTAAGTGTATGTGAGCGAGTAAGGTTTTGTTTTGATTTCCAATAGAAAAATTCTTACAATATTTCACAGTTTCGCTCGATAATCAACAATGATGCGATACAGAACTGCGGTAAGTGATTTGGTAGGCATAATGACATGTATTGTATTGGATTGTGAAATCTCGTTCATTATTTCATAACTTGTTATGAAACCCACGTATGAAAACTTATATGTCGTTGCCCGTATTTCTCGTTGGTTTCAATTCTATCAAACTTTGCGATAGTGTTGCAGAATTCACATTATTATGTCCAAATATGCAAGTGAACGGAGGATTCCAAAATGTAATAAAATGGTAGCTGAAGTCAGCACGATAAGCCGTGAGCTTGTTGGAAGCTTATTCACCAAATGGCACATTTATGCAACAGGAAAGAAAAATGGCGTTTTAGTGTTGGGAAATCACTGTTACCAACAGCAAGAAATGCACTAGATTGCAGCGCAGTTGAATGGAACAAAAAGTGACTGTGTCTGATACTTCACAGATGTGGGTTTAAGGCAGTTTTCTTATAACAAACTTACGAACCTAACTTAGGTAGATATTCGTTATTATCCTCGCAAAACTTGAACCTAACTTAGAGATTACATTTTAAGATTTTTGGATTCGCACGCGAAAGCTGTCTTAAAAGTGTAACCCCCTAGGTTAGGTTTAAGTTAACAGTGTTATCCCGCAAGTTCCATTTGCAAGCCTTGCGTGAATAGGTTGGCGTTCCTTGTTCCTCCTCATAGTAATATTATGTAACTGTTGGCAACTCTGAAAAAAAAGAGAATGAACTGAGACCGACTATACAGAGCGTGCCAAAAATGTATACACACTTCAAGCAAAGAAAAAACTGTGTTAACATAACAAAACTAAATTCACACAAACAAAATGATGAGCACTAATCATCTTGGATTTTTATAGATACAACAGTTGTTCAAACTGCCCACCATCGGCGTCGATACACTTATGAGTACGTTGGACTACTGATTGAGCAACGTTTGCTAAAATGTCCTCGGCAATTGTAGCACATGCCGTTTCAATTTCTTCCCGAAGTGCTGCCAATGTTGCTAGTTTTCTACGGTATCCCTACCGCGAGTTTCCAATTTGTCTCGGATGCGTGCAATTGTTACTCGCTTTGACGGTTCTCTTCTGTACACATGTCTTTATTGACTGTAAACTTAACAATAATCTCGGTTTTCCAATACCACTTCAAAATTACTTTCCATTATTCAAATGATAATATTGGCTCCATTTTGTTGTTGCAACGCTAGCATAACGTAATGTGAGTCACATCTGTTTACAGAACATCATACGATAATCTTGGCTGCATTTGTTCATTGTTGATTTACGATAATCTTGGCTTAATTTTTCATTGTTGATTTACCTATCACGTAGCAACGCTATCATAATGTATGTGAGTCACATTTGTTTATAGAACATCATACTACACATTACTGTTTTTTTTTTTTTCGGCCCAACTTTGAAATATATTAAATAGATATCTACTGTGAAATTGTGTGTGTGTGTGTGTGTGTGTGTGTGTGTGCGCGCGTGCGTTGCTTTGGCACCCTCAGTACTTACCAGACCTCATTGCTGAAAAAAATGGTGGCTGTAGTCGCCCTACTACTGCCAATAGCAAATATGAAACTTTTACGCAATATTACATTTGCAAGATGGTATTGTTTATCATTAGAAAATATTTTGGTGGTTTTTAAGAATCGAAATACTTTACAAATAATATTTTCATATATAAATAAAATATAAAATAATGTTTTTTTTTTTTTGATTGATTTGATTGATTTATTTATGGACGCTCTTTAACATCTCAGGTCATCAGCGTCCCATTCAACTCAGGGCGTGAAACGGCCGACAAATTTTGCTCAGAGGCCTCTCTTTCAGGCTTGAGGTTCTTTTTCGTGCCGTAAATGTACGACACGGGACCCACGGCTTTACTTCCCTTCCGAAGGAAGCCATACTTAGGATTTTTACGCCCGAAAAAATCCATCGATCCTGGCCGGGTTCGAACCCGCGTTTTGGCCGTAGGAGGCAAGTATGGTAACCACTACACCACCAGGACCGACATAAAATAATGTAAATTGTAAACTTCTCCACTAGCAAGCATAATTCTTTATAACATACATTAACTTCTAAATTACAAGGCACCTTAAAACTAATCGACAGATGGGACAGCGTCACATTTATTATAGCCTATTTCAATGAAAAAGACGGTCTTCCTTGGCGATAGTTACGAGTGTACCTGTCTTGTCTTAACCTCACTTGCAAAGGAGTCAAAACACAATATCCTGCTCACACCATTCATGAAAACTGTCTTCATCTCACTCCAAAACCCGCTTCATGCATTCTTTCGGGTCTTTCCTTTCGTTGCTACCCTGATTATCACGGACGATGGTAGATTTGGAAAATTGCACGGGGAAATTTCCTCCCTAACCATAAATTTTGGTACGAAATGTTTTAACACACATTACAGTTTCATCATCTTCTAAATTTGCACGATCCACTTTTTCTTTAATTACTGTTATTTAGGGAATGTGAATTGTGCGGTGTGGTTTAATAATTAAGACGTGGAAGAGCAGCTTATGTTGTACTAACACTTTATATAAAAAAACCAAGTAATATTGATTTACTTTCAACTATAGACACATAACTGCAAGGAATTAAACTAACAAATCCACGTAATTAACAGCACTGACCACAATTTTCATATTTTGTCTACTGTCGATTCCTTCCTTGGTTTATGGTAAATGTAGGTCTTGGATGAAAGTAAGAAAGTGACGTGCAGAGTCACGCCAGTGGGGAATATTGGACTACGTAGACGCGATTGCGCATTTTGCAGAAAATGAAGGGAAATCTGAAGTAAAATACATCGGGGTATTTAGGGAGGTAGTCTTAAATGTCCATTATTTGTTCTCTGTTAATTTTAATTCCTTTATTTTATGAAATTTACAACAATCCATAATTAAACCAAGTAATATTGATTTACTTTCAACTATAGACACATAACTGCAAGGAATTAAACTAACAAATCCACGTAATTAACAGCACTGACCACAATTTTCATATTTTGTCTACTGTCGATTCCTTCCTTGGTTTATGGTAAATGTAGGTCTTGGATGAAAGTAAGAAAGTGACGTGCAGAGTCACGCCAGTGGGGAATATTGGACTACGTAGACGCGATTGCGCATTTTGCAGAAAATGAAGGGAAATCTGAAGTAAAATACATCGGGGTATTTAGGGAGGTAGTCTTAAATGTCCATTATTTGTTCTCTGTTAATTTTAATTCCTTTATTTTATGAAATTTACAACAATCCATAATTAAAATTGTTTACGCCTTTTGTGCATCATCTTCAGCGGTTTCTCGGTTTTTTTTTTTTTTTTTTTTAGTTGCCAGCGATTATATAATTTTATTATATACAATTTGTTGCAACAGTAATGGAAGAATAGAATTTGTATGTAACAGTAAAAGCACATTAAGTACGCTAATACTAATCGTTCAATTAATCCTAACCTAAGGGATATATTTTAAGATTATCATAGGCATGCGATCACAAACTTATTGACCCCCGAGGTAAGGTTTGAATTTCGAGAGGGTCCTTGTAATAACAAATATTTACTAATGTTAGGTTAATTTTGTGCGCTTAAGTAATTTACCTGAAAGCAGCTTTACCCTTTTATCTTTTTCTATGCATTTAATCTATTTTACTTATTTATTCGTTCCTGATATATGGGGTTCTTTAGGTATACTCAGGCTTGTTTTCAAGCCTCGTTTATATTTTATATTAGTCTCAATGAAGCAGATTTTCCTATGCATGTGACCACTACGAAACTTAGCATTACTTTTAACTTTCATCACATTTGTTAAATCTGAATATTGTTAACGATGAAACATTATCGGATAAATTTAAACCACTTGGCTGAAGATCCCAAAGATGCTTAGGTAGAGATCATTGACCAGTTTTTATAATAAAGTGTTCAGTCATTTGTACGGTTGGAGCCTAAATCGGCCTGCTGTGCGCATATTCCCAGAAATTGGTGGTCCTGTAGCCAATATTGTGGCACCCTCAAGCGAATTAAGAGTTCAGCGCTGTGGATTGGGAATCAGCAATTCTACTGGCGGGACGCGTTTGTCTGCTCCAGCGCGCAGCATAACCAATTGCCGGCGGTTGCATGCCCATATCTATTACCAAGCCTTGTCTTAAGGCAGAAGGCACAGACGCGATTCGCCGGCCCCATTGTGCATGATGCAGATTCGTGATTGCAACTGTATTTAGAGCCCACCAAAGTGGAGTGGCCAAACTGCTGGCATTTGTTACAAGTGGGACAGGGAGTCTGCTGTAGTCTTCAACGCATGTGTAGGATATCAGTAGTGCTCATCAATCTGTCTCGATCTTCAGCTGTGGTCACAGTAATATAGATTGGCAGCGATGTACAGCCTCGGTTTAATTTTTGGAGCTGTGCAACCCGCATTTGAGAGATATTGCTGGAGGCCAACTTCCCTTAATTTCATCCTCGGCATTGTCGAGATGAAGCTTTATTACCAGTCGCGGACTTCCGTATCCTCAGTTGTAGTTAAATAAAGTAGTAGGCCTTTAGTCTTTAGAAAATGAAATATTTTCATGTTATCAGGAATAGTTCTTGTTCTCACCTCATAATTGCATAATGGTGTACTTATGTACCCATCATTACGATGAGTGCGATCGAACACTGCCAGTGGTTTGCTGAGCTCCTCAACGTGATTCTTGCAAACGATATAGCCGGTTGAGTCTAAGTACATCTGGCATAGGAAGGTGTTGCCCAGTGCTGTTCAAGATGGTAGCATTCAGTCCTCCATTAGCTCGAGCACAAGACTCTGCAGGTGCTCTGGACGGGCCGGGCCTAGATGCCAAAGGGGCCGATGCAGCAGCAAGAGTTATGTGCTGTCACATCTTTTAACTACTGCAAGAGACGTACGTCTAAACCCTGCCGCGTTGTGGAACCAAGTTACGCTTCCTTTCACGGACGACAGCGGAGAAAGCCGGACAGTTCTTGCAACGTGGAGTGGTATCGCGCCTCTTCTACGCTTCCTTAGTGTTACTTTGGAAAACTTACATTGTTAAAATCATATGCTTTTTCCCGGATCATTATTGGTTTAATATTTCCTTTACAAGTTATATTGCTAGATTAAAATTTCCATTGTTTCTATTGTCAGTGAAAAGGAAAAGCAAGTGAGCAAACAAAGTCCCAACTGTCCTGTGGGCCTATCAGAACAACAAAAGAAACAATTGCTTGCGAGTTTTTAGATATAATTAAGGAAATATCCACAACAGCATAACTTGAAGTTATGACGAAACACACGGAATCCATAAAGGCAACATTAGCCGCGGTTCGCCACCAAAATGAACAAGCATACATGCCCAGAACTAAAAAAAATGACCCAAAAGAGGAAACCCTTTCACCAAGAAGACTCTTTTCTTTTTTAAAAAAAATCAACGCATTCCCCTTACAAAACCTGATACAACGGAAGACATCGTCGCACTTTCTTTGTTGCAAGATGGAAAAAAGAAAGAAAAAAAAAAACAGTTAGTGCCACCTCAAGTTAATAAATATCTGGCATGCAAAATATGAAAAGGCATTTTAACATATGCCTTTTCCCGTATCATTGTTGATTTATTTTTTCATTTACTTGTTACATTGCTACATTAAATTTCCCATTTACTTTTGCTGTATACCCCATGTGATTAACATGTACCAACTAAAATGTTCATTTCTGGCGTAAGATTGCTTTTTATTTTGTGTTTTACGACTGTTTCTCCGCCTGGCATCGATCCACCATTTCTTGGAATTGTGCTTCTGCCACTGCCGTTCAGGATTGCCTGCCTAGGGACTGGAGCACCAGTCCGTCGTCATTACTCGGTTTTAATGCCCTCCGTGAAAGGAGACATGACTTTGTTCCGCGGCAGGGTGTATAGAGAGACGAAGGGAGTGGAGATGGAAGAAGGAGAAGGAGGTTGGGAGTAGGAGGCTCAGGAGTGGCCTGACAAAGCTGGCGTTGAGATATTTGCCTTGCCCATAGGACTTGCTCTGCATTTTTGTTTAGTCTTGCAATCTTCTCCTGCCCTCAACTGTTCCTAACCTTATGTCCTTCTCAATTCCTGATGATGAGCTCACAATATGTCGAAATAAGATAGCTTTAGCTTAGTGGCTGTAGCTTTCAAAGAAAGTTCAGGATTTATTTCTTTAAGATCGACGCAATTGTTCTTTTGTTTATCCAAAATATATTCAACATCCTCCTCCAAGTTCAATCTCGGAAGCATATATTTTTCTTGTATCTGCGATATTCAGCTTCAAGCTTTCACACCCATACAAATTATTGGAAATATAGGAGGGTAGGTCATAAGTTTCCGCCGTAATCATTCGATAAAAACATGAACCAATATTTCGTTTTTCAGTATAGTTACCCTTTATTGCAATGTACTTCTCACATATTTGAATTAACGTTTCAACCCCCCCCCCCCAAAGTCAGAAGTCTTGCCTTTTAAAATGGGCATAAACAGCACCCATCACTTCTTCGTTATACTTAAATTTCCTTTCTCGAAGGCTCTTCTTGAGTTTTGAGTAGAGGAAATAGTCACTGGAAGCTAGATCTGGGCTGTAGGGTGGATGGTCGATCTCCTTGAAGCCACATTTCTTCACAACTTCCTTTGCAACAAGAGCTGTGTGCATAAGCGCATTGTCGTGAAGAAGGAACACACCACCACTGCTTTCCTCGTCTTTTCTCTTTGATGAAAGCACGTAGTCTATGCAGTAGACCAGCACCGGACTTCCCATTTATTATGGTATTCATCTCCTTGAAGTCAATGAAGAGTATTCCTTCATAGTCCCGAAAGATTGTGACCATGATCTTCTTGGTTGACTGAGTGACCTTGGCTACTCCATTGATTCTCTTTTGCACAAGGAGATCATGGTAGAGGACCATAGTCTCATCTCCTGTAACAATGATTTGCAGAACTTCTTTCTCGTCACGGCAGAGCTGCAAAAATGCCTGACAACAGATGACTCGCTGCTTTTGGATTGAGGAAAGAATTCAAGGCACACACCTTCATTGCACTTACCTTATTCATTTTTAAATGTTCGTGAATAATTCGAAGGACTGTTTTAGAAAGGACCAACCTTGCTGCTATTTGTGTAACTTTGAGCCGCCGGTCTTCCATAATTTCTCCTTCCACAAGAGCGATGTTTTCAGGAGTGGACCCCTCCAAGGGTCGACCTGCACGCTCTTCGTTTTCAACGATTTCTCGACCCATTCAAAAAAGTTTGGCTCATTCTTTTACGGTAGAGTATGAGGGGGATGCTTCCCCATGTACACCGTTCAATTGCTGTTAAATTTCATTTGGAGCAAGTGCTTCTTTTATGAAGAACTTAATAACAGCTCGAAATTCCATTTTGAACATGTCATAATCTTCTATACATAGCCTTTACGCAACTATATTTGAACAACTGAACACAGCGAGCGGAAGTTACAGGTGCAATTATTTACTTAACAGATGAGATTATGACACCAGATAAGGGGTTTTGAAGGTGATACTCCTTATCGGCAAGGCCGGAAACTCGTAATTGCCAGTATTAATTTATTCTTAATCCTGGATGGTTACAGAAATGCACATTTTTATAGTAATGTTTGTTAATATTTGCCATTTTAAGATTTTAGGCTATTTTAAAAGCTTTAAGTATATTTTATCATTTTGTTTTATCGTTTAAGGTTATGTCATTTAAGCAATTTTAAGGTTATTTTAAAATATGTTTTGGAGCCATATATAAGGGAGTAAAATATCCTTCTGCTATTTTCTCAATGCTGTCTGCATTTATGTTCTCAATAAATAACTTAATTTCTGCGTCCATGCTGTTGATGACATGATGTGATGAGTGGCTTTACTTGGAAGGAATGTTCCGCATGCAAATCTTTATGGAACAACTATAGTGCGTGGACTTTGAGGCATGAAGATGCAAACTGACATATCTCTCTTTCTTTCCAACCTTGGCTTACTGGTAATTCCGCAAGTGACTCACAGACCCAAACCTTGTTTTTCTTTATCCCTATTAAGAGAAACTGGCCTTAAATCTAGCCCTGATCCTTTGTTAGAGAAAATGCAGTAAACTCTTTGCTGTCAAGATCATTGTAGTATACATTTTGCATCTGTACCAAGTCAATAGAATAGTACATAGTATGAGAGAAGATTATAATTTATATGCTTAAAGAGAGCAGGGTGTGGGCAGGACCTATAGTTAGTTGGTGCAGACATCATAGCTGGGCATCTGCATTTCAATTGAACTGGAAAGTTACACCATGTATCTCACAGTGGCTCGAGTGACTTATTAGTTTATAAAGAAATGCCAAAAGTGAAACTTAATGATTCTATGTATTTAAAAAATATATATTATTAATTTTTGGAAGGAAAGGTCCTCAACAGATGGAACAATGTTATTTTGCAAACTTTGTGGCTTTAAGGTGGCTTAGCAAAGATAACAATTGCTGCAAAAAGAAAGAAAAAAAAGCACATAATTACTATTAGCTTAGAGTGCATAGTCAAAAACGTGTATATCTTCCAAAAATTTAAATGAGTTTGTAATGTACAAGTGTCTGTGAATGTCTTTAAAGAAGGTAAATGGTCCAAAATTTAAGGCTTTCTCCAACGTTGCATTGGGCGTCCGATTCTGGATTCTGACTAATCTTATTCTTGCTTTAGTTTAGTTGTAGCTCAAAGGAGAGGTCGATGATTCAGCTGTTGTCAGCCATACGTGTTCACAGCAGTCACGTGGACAGATGTGCAGGAGATAAGCTCCGAGACATGATGATTCAGCTGTTGTCAGCCATACGTGTTCACAGCAGCCACGTGGACAGATGTTTTTTTTTTTTTTTTTTTTTTTTTTTTGAGTAGTGTTTAACGCCCGTTTTTACTACTGAGGCACCACAGGCGGTGGACACTGGTGATACATGAGATGAAATGATAAAGGATATTTTTTTTTTAGGAAGGAAGCGTTCCAGGCCTAAGTTTAGGTACCTCCCCGGCATTTGCCAGTTATGAAGACTGAGGAAAACCTGGAAAAAACCCCAGTCAGGGAGGATGGTCCTGGCGGGATTCGAACCGCAGACCTCCCGCTCACGAGTCCGTGCCTTAACGACCTCGGCTACACGTGGCGGTTGTGGACAGATGTGCAGGAGATAAGCTGCGTGACTGATGATGGCACTGTGCAGTTGATGCAATAGCTCAGCATACACTCCTATTCACCATTGTATTTCTTTCTTTGAAGCCTATCATCAGAATTTCTCTGCAATTCGGAAAATTGTCGTCAAGATTTTAGTGGACTGTCACCTGGCCTTTCTAGAGGATGCTTCACCCTGCTGCCACTCCATTATTTCTCTTTTTGAAAGGCCAAAGTAGAGGGCTGTAGTTTCGTCTTCTGTGACAGTGGTTTTCAATACTGCTCTCTCGTTACCAGGGCAAGGATTAAACAACTTTTAAACATTATTCTGCGCACACTTGTATTTGAGTGCTGAAGGAATATAGGACACCCACTTAACCTGTCTTTATGCATATGCTAATGAAGAATTTTGTTTTGTTTTCTTATGCCATCACATCCACCGGACTACATTCATGTGGGTCATCTACAAGATCCTCTATGTCCAAATGAATTAATTTTGATCACTCTTTCACTGTGCTATAGGAAAGGGAAGTTTCTCCACACGCTGTCAAAAAGTTGTTCAATATAACTTGATGATAACCCTTCTTTAGTTAAAAATTTAATCACTTCCCTGTATTCAATTTTAATATCACGCTGTGTTATGCAACAAGTCTCACATTATTGAACTTCTCGAAGCAAACAAATGACGTGCCGGAAAGGAAACGTAGTGTGTACACTCTGGAAAAATAGCAAATAGCACGAACATCCCAACAACGAATCATAGCCTTCTGTGTTAGGCTGGAAACTTGCAATCCACCTCGTATCTGGGTATAGTTTGTTCCACCCGGCAGCCTGTGAAGGAAGATATCCGTCAGACGCGCTATCGGGTTCTCGCCTCCGTTTCATATAAAGTCCCATAAACAAACGGTGTTGTCACGTCTTACTACACAGATGAACGCATGATTCCGGGTCAAGGACTTATTGCTGCGAAATGTAAATATGTACACCACCCGATATCCTGCAGATCGCTATTGATTGATCCTCTGTTAAGTATTTATATTTACGCCTTTTATTAACGGTACGAAAGCGAAACTCAAGTTTTCGTACAAGGAGTCATTGGGACGTTCTTTTGTATGTGAATTGTTTATATGTTCGAAGTTTTTGGAATGGAGGTTTTCCTTGCCTATAGAAGCTGTAGATTTCTCGCCGAACTATTGTACATTGGAATTCATAAAATTTCCTCAGCGGGTTTGAATTTGTTTCTGCCTTTATGGGCGTTGCTGGCCCTCCCCTGACGATTTTTATGACTTTTGGCTACTCTGTCCTAAATCTGATCTTCTCGCTTATGGTTCTTTACTTACTTTCTTTTCTTCAGAACAAAATCACCACTTTATAATTTTCTGGCACTCCTTGTTCAGAGCTGTTATGTTTAGGACCTGCCAATGGTTCCGGCACAAACTCCGCAGCATAGGAATAATGCTCAGCTTCAATGTCATGTATTTCGTTCACTTGCAGTTTAATATCACTGCACTGCACTGCACTTATCATTCACTTGTACACTTAACCAAGGACGCCGCCACATATTTAATTTAATAGACACGGCCCCGATAAATCTTATTCCTGAACATTAACGACTCAACTGCTTAAGGGAAATAATAATAATAATAATAAATCTACAATTGACACGCGTCTCCTTTTCACTCCACTTGGACTTGATTGTGTGCTGTCAGTAGCTAAAACTACACGCAATTGGCTACTGCAGAGCTCTGTGTTTAAACAACGAGAGATAAGCGATAGCGGTCCACCTTTGACAGCAATTCGGAATGCGTTCGAGGAACAGACTAACTGCCTTAATGAAAAACTTCCGGTTTTTGTATAGCTAGAAACAAAAGTATTGAAACCATCTCTTAGCTTCTTCTTAACTTCCATAGCTACAGATAGGTGCTGTGCTGTGGCCATTAAGTAATTACAGTGCTCAAAGCTGCCAGGACAGGGGATCCGTTTGGGTATGGTTAAAATGAAAACACTGTAAAAACCTTTACTACTAAACTTTATATTTTGAAACTTGATGTATACAACATTGAAAGATGGAAGATCTCTCAGAATGCTACCTGGCCTCCATTGCATACTCTGCACAACTATAAAAATGATGCACTCCAGGTCATGTGCGTTGTAACACCAGAAAGGTGTTTTTTTTTTTAAAGATTGAGTAATTTTTAATTTAAGATCAAAATTTATGGGATTCTGTTAATAGACTGCCTTAAACAAAACCCCATAAGAAGAAGTCAGGAGGGGTTAGATTTTGGGAGTGTGGGGGCAAAGAAATTGATCCGATCACGATAACAGTACATACGATTAGAAGTGTTGTTTAGAAAATGACGAACATCCCATGCCAAGTGATGGGGTGCACTATTTTGCTGGAACAGTGTATTGATGTTATCTTCCTGTGTTGTGGCTTCAGAAACAACTGTAACGTATCCAAATAAGATCCATAGCGTATTGTCTTTTCTGCTAAGAACAATGGTCAACACACTTTATTGCGGCTCGCTCCACACCATGCGTTAACTTTTGGACTTGGTCTTTCAAGCTCATAGGAGACATGTGAATTTTCCCTTGCCCAATCAATGCAATTGTGGGTGTTTACTCTCCCGCTGATGTGAAACGTCATTTCATCTGTAAATAGCCATTTGTTTAAGAAGCCGTCACCATCAAGCACAGAACTTGTTTCTACAAATGTTCGATACGAATCCTATTTAGATACATTACGCACGCCATACTCACGTCGAAATTCTTTTTGAATTTTTAACGCTCTAAAATTTAGCATACACAAAGAACGCTTTGCGCTCACTGTTGATTAGTAGTAACCATTTCAATTATCTACGATTTTCATTTGTCATTATGCATTGTTGATTTTAATTCTTGCAATGTACGGAAACTCCTATCTTTTGAGCAAAATATTGCCAGCAAGAAATGTCTCCTACTATCACATTAGCTTTTATAATAATATTTAATATTATCCATACTCAAACGGTTCAGCCTGTATATTGGGAAATGCATGTTTTACATTTGGTTCTTATTTTACATGTTGTGAAGCAAACTAGTGGAATTTTCTAGTTCGGTGCATAATTCATATTTCACAGGAATAGGCTTCAGCAATGGGCTGGTCAATTCACAATGTTCTTTGCCCATTGTAAGAGTAGCAGACAGAAAAAATATTTAATATGTACTTCATATCTCATTGGGGGTGTATAACGTGCTCTCAAAGGTTTTTAGGTATTACTAGGATATTTGATATTAGATTTGTTATCTTGTTTACCTTCAAATCAGAAGAAGAAGTGGTACATGTTCTTACCTGCCAGATGCTGTTATTAGCTGCGGTACAATGAGAGAGAAACATTGTTGGGATGCCATCCATTCCACCTGAATCTTCTTGAAGACTGAATTTGATGTTATTTCTTAAGGCAAGTTTGAAATGTGAAGAATATAATTTTTATTTGCAAAACTTAGTATCTATGAAACGGAAGATTAACAATATGAAATTTTTGCTTAAATTATTTTTGATATTTTTAGATCGCTAATGAGGATGGAGCTGGAAGAAGTCTGCAAAATGCTAGAAATTGAACTAACTGTTTATGGCACTGCTTTAAATGAAGAAAGAAACCTGCATGTAAGGAAACAACAGTGATCGCAACACAAATTCCAAGCTAGAAGAAGAAGAGGAGGAAGGGGAAGAAGATGGTGCTGATATTGCTGAACACATGTCCAATTATTTTCTATGAAAAGACTAAAAAACTTACTGGAACAGCAATATAATAGTGCCAAGAAATGTGTAATTAGAATAATTTACCAAAAGTGAAAAATTCTGCAAAAAATGATGTAAAAGTCCTTGATGTGTGAAAATTGCTGGTAACTGAAGAAATGTCAATATTAGTTGTAGAGCATACAAATGAATGTATTGCAAAGTCTCTCAGGTCTGTCAAAATGAAACCAGATTGAAGCATGTTCATTTTAGTATTTATTGGGTTATTTATCTTCCTGGCTGTCTAATACATCAGAATCTAGAGGACTTTGAGCCAATCTTAGTACTGGAAGTATTGAGAATGTCATTGTTGTTCAGATTAAATTTTTCAGTGCCTTCGTTTGATAGTGCTCTGATTCATCAATGAAGATTGAAATGTAACACAATGGAGATGTCCTCCGCAGGTGGGGACGAAACGTTTGGGCACCCTAGCTCCAACAGACCACGGCTTCCAAGCCCGGAAGAAACTTTTAGTTATAAATAATAATAATAACAACAACAACAACAACTCATTACCCCTAGTTAATGTTCTGAAATGTTGGAAGACCTTTAAATACATCAGGACTACTGACTGGCAGGTTCGATGGCAGCAAGAATGCACAAATTAAAAAATGACTTAGAAGATTTTCCAGATGAAAAACATAAGAAGTGTTACTATAGACTTTGTGATTAAACATAGTGTTAGAGTTTACAATATGTAAGTGAATGATTGACCAGAATGAGGTAGTAACGTACAGAGTTTGTTTTTTGTAAATTAAGTGTTTATAATTGCTTATTATAAATTTATGGAATGTAAAGTGAGAAAACAATGATGCTAATATATGAGAACTCCACAAACAACCATTCTTCTATACCCTTAACTCAACAAAACAAAAAATTACGGTTACACTCTTATTCTGGCCAGTTATTCATTATTTATACTAGGGAGCAAACTTTTTTAACCCATCCAGAATAAACTGCATTGAAGTACTAATAATTTCCCTAAATTGTAGACGCATGTAAACAGACATGTATTGTAATTGCCATACAATTTGGGGAATGTGTTATTTATTGCAGAGGATCATGAGAATTCTCTATAATGGTATAAAAGTCTGCTCCCTGTTCATAACACGTATATTTGTCTCACATTACATGTGTGCTATATAATGTACCATTTACACTTAATCTATAATTAATATAAGAATAAATGTATTGCATTTAGTCCTTTTCAAAATAATTTTGTATAATATCTTAAAATGTAGCTAAACTTTTTGTTTACCTATATTTTCCATTAACTATAATAATTATTGTCAAAAGTCATGTATTGCATATATATGTAATGTTATTTTTCACCGCATAATAAAGAACTAATTAAATTTTTTCCAGTAACTGTATTTATTATTTTTGGAACTTGGCATCATTAATATTTCGTGGCCTCAGTTTCGCAAAGACAATAGAGGGCAATTCTTGACTTTGCAAATGGGTGTGAGTTGCAAAGAACCAAGAATCGAAGCTGTTAATCCTGATCAGTACAGCGAATAATTGCATTACTTGTACTTTCCCATCGACTGCAAAGTCAGTGAAAATTTGTCATTGAAATTGCCGGCCATAATTATGCTGGGATGAAGGGCAGAATGGAACTGGTAATCTGTAGCCATGAAGGCTCAGAAAGGAAAATGGTGGACCAAAAATATCACGTCAACACGGCTTACGACCAAGTTTCATGCTAACTATAGTGTTTCCTGCGGTTAACAGAAAACAGATGTGCATTGGGCGATAGATCATATTCCTCCATGCAGACAAATTGTAGCCTGGAAGGTTGAAAACATGTTCTGACGGAAGAACGCCTCGCTGAAAATGATCGTGTATATATATTGGGAAGAAAAATTCTGGAGTTCGACCTTCTAGGTTAGCACTGCAGAGTTCGAATCGGAATAAGATACGAGACGAAAATTTCAGATACTCGTTTTCTGTTGAACAAAATAGATTCCCTTAAACGTTTAGCATTATCCTCGCGGAAAAGTAATGCAACTGGGCGGGAAATCCACGAAGTGTTCTGCTGTAATACTGCCAAGTTTGTATCATTCACTCCAGCAGCTGCAGTTTTTTCATGTGGGGAGGGTTTTTACTGGGATTGGAGATCATGAGGCCATCGGCCTTCCATTGGGCTCCTACCATGGTTGGATACTGCGGATCTGGCTGGGTAGCAGCGGTTCTTTAGCTGCAGAAACCCTACATGAGTTGAACGATATCTCTTGGGTCTAGGAGACGAAGAGGAAAGGATGAACATCTCCGCTTTAAAGGCTAGATATGGGTTCCAGGAACCCGAAATATCTACAAATCAGAGGATTAATAGAGAAGCCCTCTGACACCGTATATATAGCACCACCTTAGGCTTGTCTTTAGGTCTATATCTAAAATATAAATCACACCCTGCTTTCGTTTATATGCCTTAGAACACCCTGACCAACTCACAGCGTCGCTGGTAGCATCGGCTTAATGTAGTAATCAGCCTCCCGAACTATGCATGTGGAAAGCCGGAGTGTTTAAAATAATTCGCCACCCCCGAAGAATAGGTTTGCCACCCACACAGTCTCACCACAATGCACCTGGACGACTCCACGAAGGGAGAAGATCGGAGTCCAGCTCGGTGCACTTATGGCAACCACGGTGCAAGGGGTCCGCAGAGCTCGCACCAGAGCATCTAAAAGGGCCGGGACCCTCTGCAATATGAGACTTGGCTCCTCAGCTGGTGTTCAAGAAGATAGCGTGATTCTTGATTGTCTTGATGTAGTCGGTCTCGGGTTTTAGTGATGGTCTGTTAGCTCTGGAGTGTTTTACGCGTTCGCCAGTTGCTGCCGCTATTGCTGGCCGTTCTGCATTATCGCTCCAAAATGCAGCGTCTTAATATCACACGCTTGTTAATTGAATGTAGCTTAAAATGAGTCAGGGATCTTCAATTAAGCTAAAATGTTAATTCTATGCAAAACTCAAAATGCAAGCCTATTCATAACCAGGAGTCTACCAGTCCTTGCCGTATTTCCCATTATTTGTATGAATTCTACCTGACATACTACGGTCCTCATCCAATCTAGGTGTGACGCGGGAAAGAAACTTGGCATCAAGTCAGCCTGACAATGCATACTGTTCAACGCATCGATTGAAATCACTCCATTAGCTAGAAATATATATGTGCGTGTGTGCGTACTTCCATCGATCCGTCATGATTTCATTACCTAAAGGCAGATTTCATTATACAGAATGATTCTAAAGTTCTTCCCTGGTTTTGAGGGTCGATAGAACAATAACCATGATAGATAACGCGGAAACGCTTACATCAATGAATAATAAATGCAAGTTTCGTACATAGTGTTGTCCCATATGTCCTCCATTGGTGATTCGACAGACATCAATCCTGTAGCTCCTGCCACACACATTCCAACATTTGACGGTCGATACCAGCGACTGCATGCTTGATCCTTTCTCGCAGCTGTGCTAAATCGTGTGGCAAAGGCGGCACGAACACACGATTTTTAACATAATCCTATAAGAAAAATCGCATGGAGACCAAAGAAGAAGAGAGTGATCTCAAGCAGCATGTCCTATCAAGGACGATGAATGTCAGCTTCGAGGTACTCACGGACGTCATGATAAAAATGAGATGGAGCCCCATCTTGCTGATAAATGACGTCCTGGCTATCTGCATTTAATCGTGATATTAGCCACTCTTGAGGCATGTGCAGATATACTGGCCCGGTAACATTTTCTTCGCAAAGAAAAAGGCCGTACACTTATGACAAAGAAACAGCACAAAACATATTGACTTTAGGGAAATCACAGCGTATTCTACCACAGCACCAGGTTTTTCAATGTCCCGTACATTGCATTGGTTCACTTTACCGGATAAGAAGAATGGCTTCGTCGCTAAAAATCAATTTCTCAATTAAACCGTCTTCATCTGATCGTGTTGAAAACCAGCGAAAGATTGAATACTACGATTGTGATCCTTGGACCTTGACTACGGAATCTGCAATATCTGGCTCGGGTGACGTGTCCATTTTTAGGGCTCCTGATTAATGCTTCTCACACGCACTCAGCAGTCTCAATCGACATCTGGCAGGCCTGTTCTTGCCAGTAGCTTCAAACTTTTTATATCGTGCACAAATTGTCTTGTCAACGGTCTCAACCGACACTCTTACCTGGTCTGTTCGTTATCCATCACACAAGCAGCCAGTCACTTCATACTTTTTTGTCCTGCACGAATTGTTTTGGCTTTAAGTACTTTTGTTGATGTTTCATCGTTCTTTCGTCACAACGGACTCACATTTAACGAATTGTAACCGCAGGAAGCTTTATGTACCAGTGAACGCCATATTTTCGTTATGACTACCCTCCAGCGGTTAAATCTACAACAATGCCATGTGCCTTTTACGAATACAAATTTGGAGATACTCTTTCCATTGATATAGCGTTTCCGTTATGTCTGTCATGTTTCTGTTCTATCGACCCTCAAATCAGGGAAGGACCTAGATTCATCCTATATAGAATAATATGTATTTAAATATTCACATTATTCTTTTAGTCTTAATAACTAAAATGTTATATCTTTTAAACATAAATTCACTTCTTAGTGTCAACCGTTTCTAAGTGTGGCCCAACTTACTGTAAATCGGTATCTGTGCATAGAATATTTGCTGTAAAGCTCTCATAGAAATAATAAAAGTTCAGTCAAGTCCCTACCCCCCTTTCCTCAACTAATAGGAAATGGTGCATCATGTACTCTAGGAAGGATAATTTCAGCACGTTTAGTTTTCAACTGGGTGGCTTAGATTAAGTGCATTAAATTCTAAATCTTAGTCAAATATATTCATATACAATATGTAACCAATTTCCTGAATCTGTCGCAATCTTCGTACATAACACCACATTCTTTCCCTCTTTGTTCATTTAATTTATTAAAAATTAATTAAGCATTTTTCTTATGCAAGCTTGGGAAAATAACGAAATCGTTCCTTTTCATTATCACTGAATTAAGTGGACGTTTACTCTTGGATACTCTGGTCAATTGAACCCAATCGTATGATTTATTTCTTTATTTCCATGCGCGTCGTTGCCCTATAAATGAACGGTCAATGTATGTCACTGCTAATGAGACTTTCTTTTATCATTAACTATAATGGAAATTTTCTTTATTACCTGATTTTATTATTTTTTTTTTCCCCGCAACACATTCATGACGGCATATATAGAGATTTATTTTACACTTGTGGGCATTTTCTTATGTTTCCGGCCTAACCATTTTCTAGGTATGATAAAGGCAAAAACTATATAACACTTTTCAATATAGTTACCCTTTATTGCTAAACACATCTCGCATCTTTGAATTAACATTTCAACCCCCCCCCCAAAAAAAAAGAGTCAAAAGTCTTGTCTGCAAAATGAGCATAAACACCAATCATCACTTCTTCATTACATTTAAATTTCCTTCCTTGAAGGTCCTTCTTGAGTTTTGAGAAGAGGAAATAGTCACTGGGAGTTAGGTCTGGGCTGTAGGTTGAATGGTCAATCTCCTTGAAGCCACATTTCTTCACAGCTTACTTTGTAACAAGAGCTGTGTGCATAGACGCATTGTCTTGAAGAAGGCGCACACCACCACTCAGTTTTCCTCGCCTTTTCTCTTTGATGGAAGCACGTAGTCCACAGACAGTAGGCCAGCATAGTACTTCCTATTTACTGCGTTGTTCCTCTCCTTGAAGTGAATGAAGCATATTCCTTCACAGTCCCAAAAGATTATGGCCATGATCTTGTTGGTTGACTGAGTGACCTTGGCCTTTAGAGGCCGTGCTTCGCCAAGTTTACGCCACTCCATTGATTTTCTTTTGGACAAGGGATCACATTAGAGGAGCATAGTTTCATCTCCTGTAACAATGGTTTGCAGAACTTCTCTCTCGTTGTAACAGCAGAGCTCCAAAAATGCCTGACAACAGATGACTCGTTGCTGCTTTTGGACTGAGAAAAGAAGTCTAGGCACTCACCCACATTGCACTAACCTTATTCATGTTTGAATGCTCATGAATGATTCGAAGGACTGTTTTAGAAAGGCCGAACCTAATTGCTATTTGTGTAACTTTGAGACGCCGGTCTTCTATAATTTCTCCTTCAACAAGAACGATGATTTCAGGAGTGAGCACCTCCAAGGGCCGACCTGCAAGCTCTACTCTTCAATTATTTCTAGACCATTCGAAAGAGTTTGGCCCATTCTTTTACGGTAGAATATGAGAGGGGGATGCTTCCCATATACACCGTCCAATCGCTGTTTAATTTTATTTGAAGAAATACTTCTTTTATGAAGAACTTAATAACAACTCGAAACTCTGTTACTCTGTTTTGAGCATGTCACATTCTCCTACATATAGACTTCTTTATGCAACTACATCGAAACAACTGAACACAGTGGAGCAGGAGTTGCTGCTGCAATTATACACATAACAAAGGATTTTATGAAGGCGATTATCCTTATCGGCGAGACCGGAAACTTATTGACCTACCCTCGTAGGTTGCAATGACATTTCTACCATGAACAGAAATATAAAAGGGTAGATCCATAAGTTTCCCGCCTCGCCGATAAGGATTATCGCCTTCACTAACCCCTTATCTGGTGTCGTTCCTTATCTGTTCAGTAAATAATTCCGCTCCGCTGTGTTCAATTATTGAGATACAGTTGCATAAAGAAGGCTATGTGTAGAGGATCGTGACATGTTCAAAATAGAGTATCGACCTGTTATTAAGTTCTTAAGTTATTAAGTTCTTCACTTACTTACTCCAAATTAAATTAAACAGGGATTGGACGGTGTATATAGGGAAGCCTCCCCCTCATATTCTACCGTAAAAGAATGGGCCAAATTCTTTCGAATGGGTCGAGAAGCATTGAAGACGAAGAGCGTGTGGGTGGGCCCTTGGAGGTACTCACTCCTGAAAACATCGCTCCTGTGGAAGGAGAAATTATGGAAGACCGGCGGCTCATAGTTATAGAAATAGCAGCAAGATTGCGTCTTTCTAAAACAACAATCCTTCGAATTATTCATGAGCATTTAAACATGAATAAGGTTAGTGCAATGTGGGTGAGTGCCTAGACTTCTTTCCTCAGTTCAAAAGCAGCAACGAGTCATCTGTTGTCAGGCACTTTTGGAGCTCTGCCGTGGCAACGAGAGAGATGTTCTGCAAACTATTGTTATAGGATACGAAATTATGGTCCTGTACCATGATCTCTTATCCAAAAGAGAATCAATGGAGTGGCGTAAACTTTGCGAAGCATGGCCTCTAAAGACCAAGGTCACTCGGTCAACCAAGAATATCGTCACCTCAATCTTTTGGGACTGTGATGGAATAATCTTCATTGAATTCAAGGAGAGGAACACCACAGTAAGGGGATTACTATGCTGACCTACTGCACAGACTAGGTACTTCCATCAAAGAGAAAGGCAGGGAAAGCTAAAAGGTGGTGTGCGCCTTCTTCACGACAACGAGCCTGTTCACACAGCTCTTGTTGCAAAGGAAGCTGCGAGGAAATGTGGATTTAAGGAGATCTACCATCTACCCTACAGCCCAGATCTAGCTATTTCCACTTCTCAAATCTCAAGAAGGATCTTTAAGGAAGGAAATTGTTTTAGTGTAACAAAGAAGTGATGAATGCTGTTTATGCCCATTTTTTTGACAAAACTTCTATTGGGAGGGGGGGGGATTGAAATGTTAATTGAAAGTTGTGAGAAGTGTATTGCAATGAAGGGTAGCTATATTGAAAGAAAAATATAGTTTTTGTTTTTATCAAAATTAGAAAATGGTTAGGCCGGAAACTTATGGACCTACCCTGGTACAGTGTGTATACAAATGATTATAGCGGTTTTGAACTCATATTTTTCTCTGCGGTATACAATATAATTTTCAATCATAACTTAAATTGAACAGTAACTGTGGAAATTTCATTTCTATATGCGCAGATTTGGTCTTGTAGCCTTGGTAACGAAATAAAAAAAAATAAGATAACGTGCATGCAAAAACCTTTTTTATCTTGGAAATCGCAAAACATAATTCAGTTCATAGGGCGTATATGCGAAGATTGGTCTTAGCGCCCCTTCTGATAACATCCGCGTGTGATACAATCAGATCCAAACGACGGGGTGTCTCTGTAAGGGAAAGAACCCCGGACGACCGCATGTGTCAGATGAGAATGTGCAGAGAGTCAGATCAGTTTTCGCGCGCAGTTTTAAAACCTCTGATGGATGGGCGACTGGAGAACTAACAATTCCAACACTGACAGTGTGGAAGGTGATAAGAAAGGGTTTACAACAGAGACCATATCGTCTGCAATTGCTAATAGCTGAATTTCGGGCGTAAAAATCCTATGGCTTCCTTCCGAAGGGAAGTAAAGCTGTGGATCCCGTGTCGTACATTTACTGCAAAATAAGGAATCTCAAGCCTGAAAGAAGGCCTCTGAGCAAAATTTGACGGCCCTTTCACGACCTAAATTGAATGGGACACTGATGAGCTGTGATGTTAAAGAGCGTCCGTAAATAAAACAAACCAACATCAACAATCAATCAGCATGGTCCGAACGCCTTGACTTTTTTCCGTTGGCCTCCGAGGTCCCCAGATCTGACCCCTCTGTGAATTTTTCTTGTGGGGGTACATAAATATCGTGTAGTATGCCACCGCTACCTGCATACCTACCTGAGTTAAAACGGAGAATTATTGCAGCAGTTGGGTCAGTTACACCAGACATGCTAACATCAGTGTGGCAAGAAATAAAACACCAGCTGAATGTAAGCCGTGTCACAAATGGATCCCATATTGAATACTTGTAATTTGTGTTATGGTAACTTCCACAGTTTTTCTTCAATTTAACTTATGATTCAAAATTGTGTTGTATACTACAGAAAAATGTATGTTTAAAACCGCTATAATCATTTGTGTACACCTTGTATTAATCCCATAAGTAGCACTTGCCTTATTCAATAGAAGATCATGGTTGATGAGATTGCTGCCTTTTGGACAGGTAAATTCCAAACATGTTGGTAAGCATTGCAGCAATCAAATAGCAATGCTAATTTGGTTATATTTTGTTTAATTTTAATTTCTCTTTTTCATTAGATTTAACTTTATTGCAGTTTCTGCAGCTATATCATAAAGATCCTGTTTTTCAGTTAGCCTTTACTTCTCTTGGCCCTTCGATTGTCTTTTTCAAGAAGTCACACTTGTGACATACAATATTTCTTAAATGAAAAATTAAGGTGATAAAAACAATTGGAGTAAATGACATTGGATTAATTTTAGATTCTTTATAGAGTTTGTACAGCTTCGTAATTTTTAACTCATTTCGATGATTGCTGCCTACAGTAATTCTGGAAATTATTTTATGTGCTTAATAACAAATTCGAAAGTTTCCGGAGGAGTTTTCTTCTTGGAAGAAATTATTCTGATTTAATTATGCATAGTGATACACTTGCTTTTTGCTAAACAACATAGATAATGAAATCGGTAATTTCACCAAAAGTAACACTAAAATATCCGTAGCAAATTGGTTTCCATCTATCACTATTTCATATTTAAGTGAATATTGAATGAATTTTTCATTTTACTCATTTATGGAAACCTTTAGTGATTTTTTCCTCCCAAAGACTGTGACTAGAGAAGATAGATAAAGGATCCGTCTGTTTTGACTTCCTAATCTTGAATCGCTCTTTACATTTTGTCCTACATGATGGCAGTATTTTTGCTTCCACCCCCCTGAATTTTTCTTTTTTCTATCATAACGCATTTCTGAATTTTTCAATAATTTACATTCCTATCTTTTCTTCTGCCTTTCTTTACTGATATAGCATTGCACTTCACAGGTGAGAAGAATATTCTTACTGTTTGTAAATTACTATTTTCCTCAATCTTAGATTTATAGGCAGTCCTCTTGATTCTGAAATACATGTATTGATATTTTGGCAATAAAAATTCCGACAAATAACGTTATTTCTGAAAGAAAGGCGCACAAAGAATATGATGATGTGGTTTTTATCGTACTTAATAAGTTAATAGTGTTCGTGCTTTCTTGATATGGGCCACTTCGCCTTGGTTATGTTTTTTTTTTTTTTTTTTTTTTTTTTTTTTTTTTTTTCCTCCCACTTTGGACTCAAATAGGATTCCATAGTAGATTTTAAGGGGCTACATGGGCCACTTTATCTTGGTTATGTTCGCTTTCTTTATATATTATTAATTTATTATTTTTCACTTTGGACTCAAATGGGATTCCATTGTAGATTTTAATCCGCAATTATTATGCCATGTTTCATCACAACTCTTGCAGGCAACTAACAGACTCGCATCGACACTGTTACGAGAATGCACGCATGCGCTAAAAATAGCCGCGACAGTACAAGTCATGGTTGACCGAGGTTAATGGCGGCATTCTTCGGGTAGAGTACCGTGCCGTGGAAAGATGGGTGGATTGAAGATTATACACCACTTCATTACTGGCGTTTATGGATGAAACATACAAATTACATAATGCACTTTTCCGCAAATTTATGAATACAAAGATAAAAGTAACTTAGTACAATAAAAAGTGCTAATTCAACTGTAGAATGTGGTATATCAAAATCACAAACGCAGGTGTATTGTATATATTAGTACTTTGGGTTTATTATAGGGCCAGTGGCTATTTCAGCACATCTGCGTTATCGCTGCATGCAGATTTTAGAAGCCGCCTGTGTGCAAAACAGCTTCAACGGTAAATTCACGAGTACAAGCTGAATGTACAGAGTGAATGGACTTACAAACAATAAAAACTAACTGTTTTATTTAATAAGATCACGACTTTCAGTTTTCAATTATTTTGGTGTGACCACCTACATCAGCATCACCTGGGGAATTGTTAATTGATTTCAGACATGGTAGAACTCTCTCTGCTTAAAGTGCATCATAGACGAAGTTCATTTTCAAACCCCTTTACTGTATTGTATAGATACACAATTGTGAAATCTTTTCTTTGAAGCGCAAAGCATTGAGATTCAGATAGCCAGTATATCGGGGGGGGGGGGGGGGGAAGAAAAAAAAAGGTCTAAATCCGTTTACCAACGTTGGTCTTTCACTATAGGAATGGTTTTATCCTGAAAGGGATATTATTTATAACTATAGTAGGTTGTGCTGAGTATATTAGAGTATAGGCTCGATTAGTACTAAGTATATAATAATTTGTAAATTGTGATTAATTCACTAACCTGCTGCTTCGTTTTATAGTACGCATAAATGCACTACTGAGCCACCTAACCTGATAATAGTATGATAAATACCCATGTTCTTTACCTAAAACCAGCAACTGTCTAAACCTAACAACTGTCTAAATTAAGATGCTTAACCCAAGAATACTAACCATACATAGCATATCATAGGTAGGTCATTAGAAAAGAGAATTGTTGCATATACTTAAAAATATGTTGTTCTTTTTATGCTTTTAATACAATGGGTATAGTACAAAAAGTGTTAACACTTTCATATTATTGAAAGTGAAATTATCACACAATTTATGTGTGTTACGTGTTGTGGATAATCAAGACACAACCAAGAAACACTTTTTTTCTAATGTTCACTGCATATTGGGTTATTACATGCCAAGCAGTGCATTGTTGTCAGAGTAATGATAGTAAGAACAGTACATTTGGGCCATTTGCAGATGTTCTTGTTCGATAGTTTTCATTGCTGTTTTTGTTATAGTTCAGAAGCTCGTCGGATGAGCCATGGACATATAGCTAGCTGATAGTGTAATTATAACATGAAGTTCATTCTTGTCAACAGAGTTGCTCTTCGAAGCGTTTTAGAAAAACATCAATGGACATATATGACATATGAATTTATTGATGCAATATTCAGAATATTGAAAAACAAACACATAGGCCACATTCGCGTTTTCTGACACATTTGCTCCAGAGAATCGACGGCGTCATTGGTGTGGTTGTATGTGATCTAAAGAAAGGCGTCATCATGTTTGCTTGAAACTATAATGCGTTATCCGTTACTTCTATCCCGACGTAAACAAATACTCCGCAATGCTCAGCTCCGATTGGTTAAGTAGAACTATTACTGCTACAAATAACTGATGCAACATATTAGCCCTGGTAACTATTTACAAACTTCATTAATCATATTTTTCACGGTGACCCTGTCCCAACTTTTCAACGAATTTCCTTGACGGTGTTTTACAATACTAGCAGGCAGGACCAGCACATGCTTCCGGCATGTCACCTTTTTGCAATGAAATTGATTGCACTCTACAGAGAACCAACAACATGTGCGTTAATTACTAACAATTAAAATAAATATTAAACGACTGGTGTTTTTCAAGATTAATACGGTGTTCACTAATATGGTTTTATCAATGAATACTAGCTCTTATTAAAATTTAAATTGTAATTTCCTCAACGGGCTGCTGTAAGTCGTCCTGAAGCCAATGAGAAAAGAGTTGCACCACATTTATTATATTTACGTTAGGATAGAAGTAACAGCGAACAGCTAGTAGAGTTAAAAGTTGGTTCGTTTTAGGTTTAAAGGAGACGAAATTTTTCCAAGGCTATCTTCTTTCTAAATTCTTAAAATTTTTGAAGCGTTCTTTCTTAATCATTTATTGGCACCGCACTCCATTACTTTGAAAATACGATAATACTTGGGCCATATTTACATAATGCGTGCGAATATTTACGCCATATTCACAGCGTAAGCAGTTAACAGGATATGTTTATTTGACAAGTTTATTCAGTGCAAGGACTACGCGTAACCCGTTAACACTAATAATATGTATTTCTTAAGTAAATATATTTTCTACAAAACTAACCATTAGCATACTGAACTTACCATTAGATTTCCTTGTTGCCACTCCAATTAACCAAGTCCGTTCCCGCAGGTTCCAACTCCTTATCAAATGTTCAAAGCACTTATTACGAAAAAGCGATAAGGATGATAGGAACTACTTGTACACTTGTAAAGTATTTGTAGTATTCTAGGGTTAAGTGATTGTGATTCCCACAACATGCCTTACATGACTCATATTAACCACTTAAGCACATAAGACTTTTGAAAGTGAAAACTACACAATGAGTCGAATTCTTCCTCTTTTCTTTTCACAAGCCTTCAACCCCTCTTAAGAGCCAAGCATAGATGGCAGACTCTAATGTTGACCACTACTGTATATATTTCTTTTTAATACAGCAGAACAAATCGCATTAAAAATGCTCTTCCATGATTCTATCTATCAAAGATTAGGCCCAGCAAACATCAAGGTTTTCATTCATACCAGATACATCAGTGCTTTCATCAAACACAATGGGATGTGCTACAAACTGTGCAGTTTTAATGTCAAGTTGTTGGACATCTGCAGCATAATTGGTGATTCTTTATCCTACTATCTTGCGTGAAAGTTTTTCTTTCTTTCTTTCTTTCTTTTTTTTTTTCAAAATTATGTTTCTCTTTGGGAACACAATTCACGTGTTTTAATTGCACACCTCTTAATTAATTCACATTCTTCATAGCATTTTTTTTTTTTGCTTTGGTTATTTCCCAATATATTACTAACAGTTTGAATAATTATTTTTGCTGACATTTCATTATCTGTTTGACTTAGCTTGTTACTTGAATTTTTACTACATTTGTATTTCTTTTGAAGCCCTCGCAGTTGTTAGGATCGCCCCAGTCCTGAAATCAAAAGCTATTAAATAAATATATTGCTGAATAATATAAAAACACAGCTAGAACTTCACATTAGGAATTATAAATATGTGATAACTGTATAATAAAATTATCTAAAATTGGATATATAGAAAACAACTTTTCCTTTCTCCTTAATATATAACAATACCTTGAACTGCACTATATTCCGATGGCAAGAGTCGTAATGCCGCTGAATATTGTTTCTTCTGAATGTATGCTTTAATTTTAAAGATAGCACACATCTGAAATAAGCAGCTTGTTTAATAAAAAAGAATTGATCCTCCCCATTCATCGTGGAACGTACAGTTTCTTAGACTTGTGCTTTGGTAGCAACACTAAGACAGCTCGCCACTTTTATTACCCTCAGCGAAAAGCAGCATGCCGCTTCCTGCTGACCTACAAGAGGAGTGTTTCAAGGTTGCGGGAGTAACATGTACTGCTCCTCACCGGAAATCCTCCCCTCCGCATAGAGTCGAGACAGTCGCAAGTAGTATATTCCCCTTTTTCGACATACTTTATTGCAGGTTGCTGTATTACTTGATATCTGCATTACCGATATGTTGATTTTTTTTTGCCGGCCCTCAGCGGTATCCCACCCGCAGCAAAGATCGGCTGGAAAACGGACATTTTATTTGCTATACAAAAAATTGGAAATTGGCTTCCTTATCGGCCTTCATGGTTGTGCAAAGATCTAGTGAGAAGGGGATTATTTTATTGATTTGACAAAATGTTACTTTTGGGGGGAGGTATACTTTCAGGAGCGAGCATTATTTTATTGGTGTAACAAAATATTAATTAAAAAATGTTTGGAGGAAGTAAACTTTCATGGACGAGCATTATTTGATTGATTACAGAAAATGAATGGAATTCTAAAAATGTAAGACATGTTGTGTATTTATTAAATGTATTAACGATGGAATAAACAAAGTCAAAATGGTTTTTCTCACTTACATTGAAATAATAATGATGAAAGGATGTTATGTCGCAATCAAAGAATATTTTCACCCCGCTATCGACTTTTGGCATACGTCAGCGAATATTAGAAATAAAACTATTTAACTTTGTAAAAAATAAGTTATGTTGCGCGAAAAAATAGAGTTTAGGTCACCGTTTGATAAGTTATATTGCGCGAAAAAATAACTTTAACTCACCGCGGGGTTAACACTACTGTTATTTTGCAAGCAAAATGCTAAATTGCGTAAATAATTGTTAACTTCCAATATTTTAGAATGGTGGTATGAAATAAACTGTGAAAATATAAAATAGCTTTTAAGACATACCCAAGACGAACCGATGCTGGAGTTGTTTGAACCATTATTTCCAGTTGTCTATTGAGTGCAGGTCAAAATCGCGCGCTGTATACCTCGAACAGGTTTATACCTGCCATGATGCCACGGAGGTCGGTCTGTCTGTCCAAGGGATTGTAATGGTTAAAGCTTTTCTCCCTTTACCTGCTGATGGCATTTCAATGCTTACTTTGGGGCCAAAGGGGAAAGAACGTTTTCTCAATGTATCTATTAATGGCATTTTATTGTTTACCTTGAGACAGGAATTTCTTAACGACTACTTTTTACCTGCTAATTGATTGTTCCAGGCACTAAACTCCGTTAACGGCCTCGGACTTTGGGACAATAGCGAGGATATGCGCAATAGGGAAAACCATGTGGACGGGACTATTACGCATGCGCAGTAGAGAAAACCAACCTCGTGGCGAGCCAGTAGTTATAACGGACAATAATGTTATTACGATGCTACATTCTCACTTATACCACTCCATTTATAAATAATATGCTTGTGTATAATTTGTAATAGTCTTATTTAGTGCCGTATTTCACATTTACTTATTTTTATTCCTCTCTACCATCTTCGCACATCTCCGATGCGAAAGGAGTTGACCCTGAAGTAACCGAGTTCTATATAACCGAGTCTTGTTTAATTATTTCGGAGTATACGTAACACTCCAATTATAGATATGGTCTGCCACAATAAAATTTTATTACATTTGTGTTTTTATCACGATAATTCAGTAATCAATGATACACCTGTTTGCGAAAACTTGTATACAATGTTTAACTTTCCAAAAAAAAAATTTTGTGTAAAAAGAATATTTTCACTCTACGATTCACTTTTAATGAACAAAAACGGACATTAGAAACAAAAAAATTATGTAGCAGAAAAGTTGTTACCTTGCAAAAAAAGTTATATTTCAAAACAATAAGTTATGTAGCAAAAAAGTTATGTTGTAATAAAAATATTTAATATCGTCATTGACTTTTGGAATATAACTTAGAATATTAAAAACAAAACAAACAAAAACTCTAACTTTGTAAATAAGTTGTGTTCCGCGAAAAAATAATTTTGTAGGCCGTCGCGGAGTACATACATCAGTTATGTTGGAAGCAAAATTAAATTGTGTAAATGTTAATTTCTAATATTTTTGGATGGTGGTAAGAAATACGCTGTGAAAATATAAAACAGCATTTGCTACGTGTCTGAGACGTAGCTGTTTCGACTATGACTTCCAGTTGGCTACTGAGCGAAAACGAACATGAGTATCCAATATAGAGACTTTAGCAGGGGAGGGGAAATTCACCTGACTGGTAGGGGTAAATTGCTTTGACCACTGGTAGAGGGTGAAGGGACGGTATCTCTGCGTCACTTCAAATTCGGGAGAAAATGTGAATTCGTTTAACTTTAGAGAAAACCGATGGAAAGTTAATTTTCAACAAGATGTAATGGTGTTTCTCCCGAAAATACCCTCATGCCAATAATAGTCTTACAGTTTTCATTTACTAATTTCTGAGCTTCATGGAACCCTGGTTAAAGTTATTACGTTGAAATAAGGAAATATTAGATGAAAATTTTGCTTTTTCACTCTATGTTGCTAGATTTTTTTCTTCAAATAGGTAACATTAGTGAATATTAAAAAGGAAAAACTGCTGACTTTGCAAAAATGTAGTTTTTATTTGTATGCAATGTTATACAGTATAATAAAGTTTTTCGATTAATATATTTTAGATACTTGTTTATTTACGGAACGCTCTTTGTTAACGCTCTCTTAATTAATGCCATTCAATTCAGTGCGCGAAACGTCTGATAAATTTTGCTCAGGTCTCTCCTTACAGTCTTGTTCTTTTACCTGGAGGACTACGGCTTAACTTCCTTTTTGAAGGAAGTCATACTTCAGATTTTTACGCTCCAAATAGTCGATCCTGTGGTGTAGTGGTAACCATATTTGCCTCCTAATCCCAAGATCGCAGGTTCAATCCCGGCCAGGATCGATGTATTTTTTTCGGGCGTAAAACTCCTAAGTATCGTTTCCTTCGGAAGGGAAGTAACACCGTGGATCCCGTTTCGTAGATTTATAGCACGATAAAGAGTCTCAAGCCTGAAAGAGGCCTCTTGAGCAAACTTTGTCAACCGTTTCATGCCCTGATTACAATGGAACGCTGATGACCTGAGATGTTAAAGAGCGTCCCTAAATAAACCAAATAAATGAAAGAAAACGCCCCAAAATCCACTGATTTCAACAAGATGCCTAAGCGTTTCTCCCGAAAATACACAAAAGTTCAATAATAGTTTTTGCTTTTATATAATTTCGGAGCTTACATGCAAAACTCGATTAAGGATATTACGCTGACATAATGAAATATATGAAATATTTGCCGTTTCACTTTTATTAGCTTTATTTTTAAAATAGGTAACGTTAGCGAATATTAGATACAAAAAAAAAAAAAACTATTGAACTTTGCCAAAAGGTTTTTACTAATTTGTGTCTAATTTTATACAGAATTATAGTTTTTCAAATATTATTTTAGATGCTTGTTGATTTGTTTTATTTACGGAATGCCCTTTCACCATGGTGTTTCATTCAATACAGTGCGTGAAACGTCCGATAAACTTTGCTCAGGTCTCATCTTAGAGGCTTGAAGTTCTTTCTCGTGCCATAAAACTACGACCACGACTTTACTTCCCTTATACTTCAGTTTTTTCGCCCGAAAAATCTGTCCACTCTCCGGGATTGAGCCGTCTATCATAATTACTAAGGAAACAGCCTAAAAATGCTAAAATAGACAAAGGTAGTTTTATATAAACTGTAAACAAAGTTTGTTAAAATACGCTATTAGGCAGAATTTCGTTGGGAACGGTAGGAAATATTATAAAATAATCACAGGTGCGCAAGTTCTTTGCAAACTGTAAGAAAAGGATCAACATAGGCAAATATATGCAGAATTTATTATCAAACCATTTTAAAAGCTAGCTAGCATCGAAAAATATAAGCAGAATTCTTAAGAAACTGGCGGAAAATGCTAAAATAGAGAAATGTAGAATTAATTTGTTTAAAATCAGAAAACAAAAAAGCCAAAGATTGGATGAATTTCATCGAATGTTCCGAAAACTAAACACTTGACATAATTTTGTCATTAAAGCATGACAACTAAAACGTTATGTTGACAATAGACTGAATATCAACTCAGGCAGCAAGGCATTAATATCACCAATATTACGGAAAAACCTTTTCAGCGCGGTCATCTTGCGTTTATGAAAATGTGCATGTCATTAGATATAGCTCTCATATTAGGTATATTTTATCATAGGTATATCGGAATAGACTAACAGTCGTGCCTAATATAAATTAAACATACATTTACTCTAATTAAACCATAATTTACCTCGTAAACAAAACACTTTTTGCATCACACAGTCCGGGAAATTTTCAATTCGCGATTTTAAAGTAAATAAACATTGAACATTGCATCTTGCAACATAGTTGTCTATAGAAAAATCTGAATGGAATATAAAACACGTAAAAAATATTGGACAAAAAAAAACTATTAGAACTTAGAAGAGAGCGTCTTCACACAATATATGCCACATACCTAATAGAATGGTGAGATGAATTTATTATATTATAGTATTGTAATATTAATTTCTATTTGCCTGTGAAGAGGAACAAAATACGAAAACATTTCACCGGTTCCATATCTGTCGTAAAATTTGTTATATTATTTCGGAGTTTACGTACAACTTCAATTATAGATAGGGTCTGCTTCAATGAAATATTAAATGAAAAGTTGCGTTTTTATCCAATTTTAGTACCACTTAACTCAAATATACCAAAGAATATAACTTAGAACTGTAACGTCTTCACATTGCATAAAGTAACGGAAAGGCTCTACACCATTGAAATTAATATGAAATACTCTATGGTTAACTGAAAAAGTGCTGCTGGGTCCAGGTATACAGCTACAATGCACTGGAATTAAATAAAAAGTATGTCTGTGAAAAAAATGAAAAAGAATCGGTTACAATAGTTAACTTTGCAAGAACATTTTCACTGTAAAACAGCGTGAAATGCAGGCTTCGGCGTACCGTCTTCGGGAGGAAGTTATGAGGCGCGCGGTATAGGTTTGAGGTGACTCGAACCAGCGACCTTAAGTTATGTTCCGTACTTTTATGTAATTTTTCGTGGGTCATACTCCCACCTTCCAGTTATCGTTCGATTCCCCCTCGCCATTTGCGTTTGCAAGGTGACGGAAAGCATGATTAACGGGCGGCTTATATGGTAGCTGAAATCGCAGCTCTTTCTAACAGACGTCCATGCTGCTTTCCTCGGTCATTTGGTGTCTATTACGACTCATTGTGGACGGATAGCTACGAAAGTGCCGAACTGTCGCGGTCTTCTTTGATTTGGAGAAAGCCTTATGATACCTGCTGGAGAAATGGTATCCTTCGTACGTTTAATGAATGGCATATTCGCGGTCGGCTATAAATTTTTATTCCATAGTTCGTGAAAGACGGAATTCTTAACCTCCCCGTGTGTTCTGTTTTATCATCTCGTGTTGTTCAGGGGAAGAGAGTACCTCAGGTACTCAGTGTCACACTTTGTCATCGCTATCAATTATCAGGGAATGTTTACCGCCAGGGATTACATCGTCGTTGCTCGTCCACGACTTTGCTACCTTTTTTCTTCTCATCGTACATGTCTATTGGAACGCTGCCTCCAATGCTGTCTGGAGCGTCTATGCTTAAGAGTGTCAAACACGGCTTCCGTTTTTCTGCTGAGAGACTGTCTGCCTGAATTTCTGGCTCTTCAAGGAGTATTCCTTGCCTTCTGTCCATCTTGGCCCAGACCCCCTTTCATTTGCATACCAAAGTTAAGTTACTTGACTTGGTTTTTTGATAGGAAATTTGGTGGTCACCGTATATAGCACAACTGAAGCGCCGGCATGAACGTTCTGTATGTCTTTACGTGTATTAAGTGGCTCATCCTGGGGAGCTGACTGGACGGTGCTGTTGCGCCTCTACGTTATGTAATCCGGTCCATTCTCGATTATGGCTGCCCTGTATATTACTCGACGTCTTGACCCGATTCATCACCGGGGAGTCGGCCCTGGTGGTGTAGTCGTAACCATACTTGCCTCCTAAATCCAAAATCACGGGTTCAATCTCGGCCAGGATCGAAGGATTTTTTCCGGGCTTAAAAATCGTAAATATGGCTTTTTTAGGAAGGGAAGTAAAGCCGTGGATCGCGTTTCGCACATTTATGGCACGATAAAGAACCTGAATCCTGAAAGAGGAGGCCTCTGAGCAATGTCGGCCGTTTCACGCCCTGATTAAAATGGGACGCTCATAACCTGAGATGTTAAACAGCGTCCATAAATAAATTAGTAAAAAAAAAAAAAATCACCGGGGAATCCGGTCACGATTGAACCTTTTTCTACGAGCCCTTGTCCAGTCTATATGCGGAATCAGATGAACCTCCTCTGTCTTTTAGAAGAGACATTTTACTTGGTGGGTACGGCTACCGATTGTCAGCTAACCCCAGCATCCCACGAATAAGCCATTTTTCAATACCTTGCTTGACACTTCATTTGCTGCTAGGTCTCTGGCTCCAAAGCCATCCGGATATCGGTCTCGAGAGATGTGCAGCTATCTGCTTTTCTTCTTCTCCTTTCTCCCCCCCCCCTTTCTTTTTTTTCTTTCTTTCTTTTTTTTCTTTTTTTTTTTTCTCTGGAAGTTCGTTGGCTGTTAGCAGAGGCTCCCATTCATCTTGGGCGAACTTCTTGCTCAAAATCTATGACCGCAGCTTCAGTTAATTTTCAGCATTTTAGCGCGCTACTCTCTTCATTCAAGGGATGTAAATTTATACCGACGGCTCGAAAGCATAAACAAGTTCTTTATTAATTTATCTAGTTTTGCTTTTGGTCTTAACCCTGCGACTTATATTTTTAAGGCTGAACTTTACGCGCCTTATAGAGCGTCTTTATATGTATTGTACATGATTGGGGTATTCGGTAAATTGTTCTGATTCCTGGAGTGCTCTTTTGACCCAATGAAATCTGTACAACATCCATTCTCTTGTACACAAGACCCAGGATGCACTGTTTGTGCTATTTGATGTGGGTGTCGGCGTAACACGCTGTGGATTTCTGGACAAGTGAGCATTCAGGGCAAAGACACCGCTGATGTCGAAGCGAAATAGTATCTTTCAGCCCCTGCCATAATCCAGCAACGTATTTATTCGGGGAATTCTGGTGCGTTTCTATGTACAGCCGTTCTCCCGCCCTGGCGGGAAGAATAATATTTGCTCCAAAAGAGCAAATCAATTCCTTTTACTTGGTTTACCTCTTCTCGTTTGTTCATGGAGAAGTAAATTTAGCCGTTTGCGGATTGGTCATTGTATTTTTAGTCACCGTCACATTTTTAAGGTTGGATCTGCTTCAGCATATCCACATTGTGGCCACCTCCATTCATATTTTAATTGATTGTTACCAACTAGCCCTTTCCGAGCATCTCCTTGATTCCTTTCATCTCTTGAGGGTGTTCTTGCAGCGAGGCCGTTGCTGTCGAGCGCAAATTCAGTTTTATTCATCTTTGTGGTTTCTGGGGTAAGGTACGAATTTTAATTTTATACCTGGCGGTTAATTTTTTAGCGCATTTTAAGCATATTTTTGTTCTAACTATTGCTGGTGTATTTTTACATTGTGTACTCTATGTGGTTTTACATTTATGTCCTATTTATTTCTTTAAGGTTTTTACTTTTAAATAGCAAACCTGCTATTTTTGTTTTCTGGACGGTATTCCAGTATAGGTAGTTTTTATTTATTTTTTATGACTAGTAGTTTTAGTGTGTTCAGGCGGTAATGACCTAAGCAGTTTTGTGCCCCAAAACAGTAATCATTACCACCTGTGTATACCTTGCTTTATGGCGGGTTTCACAACTTAACTACTGCTACTGCTGAATATAGATTGCAAGCTTCTAGAATTTTAAATAGAATTATCGCTCCCCATGCGCGGCTAAACATACACAACAGAAAAAGAGTTAACTATCTTGGATTTCATGGTAGCAAAATTGCCCGTCCATTTTATTAAAATCTGGAATCTGTAGGTTTAAGTACGAAGCAGGTTTGATAAGTTCGGCAAAAAAAAATATATATATATATATAGTAGGTAAATAACTTTTTTTTTTTTTTTTTTTTTTTTTTGCAGAAACAAAAATGCATTTTTCAACACAATCTCCTTTGAGCCAAATACGTTTGGTGCAGCGACATTCCACTTTCCCGCAGGAAAAATAAATGTCTGTCGAACTGTGCACAATATTCGCTTGCAGCACAGATAACCTCTTTATTCGAAGAGAATTTCTTCACTCCACGCCAATTTTTGAAATTACAAAAGCAAAATTAATCGCATCTAGTGGTGAGCGGATAACTTTTCAAAGTGCAGCTCGTGCACTTATGCCATCGCAACAGCCCATGTGTAAACAGGCGCATTGTCCTGGTGGATGAACACTTTTTTGCGCGTCAATCTTGGTCGCTTCTAATTCAATTCACTATGCAAACGCTCCAATAACGTTGCATAATAACAGCCAGTCACTGTTTAACCCATTTCCAAATAGTTAATCATGACGATCCTATATTTCCTCCCCAAAAGATTGCCATCACTTTTATCTGTGTGCATTTGGTTTCCCTATGCATTTCACTAGGACACTTTATAATACGATGAACAGAGAATTTAATTGAATGGTAGGAACAATTGCAAATGTTTTTATCAAATATTCTTGTGATCTTAGTAATATTAACTCATGTTATCAAGGGTAGGGTTAAAATTTGTGCAATGGTCGTTGAAACCCACATTAAATGGCTCAACCTGTAGCTGAACTTTAAAATACTCCTAAGTTAGTTAATTGTGGTGGAACAGCGTTTAATTATTAGAGCAGGGAAGTAAATTATGGATATTAACCAAGATAGAAAATACTCGTAGAAAGTGTATTACGTAAGAGTTTTGTTTGGAGTCGTTTGAAAAATCAACATAAGAGTCACCGCAAAATCAGATTTTAGTTTGCTAAGAAAACACTGTAACCCAGTTATAAAATAGTTGAAATCTCCTTCGGGAGCTGTGTATAAGCACATTGTTATTGTATCGATTGATTTGATTTATTTATTTATTTATTTATTTATTTATTTATTTATAGACGCTCTTTAACATCTCAGGTCATCAGCGTCCCATTCAACTCAGGGCGTGAAACGGCCGACAAATTTTGCTCATAGGCCTCTCTTTCAGGCTTGAGGTTTTTTTTCATGCCGGGACCCACGACTTTACTTCCCTTCTGAAGGAAGCCATACTTAGGATTTTTACGCCCGAAAAAATGCATGGATCCTGGCCGGGTTTGAACTCGCGATCTTGGGTATGGGAGGCAAGTATGGTAACCACTACAGCACCAGAACCGACAGTTACTGTATCATATACCATTAGCTTAATTGCAGACATCTCCGTTTTTCTTTTGAAACCTTTTATAATTTGAGTAAAGGTGTATAATTAATATATATATATATATATATATATATATAGTTCTACAGAAATGCCCAACAAGTTTATTGTTTGGAATTAAGAATGCTGGTTAGAAATCCTTCATGTAACTAACGGTGGTTAAGCACAGCAATTATAAATTTATTAACTCATCTAATAATAATTCTATACTCGTTTTATTAGCTAATGATTGTACATATTGATGTATAAGTTTAAATTTTGGAACTGCATATATGGCATAGTATTTGTTCATTTATGCTACTTTGAGAATCTGATGTCCTGATTTGTGCTAGTCACTCAAAATTCAATGGAATGATTTTACTGTTCTTCATTCGCTTTGCTTTGACATTTGTGTTTATTTCTTCATTTATGTTGTCCATCAGGTGTAGGGCATATCTAGGTATGGATTTTTTTTTATCTTTCTAATTTTCTTATATTTAACATAACGTTTTTAAAATAATTACAAATGTTAACAATTTTTCGGTTTGTTTCACTTGTTTATTTACTCAAGATGATTCATTTAGATTGTGTTAATGTGAAATATTACATATGATTACAGTAATGGTTCTTAATTCGCTGTTTTCTTAAGTTGAACTTCTAATGCCGCTTATTATTCTCTTGCACATCATTTGCATCCCTTACAAGAAAGACGAAAGCCTCCTCTTGTAGATTTAAACAGTCAAAATTTTTCACATGCACATTTGATTTCACCATTCCTAACGCCTAGATATTTGCATTTTCCTTTATTTAAAATCGCTCTAGAGGCACCAATATTTGCTTTTGCGCAACGAAATTCGGTGTATGACATTTAAATAAAAAAACAATTTCTGAAAATCAGCGAAATCGGGCTATTAGGAGTGGGGATATTACTGAAAACAGAAGTTTAAAGAGTGGGGGTTAAACTGAAATTTAAAAATCGCTCTATCAGCCGCAATTTTTGTTTTTTCTCCGCGAAGCTCGATATAGACCATTGAAATAATATAGCAAGTTTTTTAAATCATTGAAGTTAGATTATTAGGAGGGAATTATCTAAAACCCAAAATTTAAAAATTACTCTAGCGGCACTAATATTTTCTCGGTATGTGTTATTTATATCAAATAAAAAGAATGGTTCCTGAAAATGAAGGAAAATCGGGTCATTAGGAGTGGGGTTTTACCTGAAATCCAAAATTTAACAATCACTCTAGCGTTTGTTTCTTTACAGCAAAACTCGTTATATACCATTTTTAGTGTCAACCCGATACTGCTTGGATTAGCTCGCCACAGCCAAGCGACACAGAAGAATACGTAGAAGGGAGGCGCGCCACAGCGGCGCTATCATGCAAATACACTTAATGATACTTGTAGTTGAACATACGCCACAGCGCGCTAATATGTAAATATGTTTCGAATCAATAAATTAGACAGCACCACAAATGCCATGTACTAATGACCAGGTCCCGGCAGTCGCAGGTATAAAATCTGACCAAGGCTGCCCTAATTGCGGAGTATCATCCTCCGGGTATCCCATTATACAAGCGGAGTATCAGTGTGTTCTGCAAGCCTTTCCAGTTACGTTCCTAGCAGGGGCTTTAATACCAAACATAGGCAATGGAACTGTGAAAGAGCCAAAAACCGGGGTAAACAATGGCAAACTTTGTCAATGCAGACGCTTCCCTTAAGTGCAGGGACCGCGTTGTCCTACATTTAGGCCCAGGAATAGCAGACCAAGTTTAATGGACATAGTAATAACAAAACATAAACCTTATTATTTAGACCTAAATACAACGAGTGATTTACACTTAGATCATGGTCCAGCAGTGGGCTAGTTGCTAACATGTCCAATGGCAAACATTAGCAAAAACTGGACTTGTGAGATGGATTGAGAAGCTACAGTAATGGCTCTAGATAAAACGATCCAACCAAATCCTAGAATTAACACCAAGGCTGAATTAGAAGAAGCAGCTGCTGCATTTGCAGATACAGCTACCTCAGTGGTCAAGCAGCATACTTATAAAATTCCGGCGGAAAGTTCCAACCAATATACTCTGCCACGGAATATACATGATCTACGCAAAGAAGTCAGAAGGCTTAGACGGAGGTCTCAAAGACTTAATGATCCAAATTCGTTATTCCAATCCAGGACAAGATGTCTGATTAGACAATATAAGAGTTAAGATAACGGAGATAAATAGATTTCACCGATAAACAACCATGGAGAATTATCCGAAAATTAAAGGGGAAAAACCACATACGCATACATCTCCTTCAATCAAATAAAGGTGGATTAGTGTACCAGCCACAAAAGAAAGCCACTGCTTTGCCTGATGAACTTGAAAGATGGTATAACTCCAGAGATGACCCCTGCAGATTATAACGCAGATCTGTGAATTCCTGGACACGGATCCGCAGGAAAATGAGCAGAACAGGCTGCCAGTTATAGCACCTAAAGAGGTGGAAGAACAGCTCAAACATTTAGATCCCTGCAAAGCAGCGGGCCACGATCTGCTCACTCCTAATGTATTAAGACGACTCCCAAAGTGGTCTATATTCCACCTTACAAAATTTTTCAATATTTGCATTAATCTCCGTTACTTCCCACTAACGTAGAAAGAAGCGGAAATTATTTGCATTTTGAAAAAAAGGTAAGAATCCTGTCTTACCTCCCCTCAGGGGCCCAATAGTAGCGACCCCGAGGCACCCGAGCTGCTCCCGCACGTCCAGGCATAGCATGTTTGACTCAATTTATTTTTACCTCCATTTTAATTTTTTTACTTTTTACTTCCCCGTTCTTCGTCTGATGGATGCCCCCTTGTTTGACACGGTAAAAAGTGACTGGGTAACAGCGTAACTCCCAGCACTGGGTTATCATGTAGAATAGGAGCGTATCCTCTGGTAAAGGCCATGCCCGGGGAAGGGCCATTGCATGAGCTGTTCACTTCCTGCAGGCGATTGGGTCCCTTTGTCAGCACACAGGAAGATGTGACCCTAAGGTTACTTTGTTCAGGCCGGATCAAGTAACCTAAGCCGGGGTGGCGCCCAGGAAGCAGCCTGCCATCGGAGACAGTTGCAATGGTGGAGGATTAAAATTGCTATGGCACATGATGATAATCATTTTCAAATGAAACGAAAACGAGTTGACGTAAAAAAAGTATCCGAGAAGTCATTTCCTCGCTACATAGTGCTCAGTCGTACCGAAGATGGTCAATCGTTTACTAAGGTAAACCCATTTATTATTCAGAAGGGCATTAATGCCATAACTGGACGCGTAAAATCGTGTACCCGTCTACGTAACGGTTCACTTTTGGTGGAGACACTTCGGCTGTCTCAAAGCAACTCATTGCTCAAGGCGACGCTACTCCACAGCTATCCTATCCGTGTTGAGCAACATAAGACATTGAATTCGTCGCGAGGAGTTTTTACCACCAATGTACTAGATGGTTTGTCTGACCCGGAAATCCAGAGCTGCCTGGAAGACTAAGGAGTCACTTCAGTTTATCGCGTGCAGGTAAGGAGAGAGGGGGAATTACAGCCAACCCGGACTCTTTCCTCACGTTTAACAGGGTCGATTTGCCGCAGAAGATTAAAGCGGGCTACGAGTTTATTGAAGTACGCCCGTATATCCCGAGCCCGTTGCGATGTTTCCAGTGTCAACGTTTTGGACACACTCGCATATCGTGTAAGAGAAGCTCTCCTTTACTGAGGCTCGGAAGCGATTTCAATCTCGCCAACCCGTTGTGCCTAAGACCGGCACATACAGCGCAGCAGTTTGTTGAAGTGCGATTGCAGTACACAGACTTGCGACCTTGTTTTTACACGGGTCCCTACTAAGCTCAATTCTCCAAAGCGCTCTACCGAGAAGCCGAAAGCTGATTGTTTCTAATGCCCCTGAAGTTAAGTTTAAGACCAGTTATACCAGAACTGACTTTTTAAAAATGTCAACTCCTTTAGAGAAGAAAACAAGCTCTTCTCTTCCTCAGAAATCCAGTTCCCATTACGGGAGCAGGCCCGCTAGGCGGTCGCCGTCACCGCCTATATCTACGTCCAACCGATTCCAGGCGTTGGAATCGGTGGATACCTCTCAGCGGGAGAGCCCTCCCTCTGAGGATGTCATGGAGCAGGATGTGCCTGCTCCCGAAAAACCACCAAGTCCCACGCGTTGGAAAAAGGGACGGCCGATTCGTCCTGGGCGGACCAAAAAGTAAGGAGGTAACTTTTTTTTAACTAATTTTACCTAATTTTAACAATGGCCATCCTTTCCTGGAATGTGCGTGCGCTCCATAGTCGAAGACCTGACCTGGAGTTACTTTTATGCTCGACTGACTCTCCGCTTGTGTGTCTCCAAGAGACCAAACTTCGCCCGCAAGATACTTTTACTTTACGCGGTTACTCTTCAGTGAGATTTGATCTTCCTCCCGAAGATGGCACTCCCGCTCACGGCGGAGATTTAATTTTAATTCGACACGACGTGTACAGCACTACATTACAGCTCCAGACTCCTTTACAAGCTGCTGCAGCTACAGTTCACTTTTCAGGCCTGAGGTTTTCTTTCTGCACTATTTACCTCCATCTGGCATTATCGCCATAGTTGTTCTGGACAATCTTCTGTCTCGGCTACCACCCCCTGTCCTACTTTTGGGGGATTTCAATGCACACCACCTCCTATGGGGTTCCTCACGGAGTGTGCAAGGGGTAGCCTTTTAACCGACTTTTTGTTTCGTCACAATCTTATACTACTCAATACTGGTCAACGCACTTTTCTTTCTAATAGTACTCACAGCTTTTCACACTTGGACTTATCCGTTTGTTCTGCCTCACTTGCTGTACATTTTACCTGGAACGTCATCTCCGATTTAGATTCCAGTGACCACTTTCCGTGTCAGATACTGGTACTCTCTTCAAACGCACATTCTCAGCGCGCGCCAAAAGGCTCATTGAAAAGGCGAATTGACCTCTCTTTCGATCTCTGGCCATATTTTCAGGGTTAGATTATCCATCCATCGACGCCGTGATCCAGCACCTCGAAACGGTCATCCTTCACGCCGCAGATCAGGCTATTCCCCGGTCGTCTTGCCAACCCAGACGCTTACCGGTTCCCTGCTGGACCGATGAATGCCGGGATGCGTTGCGTGTACGCCGAGGTGCTTTCCCGAGTTTTTCGTCGCCACCCTACTTCAGCAAATATGATTCGCTATAAACAACTGCGCGCCAAATGCCGTCGATTCATTAAGGATAGCAAAAAGGCTTCTTGGGTTGCTTTTACCTCTTCTTTTAACCGCACAACGCCTTCATCTGTAGTTTGGGAACAATTACGTTGCGTTGTGGGCAAACCTAAGTTTACGCCTATACTCGGTCTTAGGTTATCTAATCGAGTGCTTACTACTCCGATTGAAGTTGCCAATATTTTAGGACGCACTTTCGCTGATGTTTCGAGCTCGGCCAACTATCCTGCTGCTTTTCACACAATTACAGAGCAGGTGCAGTCGAAGGGCTTCTGTTTTGCCTCCGACCACCAGGAGTGCTACAATGTCCCCTTTACCTCCAGGGAATTGGAGCATGCCCTTACAAACTCTCGACGCTGTGCACCAGGACCGGATGGTATTCAGTTGCTATGTTGCAGCAACTGTCAGCGAAAGCCAGGACTTTTTTATTACAGACTTTTAATTTTATTTGGTGTAATGGCACATTTCCAAGCGCTTGGCGAGTGGCCACCGTCATTCCTATTCCTAAACCTGGAAAGGACCCACACCTTCCTTCCAGTTATCATCCGATTTCTCTCACCAGCTGCGTCTGCAAGGTGATGGAACGCATGATTAACGGGCGGCTTATGTGGTGGTTGGAGTCGAGGCATCTATTGACGAACGCTCAGTGCGGTTTTCGTCGTCAACGTTCTTCTGTCGACCACCTTGTGTCTCTTTCAACCGACATAATGGACGGTTTTATACGGAAGTGCCAAACGGTCGCTGTATTTTTTGATTTGGAGAAAGCGTATGATACTTGCAGGAGAGGCGGTATCCTCCGAACGCTTCGCGATTGGCACATATGTGTTCGGATGTCTGTTTTTATTCCAGAGTTTATGAAAGACCGGGTTTTTAATGTTCGCGTGGGATGAGTTTTATCGTCTGTTTTTACTCAAGAGAACATTGTACCTCAGGGCTCGGTACTTAGTTGCACACTGTTTGCCGTTGCTATCAATTCCATCACTGAGTGTTTAACGCCGGGAATACAATCGTCGTCGTTCGTAGACGATTTTGCCATCTATCTTTCCTCTCGGAGAACTTGTCTCTTGGAACGCCGCCTCCATTGCTGTCTCGACCGCCTTTACGCTTGGAGTGTAGATCACGGGTTCCGTTTCTCCGCAGAGAAGACCGTCTGCGTGAACTTCTGGCGCCACAAGGAGTATCCTCCACCTTCGCTCCATCTTGGCCCAGACGCTCTCTCTTTCGCAGACGAAATTAGGTTCCTTGGCTTGGTGTTTGATAGGAAAGTATGCTGGTCATCGTGTATAGCACAACTCAGAGGCAAGTGTGAATGATCTCTTTGTATTTTAGGTGTTTTAAGCGGCACATCTTGGGGAGCTGACCGGACTGTTCTTTTACGTTTTTATCGATCTCTCATCCGGTCAAAACTGGATTATGACTGTGTAGTCTACGGTTCAGCGCGACCTTTTGTTCTTCGTCGCCTTAAACCGATTCATCACCGGGGTATCCGTGTTGCCATTGGAGCCTTCCCAACCAGTCCTGTGTTAAGTTTATGCGCTGAGTCTGGAGAACTTCCGTTGTTTTATCGTAGGGATTTTTTACTTTCTGCGTATGGTTGTCGACTAGCTGCGCAACCTCGTCATCCCACGAACGAGCCGTTTTTCAATGAGTCTCTCGCTCCATTTTATGCTGCTCGGTCTTTTACTCCTCAGCTTGCTGGCTTTCGTTTTCGGGAGATTTTACGGACGTTGGACTTCGAGTTACCTGCTTTTTTCTTAGCCGGGGAACCTTCTCCCCCTTGGCTTTTAGCAGAGGCCCCCGTTCATCTTGGGCTTACGTCATGTCCAAAATCTTCGATCGCATCACCCATTATTCGCAGTGTTTTTAGCGAAATTGTCTCTTCTTTTAATGGCTGGCATTTTATCTATACTGACGGCTCGAAATCTGACACAGGAGTAGATTGTGTGTTAGTTTTTAATGGAGCAAGTTTTACATATGGTCTTAACGTTGCGATATCTATTTTTATGACGGAACTTTATGCTATTTATCGGGCGATTTTAATTATTTCTGACCAGGGGTTGGGGAATAGTGTTATCTGTTCTGACTCTTTGAGTGCCGTTTTAAGTTTTAGAAATCTGTACAACCACCACCCTCTTGTACAGAAGATCCAGGATGTAGTGGTGACTCTTTTCGGCGCTGGCGTCAGGGTGACACTACTATGGGTACCTGGACATGTGGTACTCCATGGTAATGAGGCCGCAGATGTCGCAGCTAAATCCGCCCTTTTAGACCCTGCTGAGTACGAGCAACGCTTTTATTTTGGGGATTTTAAACATTCATTGCGGAGAGGCATTCTCTCACGCTGGCGCGATGAGTGGGATTTAATACCCTCCAATAAGCTTCGGGAATGTAAATCCGCCCCTTTTAACTGGTCCACTTCTTCTCGCGCAGTTCGTCGCGAAGAGGTAATTTTAGCTCGTCTGAGTATTGGGCATTGCCATTTTAGTCACTGTCACCTTTTTAATGGTCCACCAGCTCCAGCTTGCCCTCACGGTGACCACCCCTTTACAGTGCGTCACATTTTACTTGATTGCCATCATCTGGCAGCTTTTAGACTTTCCTTGGGTTTGCCCTCCTGCATTGCGGAGATGCTTACAGATGATGTGGATGCTGTTGAGCGAGTGCTCCGTTTTATCGGTATGTGTGGTTTTTGGAGCAAGGTGTGAGGTTCTGCCATTTTACTCATGACGGCATTTTTAGACTATTTTAAGACTGTTGTTATTTCAGCTTTTGCTGTATCGTTTTAGTACCAGTTTTTCGCGTTTGTGTTGCTTATAGCCCTTGTTATTTGTTTTTGGGGGTTTTATTGTTACCATTTTAGACTTTTATAAGACTTGTGTTTTTCGCTCTTGCGGCTATTTTTTAGCACCGTGTTAAGTTTGTTGACCATTTAACCCTTGTTATTTGTTTTGGGGTTTTTATTGTTTCTGTTTTAAACCATTATAGGACTGTTGTTTTTCCGCTCTTGCGGCTGTTTTAATACCAGTCCTTTGTTTGTCGACCATTTCACCCACTTGTTATTTGTTATGGGTTTTTATTTTATTGCACGTGCTACTGTTATTTCACTTATGCACTATTATGTGATAACTATTTCTTTTTTAAATTCTGGCGCAGTTTTTAGTGTGTTTGGGCGCTAATGACCATTGCTATTTTGCGCCCTTAAGCAATAATCATCATCATCTGTCTTACCTTTAAGCTATCGGCGAATCAGTTTGCTCCCAACGGTATCAAAGGCATTTAAACGAATGCTTTTGGCCCGCATGGAGCCTCATTTTTCGCAACTGATACCGGAGCATCAATTTGGATTTAAATCGAATCATTCCACAACTAAACAGTTATTCATTGATTTGATTTGTTTTATTTACGGACGCTCTATAACGTCTCAGGTCAACAGCGTCCCATTCAATTCCGGGCGTGAAAAGACCGCCAAATTTTGCTCAGAGGCCTCACTTTCAGGCTTGAGGTTCTTTATTGTGCCGTAAATGTACGGGACCCACGGCTTTACTTTCCTTCCGAAGGAAGCCATACTTAGGATTTTTACGCCCGAAAAAAATCCATCGATCCTGGTCGGCATCAACCCACGATCTTGGGTTTAGGAGGCAAATATGGTTACCACTATACCACCACAACCGACAACAGTTATTGAGGCGGTGAAGAAGGCTGCTTTAGGATTTTCAGAAGGCGTGTATTCTGCTGCAGTGTTGCTTGATATTGAAAGCTTTTCCCAGTATTTGCATCATGGATTATAATATAAATTAATCACTGCCAGGATACCAAGATTAATTATACAGCTAATGTTTTGCTTCCTATCCAACTGAACCTAAAGTTCAAGGACGTCGTTCAGACATCAGAAAGATACAGATTGGATTACTAGAAGGCTGCATACTTTCCCCATCTTATATTCGATATACATGTCAGATTTCCCTACGAAGGCACAAATATTAATACTAAATATGCGAATGATTTATTAATAATGGCACAAAAGAAAATTTTCAACTTTGCGTTTACTCAGATTCGCATATACCTCCCCAAAGTAGAGGAATGCAGCGGAAAATGGCCAATGCACGTCAGTGGTGAAAAAAGCGAAACTATATTTATAAAAGCGCCGTAGACGAGCCAACCCTGGGGTTTTGCGTCTGCAAGGACAAGTTATCCCTTGGAGGAAACGGGTCAAATACCTCGGGGTTACCCTGGATCAGGGAGGGTATTGTTTCAACTCCACATAAAAATACAAGGTGCAAAGGCACGAGCGTCCATCACAAAATTGACTCCTACATTTTCGATTAATTCCGTTACATTACACATAAAGTTAAGAGTATATAATGCCATCGACTATTAAGTTGTATGCCTGCGAGGCTTGGAGTTACACTGCTCCAATACACATTGCATGTTTGCAGAAGGCCCAGGATATCGCCTTAAGGAGAATTTTGGCACAGATATTAAATTTCCGTTATTTTTTCTACATGAAACTTCTAGTTTGGACTATATCATAGATACCATAAGGAGATTAGTGGGTAGAGCCTAAGCTCTCTTTACTAATCATCCCAAACAGCTGATACGCGCTCTTGGAGACCATGATCCAAACCGTGAACAAGGTAGAGCAGCGCATCCTCTTCCCAAGGAGGTGCTTGTTCCTGGCTGGCTGATATTAGAGCGCACAAAGAACCCCCACTTCGGCGGGTTTGATACAAAATTCCGTTCCAAATCTTTAAACCACCTGGAGTCACCCTAGCCAAACTACTAATCTACTGACGGACTCCAAGGAAATACGCGTTAAGTTAAGCTGCTTTGTGCTAGGTCGACACTAGGATGGGTGGCCAGATGCTCACCCATCGCATGACAAGCTACACTACCCGTGTTGGCAAGTAAGTTTAGTGTTTTAAGTCAAAGTATTTGGAAGATATAGCCACATTGTGGCCAGATGCTTCCCCAAGCCCGATTCCTTCAACACAAGGAATCGGCCCGAAAAGGATGGATCGGAAACCAGTTAGCCTCATTAGCTCATGCTATCGACTGGACTATTTAACACCACACAGGCTTCTAATTTTTGGCTACACTCCTGTCACTCCCTGCTCTCCTTCCTCCGCTCCTGTCACCCGTAGTGGCCTAGCCATACCGGCTTGGCGATCCCGGACAGTGTATCCACACTGCTCAAGAAGAGCCTTGCCGGTATTGGCCAAACCACTGACACCTTTTCCGTCCAGTATGACGAACATGGCCCATTCCTTGTGAGCCACCGAGTCGAGGAAGAGCTACTGGGCAAGCGGTGCCATCACCGGACGTTTAGGGCGTACATCCTCCTCACGCAATTAGTACGCAACATGGACGACATCGGATTCACAACACCATTTAATTAAAATAAGAAAATAGTTTCTGTAAATTAGGGACATCGGACCTTTAGGTGTAGGGGTACTCTTGAAAACTGAAATTTAAAAAGGGCTCTTGCGTTTAATTTTCTCTTTATTGTTTCAAAATAAAAGGACAAATAAATTAACCGAATAAACTGTATTTATAACGTTGTATATATATTTTATTTTAATAAAAACATCGTCGGAAGATAGCAAATGTGAAATATTAATCTAATATGTGTTTGAGAATTATATTTGTATGCAAGAGCGCTCTATTATAATCTTTAGAAAACGTTTCCGTTACATGTTTTACTATATTAACATTTAAATTAACTGCCAAAGCCAATGAAAATCTATGGAACTTTCTATTGTATATTGTTGATGTGTATATTTGCTTAGTACATTGTAATTGCTTTTAAATAGTGGCATGTTTTTGTTATATTGAAACATATGATCATCATAAATATACAATATAACTGGAAATTTTTATATTTTTCTTTATTTTAGTAGATGTAAAGATGATACCAAGGGCTAAGTTCATAAAAATGTTTACATTTAATTAATAGTATAGCTATAATTTTTGTTGTTTAATCTCGATAGTAATAATAATAATAATAATAATAACAATAAATCCATAAACGTGCTTTATCTTTTGTGATGCTTATAGATTCCAAGAACTCTAATTTTGTTCCCCTAATACCATACAGTAATGCCATAACTTTTTTCATTCTATTAATTAATAAGGCCTAGTATGCATTTTATATTCATGTTTAAAGTTATTCCAGTTTCTGGGGAATTCGCTTAGTTTACGCAGCTCCTGCGTAACGTCCCCCTCCCCCCTTCTTGTAACTTCCTTATAAATCATTTAGCAATAATTTTATAACTTCATTGCTGCTGTGTTACATATTTTTCCTTCAATAAGCACGAGTTGCAAAAACACATTTCATCATCATTTATATCACTAATCTCTATTTGCGCGCACTGTGTATCCAAAGCTTACAACAATGACATTTAATCCCTTTTAAGGTCCTCATAAGGCAAAATTCACAAACACAATTGCTGTTTTATGAGAGCTAACACCGTTGTCTGTTGCTGCTGCCGCCATTTTCTTTTATTGAATTTCCCTATAAACATTTAAAAAACGCTGAACTGACTTGATCACGGACTGGCCATGGTAAATGTAATTACAATATTTAATTGAATTTTGACACAGAACTTAACTAACATTTTTAAATTGCGGACATATTTGTGACGCACTTGCATTCATTCTGACCTCCTTTTTTCAATTGTTGCTTTTTTCTCCTTGTTGCAGAAAGGAGCTACTGATGAATGCAAGTTACAAGTCTTCCTTAGTAACCATAAATAACCCTTAATAAGTAACTAATTGATGGTGGACGTAGTTAATCAGTCTCAAGATGATACTGTTATCAAGTTCTAAACTACATGGCACTACCGAGAATTGCATCTTCTATTATTTATGCTCTCCACGGCGTGACCCTAGAGCGTGTGGCTGCTGTTAAAAAATGGTCAATCTGTGGTCTGTTCGTCATAAGTTTATAGTGAATGTCAATAAAAGTATGTGGTGGAAATGATTTTGACCAGTCTTTTTACTCCAAAATCAGTTCGCGGATTACTGCCGCTTATTAAATGAACTATTCAGTTATTTGAACGCATGTCTATTCTTTTTGTTATATGTCGGTCCTGGTGGTGTAGTGGTTACCATACTTGCCTCCTAAACCCAATCGGCCAGGACCGATGGATTTTTTCGGGCGTAAAAATCCTAAGAATGACTTCCTTCGGAAGGGCAGTAAAGCCGTGGGTCCCGTGTCGTACATTTACGGCACGAAAAAGAACCTCAAGCCTGAAAGAGAGGCCTCTGAGCAAAATTTGTCGGCCGTTTCACGCCCTGAGTTGAATGGGACGCTGATGACCTTGAGATGTTAAAGAGCGTCCATAAATAAATCAATTTTTTTGTTATAGCGTGAAGGAATTATTATATATAAAATATTTTGGTTTGTATTTCTGTCAAGAACTAGTTTCTATGAAAGAATGTGAATACAATAGACGATGAAATCATAAAAATTACGGATGAGTTTACAGGCGTTTCAGTATGGCGGTACATTCTAAAGCCAGAAACAACAAACGGGAGATGCAAAGTGGGAAATGCGGAGTAATATTTTACTATTAAGGAAGCTGCCTGTTGGAGAGGTGACTATCTTCGATCTAGTAAGCCACAGTATAGCAATACTGGTGGGATCGGTGTGCTGATCACATACCCCTGCAATACTGCACTCTACCAATGATATTATGTGATAAAGGTAGAGGACGCAACGGTCGCCTCGGTAAGCTCGGGCCCACGGGGCAATGAAACAGGCTATAGTATATATAGTTACGATGAACAGATTATAGCAAGTCCGCTCTTTTATCTGCTAGCCAGCAATATGCGGTATGGTAGCTCTTCCGCACTGCATTGTCGCGCAAGAGCGAAATAAGGTACGAACGCTGCTCAGGTAGCGTCATGTTTACCAAGAGGCATGCTTGCTGCCTAAGCAGCTAAGATAATTTGTAAGAATTATCCCTGTACAGCGATGCACGAGGTGTGAGCAGCAGAAATCCTTAATCCCTCTTGGTTATTTATGCAATAACCTCCAGAGTTTAAAAGCGAAGCTGTCAAAATGGTTAATGAAAGCGAATAAAAGGAGGCTCTAAAATGATGTTACGCTTATGTGACTTGTCATTGTTGCATAGGATTTTTCGATCATTCTTGTTTAATGGAGGTATGTGTTTGGGTTCGATTTATTAGTTTAGTCTGTTTCATATATGCATTTTGCTTTGTATAAATGGACTTTATTTACCCAAGTTCCTAATGCGTGTGCATCATGAGCACTTAGCTACGTAAATACGTGTTTTCGCGCATTATTGTGCTTAAATCATTTTGTACTGTGACGTTTTTGCTATATTGCATTTGACACATTTGGCAAACAACATTCGTAATTTTTAAATTTAAAATACACTCGTCACCAAAAAAGTGGTAGAAAAAGTGTATAGTGAGATTTCTTATAAGACGATTGTTATAAGTTGGTAACGCATGTGGACAAGCAAGTGGCGTATACGGGGGAAATAATATCACAATTGAAAGAAGAGCAGAAGCTGCTGAATGTAGCAACAGTGCATATTGACATGAATTACCAACTGCTTGCAAGTGATAGGTATTAAGTGGAGAGAAACTATATTGTAATCTCTAAATGCCAGTATATAGCCCATTCCTGCTTGCAGGAACGACGTGATGCTATCGCTCCAGGCAACGATAAAAGATGCATAAAGATAAACAAATTGGCTCGTTAATGTTATTTCATTCTAGGAATTTTTTCAGGCATACACTCAACATCATTCCATTGATAGTGGTAATTTCTTCATATTGAAATTCATATGGTATATTTTTTGTATCTCTGAAACTGATCTTTTATATATTACAAGTCAAACATTATTACTGTAACACACTAAATTCTATTAAGTTTTAAATCAAGATGAACATTAAGCAAAAACTGAAGAGTCATTGTCTGCACATACCTGCAGATACGCACATTATGAGATATCTTGGCCGAAGCTTAAAAAATCTTGTTCTCAAAACTGATATCAGAAAATTCTTTTCTGAAAATATAAGACTTCATCAATTGTAATCTACACATAATGTCTCTGCATTTGAATTATAGCTTCAATTTCACATTTTATGTTCATATAATCCTTTTTACATGGTGCTTGTTGACGAACATCGTCTCTCTTATATAATTCTTACACGTTTTTATGAATCTGAAACAATTCATGCTGAGTGTGTGTGTGTGTGTGTGTGTGTGTGCGTGCGTGTGCGCATGTGCATGCATGCTTGCAGTGGCATGTTGTGTTGACATATTACTCTCTCTCTCTCTCTCTCTCTCTCTCTCTCTCTCTACATATGTCTGTTAACAATCTAGAGGTCACAAGTTTGTTATTTTTCTCAATGAACATAGGCATCAATTAACAAACTATTTGTCGAATCAGTTAACCAGCAAAATTGGTACATTGAGAGTGGGGATTGACCTAAAACTTTAAAATTTTGAAAAATCGCTCTATCGGCCCAGTTTTTGCTTTATCTCAATGAAACTCAGTAAAAATCTTTAAAATAAATTGATAAAAGTAGTTTTTGAAAATTATGGCAATCGGTCCACTCGGTGTGGGAGTATACCTGATAAACTTTTGGGGGGTAAAGCGAAATTTAAAATCCTCTCTAGCGGCTGCATTTTAAAGTTTTTAAAGGAAACTCTGTATATGCCATTGAAATAAAGTGTAAAAATGTCTTTCAAAAATCAATGAAATATTAGGAGGGGGGTTTGTCTAAAATCCAAAATTTAAAAATCGCTCTAGTGGCATTAATATATGATTTTTCGTAATGAAACTCCATATATGTTATTTAAATAGACTAAGTCAAATCGTTTCTGAAAGTCAGGGAAATCGGGGCATTAAGAGGAATTGCCTGTGTCCCATAATTTAAAAATTGCTCTAGTGACATTAATATGTTTTTTTCGCAACGAAACTCCGTATTTACAATTTAAATATAATAACAATAGTTTTTGAAAATCAAGCAAATCGGGGCCATTAGGAGCGGGGGAGGTTTATCTGAAACAAAGGTTTAAAAACCCTCTATCAGCACAACTCAGTATGTACCACATAAATCAAATAAGAAAAATAGTTTTTGAAAATTACCAGATTAATAGGAGTGGAGGTATACCTGAAATACTTTTGGGGGCTAAGCCCAAATTTAATAATCGCTCTAACAACCGCGATTTCAATTTTTTTAAAGGAAACCCGATATATGCCATTGAAATGAAACAAGAAAAATAGTTTCTGAAAGTCAGTGAAATTGGACTATTAGCAGAGGAAGAGTTTACCCAAAATTTGAAAATTGCTCTAGTGGCATTAATATTTGTTTCACAACAAAACTGTGTATTTTCCATTTAAATAAAGTAAGAAGGGAAAAAAAAACATTTTCTGAAAATCGATGAAATTGGATTATTTGCAGGGGAGGGATTTGCCTGAACCCAAAAAATTACAAATCACTCACTCTTGCAGCACCAATTTTTTTTTCTTTTTCTTTTATTTTTTCTTTCTTTTTTTTTTTTTCCACATCAAAACTTGGCATATACCTTTTAAATCAAGTAAGAAAAAAGTTTATGAAAATCAGTGAAATCAGATTATTGGGAGGGTGGGGTTTACCTAAAATTACTCTATCAGCACCATTTGCTTTTTCTTAACAAATCTCTGCATATACTATGTAAATAAAATAAGAAAATTAGTTCCTGAAAATCATGGAAATTGGGCCATTATGAGTTGAGGTATATCTGAATCCCAAAATTTAAAGATTGCTCTAGCAACTGCAATATTTGTTTTTACACAAAAAAATTCGGTATATATACCATTTAAATAAATCAGAAAAATAGTTGAAAATTAGAGAGATTAGGGTGTTGCAAGTAAAGGTATTGAAAACCAAATATTAAAAAATGACTCTTGCATGTAATTTTCTCTATATTATTTTAATATAAAATGAAAAAGTAATTCAGCATATAAACTGTATTTGTGACGTTGCATATATTGTATATTTAATAAAGGCATTGTTATGAGAAAAAGTAATTCAGCATATAAACTGTAAGGCAAATAATTAATTACCTTGTTGCTTATTTTGCATTACTGGAATGAGGGGTGTACTAATTCATAGCATTTAACATTGACAAAAGAATAAGCTTAAAACATTTTTAGACTAGCTTCTTGTTTTTCACCAGAGGTTTTCTTATGGTAGAAATAACTGGATCAATGTAATCAATAACAGATTTTGACTCTACTAAAATTGTTAATTGGAACATTGCACAGTGAAGTTAATCATATTAATATCATTGTGTTTGAGTCGAACTAACACTCATTTATGTTAACACTCCAGTTGACATTGGGCTGACGATGCGAACAAAGGGTTCTTGAAACTGATCGTACATATTTAAACAAGTAAGTGGAGCCAAAGAGTGTTAGTTCGACTCAATCACATAATGATCTTAATATAAGTATTTGATTTGTTGTAACACTTGAAAAATTTTGGATACAATTTTCTTTGAAATTGGAGATTTTTCAAGATACTGGGCCTCTACCAAGAGCTGTCCAATTGACAGAATATAATACTTTATTATTTCAGAACTGTAAGTTAGAAGTATATGGACAGTATAGAGCATATAGTATCTCAAATATATGTTCTTGTGTGGTGGTGGTAGTGGTAGTGGTAGTGGTAGTGGTAGTGTTGTTGACTTGAACTGCCTAAATGCTGTCCTTTAATCCGATCACATCCCTATTTTCAAACAAGGATTAAGGTGCTCACTATATTTTCTTACATGATGAACAACTTCAGATTGTAGTAAAATAATATGCTGTTTAATATGGTTTAACAGCTTCGGCAACTTTATTTCTATATATGCTTCTCAACTGAAATGGTTTCTTCAAGTGGGTTACATTGCTTTCAGGTCTCCAGAATTTTATTAATAAGGTGGAAAGACTCACAAATGTGGCCCTTAAGCATATTTTGAACAAATTTGTATTGATGGATACTCAACTTACAATAACATAAGGCCAAAGCATATTTATTGCCATACTTTTTAATTTCTCCTCCTCCTCCTCCTGCCCCTCCCCCTCCTGCCCCTCCCCCTTCTTCTTCTTCTTCTTCTTCTTCTTCTTCTTCTTCTTCTTCTTCTTCTTCTTCTTCTTCCTCCTCCTCCTCCTCCTCCTCCTCTTGCTCCTCCTCCTCCTCCTCCTCCTCTTCTTCTTCTTCTTCTTCTTCTTCTTCTTCTTCTTCTTCTGCATTTATCTTTCCTGAGACTCTTATTGTAGATTTGTTTCTGCTACAAACATATTTCCTCGGGGACTTTAATTTTCAACCAGATCTTATTTGCCATATCTTTGATTTCTTCCCACATTCGCCAAAAAGATTTCTAGGTCAGCATCGACTCATCCAAGGCTAGGCATGTTCAACTGTTATTTATGGATCAAGCTATAGATTAAAATGGGCAAATTAATTCCTGCTTCCAGCAAAACTTTGTGGTATGTAAATAAATGTTCTGTCTAAAATTTCAACCAGTGAGTATTAATTCTAGATGAAAGATGCTAACAAAAGTTTTTATTTTAAGTTCAGTATTGTTAGACAAATTCCTTATATTAACCCATTTAAGAAGTCACTGCAAGCTGTGGTTGTGGAATATTTTTGGACCTTTAAATCATGTAATGACCTGAGCTAACATCACTGCCTACTGGATAGAGGTAGCATTGTTTTATTAGATATATCACTTATACTAACATTGAAAATAGCAGAAATATACAGTCTGAAATCTCTCATCAATTTCTGAACTTGTGAGTGAGACAGATCGGTTTCTTTTTTAATTATATTTAGCCTGGTAGCTTTATTATAGAGAGTAAGAAATATGGTCAGCTGACAACCTATTATGTGTGAAATGGATATACAATAAAGAAGTTTATTTTCTTTCTCCATATGCAAAATATCTGTCCTCAGGCATACCAAAGGAATAAAGGATAATCCCCTGGGCAGAGATAAGAAAGTCCTCATGTCAGAAAAGGTTGGATAGAGTAGTTTTAAGAGATCAAGTCATGACTCTATTTCATACCATGTTACAGACTGGTAAGGGATACAGAAAAATATTTATATATTTTATAGATATCTGCATGTTCGATAATACATTGCTCTTTACAAACTTACAGGGATGAAAGAGAAAAGGGAAAACCAGTTCTGACTTCAGAGTAAACTTTGCACAGCCACAGTAAACAGTGGCTAGAGTCTGCAGAAATGCCTGAGCACTCTATTCAAGGTCCATTTTGTAACTGCAAGGCAAAAGTTGGGCTCATATTCCAATGTATATATTTATTCAAACAAAAACAAACAAACAAAAATGGGGGGAAAAAAAAAGAAAAATTAAAGGAAGAAGAAGCTGAAAGATGTTTGTTAAGTTATAGAGGGAAGTGAGGGTTATTCACTGCTTCCCATTTGCTGAACTGCTTCATGGTGTACTATACTAAACCATTACGCTAGATATAATAATTGATAAGTCAATAGGTTCTTGCTTTGTATGCTAAATTTAGTAAAATCTTCATTAGCTTATTTTTTTTATACCAATTGGTGTATGAGCATGCTTTCCACAACACCATGGATGTATTTAAATCTTATTTTTGTAAGCTGAAAAGGGTATTTAAATATGATGCAAATGGATTCACTCACAAAATAATTGAAAATATTATCAGTTAGTGTTTCAGTATTACTTCATAACCAACCATACATAAAAAACCTGGCACCAGTTCATTCTCCACAGCAAATTTGAAATAAGTTATATCAATCATGTTACATTTGTAAAATTTAAAAATTTTATTTGATAGAGAAAACATTTCCTGAACATAAGGCTGCATAAAATTTACCACTAAAATAATTCTGTTTGAAGTTAAAATGACGTACGTAGATGTACATAATTGTTAAATCAATGGTGTTCTTGCTTTGCATGCTAAATTTTAGTAAAATCTTTATTACCTTATCTTTTATGCCAATTGGTGTATGAGCATGCTTTCCACAGCACCATGGAGCTATTTAAATCTTATTTTGTAAGCTGAAATGGGTATTTAAATATGATGCAAGTTGATTCACATACGTGTAATTGAAAATATCAGTTGGTGTTTCAGTATTATTTCATAACCAACCATACATAAAAAACCTGACACAGTTCAATAGTTCATTGTCCACAGCACAACTCGAAACGAGCTATATCAATCCTGTTGCATTTGTAAAATTTAAAAATTGTATTTCAAAGAGAAAACATTCCTGAACATGATGCTGTATAAAATTTACTGTGCATACTAAAATTAAAACTATTATTTCTCATGGGATAATTATTGCTTTTTAATTAAAGCCAGTTTGAAGGGGGGGGGGGAATCTCATTGGCATTTTAAAATACACTTAACTGTTATAAAAAAAGCACATCTCTTTGCACTAGTTCCATATTGTCGGGAATGAAAAACATTTCACATCACCTCAAAATCTATAACAGAATGGTTGCATTGCTTCTCTCTGCACTAGAAACAAGAAGTTGTCACATAAGAAATAATGTAAAACATGTACATAATTAGGGCAACTTAAACAGTGGAGAAAGACTTTTGCCACTGTCTTAAAACAATGCTTGGTACAGCCCATATCAATATTTTAGCGTGGTTTTTCTGAATTCATTAAGAAAAGAAATTTTTTTTCCCCCTCTTGACTGATGAAAAAAACACTATACTCTTATGTAACTTCCAAATAGTTAAAGGCACAATTCAGTAGTTGAAGATAAGAGTATCTAGCAGTATCCATATTTAATTGCTGTGTATATGAAATTACAGGTGGTAAATTTAAAACTTACAGACCATCATGCTGTTGACTATGTATTGTATTGTACTATGGCTAGTGACTTTAGTACACTCTTTATATTATAAATATATATATATATATATATATATATATGTATTTTTTCAGGAGTATGCACTGCTATTGGTGCTTGAGGAGAGTAAATGATGAAGGAAAATGTATCATTCCTAAGGAAGAGTATATTCTTCCTGAAGATAAAACTGAAGTAAGTAATAATTAAGTAGTAAGATTTTCATACAATTATTACCTCTAGTTATGTATGATAGCTGTGGTCTGGATTTTTTGAAATTCTTATACATATATATGCATGCACATATTCTAAAGGTAAATTAATATTTTAATATTTGAACTTACGATTTCAGTAACCATGAATGAATTGTATCAATAATCATTTCTGTTTTGAGTTAGATGTTCCTTTACCATAAACAATTTCACACTGTTTAGGTGTTCAAGCATATTTTTCCAACTCACCAACTACAAGAGATTACCTACTGCAAATGTATGAAGTAATTTCTCTTCTAAGACTAGATCTATTTGGGAATTAATTGCATTATGTTCTCTGTTCATTAGACAGTATGTTTTGAGAAGAAGGTATCTTTTAACATTTCTTTACTGATGATTTCAAGTAAGATCTTATATATATCTTAATTTTTGCTTAACTGAAATGCCTAATTAAGGGCAGTAAAACAGTGGACTTTAGGTAATAGTGACTATTTGAGCAATGGTGCTTCATTTTCTGCCAAATTTTCTTAGAGGAGGTGAAATGTGAGAAGAAATTTCAACTTGAATAGCATTATAAAAATGTTTGGGCATGTCTAAGGAGAAAAAAAGTGCTTCACAGCATGTAAAACCAAATCTAAAGTGAATAGGTACTTTTGGCTGATCTTTGTAAAACTTTAATATGCAGCAGAAGCTTCTGGAAAAATATTGTGTGAATGAAAGATACCAGATGACTAAAATCTTGGAGAGAATTGCCATCATTAAACAGTACTGTTCTGGATTCAATTTGTTGTGACATTAGAGGGACCTATGGACATTGGTAAATCTCCATATATAAACAGTTGTTGCTTGTGACTGGTTAGTTCTTCTTAGCGGAAGAACTGGGTTATTTGAAATGCAGCAAAAATTCTGTGAAATAGTGTTTATCCACTTCTGCTTCTCTAGTTTTTGTTATTTCACTTACTTAATTCCAAGAGTTGCTTTATTTTTATTTTTATTATATATCTGCGTCTGGTATGTGTGTTAAAGGAAGCTAAGGCTCTCAAAGAGATTTATCCTTGATCCATGTTACAGAAAAGATACATACATTATATCCAGTGTTAACAATTTCATTTCAAGCAACGAAAAAGCTTCTTCCAAAAGCACCTGTTTACGGTCAATTTTACAAAGATATTCTGTCTGAGGTTGTTTTACCACTCAAATCAGTCCTCACATATGTGGAACTTGGTTGTGTGCAGTTTCATTTTATCAAACAAATTTCAATTGGGTAAAAGAAGTGGTTACAAGTCTTAAAGGTATTAAATATTAAATGAAGCAAAATTAACATTTGAAAGTGATACCATGTATCATTTTCTCATTTTTCTTTACTTTTTAAAGCCATTTACAACAATTAAACACAGAATTGAAAAGTCCAGCAAAGAACACAATGCACAAGATTGTATCCAGCGCCTGCAAGACAAGCAATTGAAAAATAAGGTTTTAACGATACCAAACAGCCCAAGGAGTGAAGCAGCCACAATCTTCTGTTTCATTTCAGGTCATGACTTTTCACTGCAGTCTATGTGAAAGAAAGAATTATATGGACAGACATCATCTTAACACATGTAGAGCACACCAATTCTACACAAGCAGCAAGATATTGGGGAAGCACATGGTTTATTATAAAGTCTTTGACATTTGCTCAGTATAACTTGCCATTAGAATAAACAAATTAATAGTCTAAAAGCTTTTGATGCCACCCTGCACACCATTTGAACTCATTTAGAAAACAGTCTCTTCTTTGAGCCTGTTCCATGCAAAACTTAAGAAAAGTTTAAAAGAAAGCTAAAATGCTGAATCATGACAAGAAGGTTCAAGTAGTCAGTCAGCACTTAAATGATGTCATTTATTTTTGCACAATGAATTTTCAGAAGCTTGTGTTCCAGTATATAAATATTGCCCAACCATGTATGTCGATGTTGAAAGATTGTTTATGGGCTATGACTTGTACATACAAGAACATGTCATAGTAAAACAGGGCGAGTTGAATTCATGTAGGTGCCGAAATGTGAACCAAATGCTTCATTTTAATTGAGAACAATGAGAATACCCTAGAACTTTGGACTTGTGGCACATGATGCAAATGCAAACTCTTATATGTATAACTAGTGCAGAACATTTTATTTTAATCTTTCAGCAAATCAAAATGAAATTTCCAGTTTGCAAAAGCTAGTATAATTCAAACACCAAAGTATTCATAACAATCTTGAAATATGTGTATCTAGCTAAAAAGTCTGCATATATAAACAGCTTAAGGGTGCACCAAAAAATCACATTAATAGATAAAAAACAGAAAAAGATAGGAGAGGGAAGCTCCTAAAAATATACAAATTAATATGACGACTTGCCAATGCATTAAACTACCAAGTAAAATGTGGCACTAAGAAATAAAGAAATAAAAGCTGAAAACATATACACCAAACGAACACTAAAGCTCTAAAGTATTAAAAAAGAAGCAATCCTTAACTGTTAAAGATTCCAGAGGAGGAAAAAAAAAATCATTCTCCTAGACAAACTAGGCAATTCCTGGCCCATAATAAAAGGAAAAATACTACAGCAATACTTACAATGCCAAAATTTAAAACTTAAATTAAAAGTTAAAACTACTAATTACCTTTAAAAGCAAAATTTAGACACCAAGAACAGTAACCACTGATGGATTGTTACATGCAGATTTTTGTCACTCAGCTCTCTGAGAGGGCAAGGACTTGCCAAGCAAGGTAGTTTGCACCATGCAAGACGAAAAGAGGGGAAGAGAGTGAAAGATTAAAGAATGCAAAGCAAAAAGGCAGGTTGAAGGGAGCAAGAGTAAGGGGACTCGTAACAAGAAATATGACATCATAAGCTTTAATTAACAGATAACTGGCCGGGGGGGGGGGGAGGATTCTGACGTATCAAATGTGAATGGTAATTTTAAATTTTGGCCCTGCTAAATGAAAGCTGAAATTCGTTTTCCCCTATCATGTAAGGTTTTTAAGCAAATCGCAAAAAGAATTTTAAAAAGAACGGGATTTTTGTGAAATAGATACTATTATATAATCAAAACTAAAATGCCATATTTCTATCTAATACACAAAACTGGGTACCTTTAAAAAAGTTCGATATCTGAAGATCAGCATCTTTTCTTTTTTTGTAAGGAAGGCTGTGTTGATTTACATTTATGTTTTGGTTGCCTATTTTCTCTCTTCAAGCATGAACAATAGTCTGCCAGCATTGCTTTGTTTTAATCCCTGATTATTATCATTCCATCTCCTTAATTTCTTGATGAAATCATTCACCTTGCTCATCACTCATGAGCCCCAAATTAGGTGGAAAGTAGTCAAATTAAGAGTCCAAAAAGTGAAGTTTCAAGCTTATATTGCAACCAAAAATTTGCAGTCTTCGCAACATATTTCTTACAATGTCTTCATAATGCATGTATTTTACATTTCCAAGGATCACTTCCTTGAAAGCACATCGTGCCTGAAGTTCTGTATCATTCATAGTGTTCAAAAAGTCACTATCCTTCATTAGTTGTCTGATCTGAGGTCCATTAAATGCTCTTTTATTTTAGCCTCAGACAAAAGTGGAAATTTATGATATAAATACTTGAAATACAAGCCATTCTTATTTAGCGCTTTAATGATTTGCTTCATGATACCAAGTTTAATATGAAGTGGAGGCAATAGCATCTTTTCAGGGTCGACTAGACTAACAAACATTTTTTTCTTCTGTCATTAAACTTTTTCTCCTAGCTCCCCCCCTCCCCCGTTGATCAGTGTTTGTTCCTACATCTACATCCCATTCGCACAAAAGAAAGTACATTTTTTATACTCACACAGCTGGCCTAGTAAGATACCACAAATTTTTAGATCTCCACACAATAGCCATTGATATTCTGGGTATTTAATTTTTCCTAAAATAGATTTAAGATTGTCATAGGTTTATTTCATAACACAAGAATTTGCTACTGAAATTGAGGGAAATTTGCTTGTTTTATGGAATAAAACTACTTTGAGAATTATTTTTGATGCATCAGTAAATAAATGTCAATCATTGCTACTGTAATATGATTCTCCAAGTTGAAGAATTAAACCAGATATATCGCAACAATAAAAGAGGTTATTTTCAATCTTAAAGAATTTTCTAAATTTTTCATCTTGATTCCTATACCAGTAAAATTGACATCTTTTACTAGCAATTTTTTTTCTTTAATTGCAACTCATCTTCATGAACATTTGTGGTAGACTCAGAGGAAGATGAAATATCTTGATCACTGTTCCTTTAGTTCAGTATCTGGAATAGGAACTGGGACATAGGCCAGTGTGGCACTGTCTTATAGTGATTCTAAACCTTCTGGTTTTTAATTGTTGACTTATTAATCTTGTTGTAACCTAATACATTATACAAACAAAAGTAATGGTTATCATAGTGATTTTTTTGTTCACGCCAGATCATGGGGATTCAAAAACCATGGAAATCCACTTTCCATTATGCTACTGGATTAGTCCTTCAACACAAATTTTTACATGTAGTATATGGAGCCCATTTCTAATCCTGGTCTCCAAGCTTAACTTTAAAATATGCAAAATATATTTTCTTAATAAATGCAGCAATTTTTTTTTATTTATTTATTTTTTTTTTTTTTTTAAACAAGTACCAATCTAATAAAAAGTAGAAATTATTCAGATTGTTCACACATTGCTGTTTTGGTATTCCACAGCTTGAAACCATCTTATTATTAGCTTCCTTTGCACTTTATATACAACATAAAAAAACTGAAATATTGCATTAAACAACAAGTGACTACCTCTGCTAATGAATTTTAACTGATGTCTTTGTCAATAATCATTGTTGGATTAATAAAAGTAATTGAAGCACTTGATAAATTCTGTAGGAAATGGAGTGTAAGAATTAATATAAGTAAATAAAAAAGTATGATATTTAAGAAGGGTAGCAAGTTAAGGAAAGATGAGAATGTTTTAGACTATGATGCAGTAACTTCCCCATACTTCCTGGTCATGCTTTGATTATGGAACGATATTTTCGGGGTTCCACAGTTGGTCGATTATTTGCAACGGTTAATATAGTTGTTCCAATGTAGGGGGGATTGATGGGTTCTCTCAGGGTAAATTTGGACTGTTTCTAATGACTTGAAGTCATTAGGGGGGGGGGGGAAGGAGATTGTTCGGTGTATTAATAAGTCCGGCACTGTTTGAACATTTGATTTATTTAACAACTTGGCAGGTTACTTCCTGACGGCTCGACCTCACTGCACACTTAGACTGACTTTAGAAATGACTTACACTGCCCTCAACTGAACTTTAGAAATGACTTAGACTGATTACTTTTAAATGATTCATGCTGCCTGCTTCCGTATATTTCTTTCATGTCTCTCGTATGATGTCCTCCGTTTCCCGTCTGAATGAATGACTGAATGTGCGAATCTATGTCCCTCTGACTTCTGAATGAATGTCTGAATCTGAATCTGGGAATGGCTGAATGTTCGAGTGTGTGAATGTCTCCGTGAATGTCTGATTCTGCGAGTGTGAATGTGCGAATGTGTGAAAGTCCCAATGTCTGAATGTATCTGTACTGAATGTGTGAATGAATGTGAATCTGTGATTGTAAATCTGTGATTGTGAATGTCTGAATCTGAATGTCCGAATGTATGAATGTATCTCTACTGAATCTATGAATGTAAATCTGTGAATGTCTGACTTCTGCGAGTGTCCCTCTGACTCCTGTACTCCAGTTTTCTACCACGTCGCCACGCCTTTCGCTAAATTAAATTCCCTCGTATATTATCCTATTTCCGGGTTATATGTTCATCATTGGCTATCTTAAAAATATTTATTTGTAACTAAGTTCTCCTTATTGGTTGACTTTTATTTGATGACCATTGGCTAGAATTATTCTTTCCCCCTTGATTCACAATATCTGTCCACGATCCTGGATTTTCTAAGAACAGGCTGTTGTAAATTTCGGCACTTTCCTTACACGCTGATTTTTATTGATAATCTTTTCCTTTCCTTAGTTTGTAGATTTCCCAATGTTCTCAGAAATAACGCACGTGTTGATGGGCTGTTTTCGGCTTTCCTGTAATAAAACATTTTCGTCTCCGTTCTGACATTTTCATTTTCTCTTAAATTATTGCTACGTCTGACTTTGTTAAATATTGTCCCGTTACGGCCACATGTTTCTCTTATTGTGAACTCCTAAGTATTTCCTAGGCAGAAGGTTCGTGACCTAACAAAAGATAGTTTACCCTTTCCTCAGCCTTGTCTAAGGAGCGGTCAGTGGAGAGGCGTCAGGTATACATCTCCGTCTCTTTCTCACATATTTTACACAAAATGTATACAAAAACCCTTTTGTCAGTTACAAGTTACAAATTATTTCTATTTCTGTTATACCCATCTCTAAAATATTTCTTATACCTATACATAATAATTATCCTTATCAAATCTAATGCCTTTATAAATATAACTCTGCAGCCTTTAGTTATTAAATTAATAAAGGCAGCCTTATTTCCTGCTTCAATTAGCAGGGATTGTTTGGATTCTACATTATGTTCTATATAAGCATTTATATATAACTTGTGTGCGCCACAGTTATTCATGTATTGCTATTGTATCATTACCACTGGGTCAGTCCTGGTGGTGTAGTGGTAACCATACTTGCCTTCTAAACCCAAGGTCGCAGTTTCAAACCCGGCCATGATCAATGGATTATTTCAGGTGTAAAAATCCTAAGTATGGCTTCCTTCAGAAGGGAAGTAAGCCGTGGGTCCCGTGTCGAACATTTACGGCACGAAAAAGAACCTTGAGCCTGAAAGAAGAGGCATCTGAGCAAAATTTGTTGGCCGTTTCACGCCCAGAATTGAATGGGATGCTGATGACCTGAGATGTTAAAGAGCGTCCTTAAATAAAACCAATCAATGATTACCACTGCAGTGTAGCAAATATAATCAATAAAATGTCAAATTCAAAAAAATTGTACATTTTATGAAAAAACTGATGTTATTTTCCATATCACCAAGACAGCAAAATACTCGATGCCGGTGTAATGGACATTTATTTTCAGAAAGCACAGAAAAACTATTAGTAACCTATTGTGATTCATTTTTTGTATATCCAGTATTAAATATAGATGGGAAGTCTAAATAAATTAAGTGCATATTTTCACTAATTTTAATACATATTTGCATGCATATTTTTAAGTATTATAACGCACAAAGAATTGAGCCATAGTAATTGCAACATGAATGATTTGTCAAAATATACCTAAAAAACCTTGGTTCAGTTCTAGATTTGGGCATGAAATTTGTGGCAAAGGAACATCTCTATTGCCACTAACAAATTATAGATTAGTATAAATGTTTGAAATTACACAATAATGATGTACTAAAAGAATGTCTTATGTACCAAAGAGATGTATTGGGAAGAGAGTGTTGACTTGGAGAGGTGGGAAAACTATTGGAAAAAATTGGAATGGGGGAGATGTATGGCAATTGGGTGAAAATAATGTTTGTGAATTTTGGAAAGAAGTGAGACACTGGGTAGAAGATATAGAGAGAGATAAGAGATCTGGGCTAGCTTAGAGGATAAAAGTTCCTTAGATTTATATAACTTAGTTAAAAGAAATTGGGGACGGGAGAAATATATAGACATTTGCGACCAATTTGGAAGAGTAGGTTGCTTGGATGTGTACAGGAGTATTATTTCTAAAAGGATCAAGGATAAATTGTAAAGAAGGATGTATGGGGAAGTAGAAAGTCTGTTCCATTGTTAATTGAATGCAAAATGGTAAAAAGGTGGAGGTATAGTATTTGGGATGGAAAATGGGACAAATTACAAGAAGAAATAGTAGCAACAAAAATGTTATCAGATATGAGAGTAGAGAAAATGAATAAGATAGGGATAGTTTTAGGTAAAGTAATGGTTAAGTGGAGAAGTATAAGGAAGGATCTTGGTGGCACATGCAGTATGAAAAATTTATTTTAGTGGCTCTATACCATACATATAACCTGGTGGTTAAGAGATGGGAGAATCTCAGTTTTGGTATTGCCAAACTTAAGAGTCCTTGTATGTTTATGTAAATTAAATTGTTATGTGGTCTGCTGAAAATGGATTGAAAATGTATCATTAATAAATGATGTCGTTAGGAGTTTTTTTTTTTTTTTATATAGTTTCAAAGGTAGTGAGGAAAAATGTAAATTTGAATGTATAATTAATTGCTGAAACAAATTTGTTCATTCATTCATTCATTCATTCATTCATTCATTCATTCATTCAAAAAATTAGAGCTCTTAAAAAGTTTATTACATTAAATGTCATTATGTAAACTCTGTAGCCACTAAGTCCATAAGTTGCCGGCCTAACCATTTCCTAGGTATGATAAAGACAAAAACTATATTTCACTTTTCACTACAGTTACCCTTTATTGCAATACACCTCTCACATCTTTGAATTAACATTTCAGTTCCGTCCTCCCTCCCCAAAAAAGTCAGAAGTCTTGTCTGCAAAATGGGCATAAACATCACTTGTTCATCACACTTCAATTTCCTTCCTCAAAGGCTTTTCTTGAGTTTTGAGAAGAGGAAATAGTCACTGGCAGCTAGATCTGGGCTGTAGGGTGGATGGTCGATTTCCTTGAAGTCACATTTCTTCACAGCTTCCTTTGCAACAAGAGCTGTGTGCACAGGCGCGTTGTCGTTAAGAAGGCTCACATCACCACTCAGCTTTCCTTGCCTTTTCTCTTTGATGAAAGCATGTAGTCTGTGCAGTAGGCCAGCATAGTACTCCCCATTTTCTGTGGTTTTTCTCTCCTTAAAGTGAATGAAGAGTATTCCTTCACAATGCCAAAAGATTGTGGCCATGAGCTTCTTGGTTGACAGTGAATTTGGCCTTTGGAGGTGGTGCTTCGCCAGGTTCACGACACTCCATTGATTCGATCTCTTTTGGATAAAGAATCATAGTAGAGCATCATAGTTTCATTTCCTGTAACAATGGTTTGCAGAACTTCTCTCTCGTTACCACGGCAGAGCTCCAAAAATGACTAACAACAAAGACTCGTTGCTGCTTTTGAACTGAGGAAAGAAGTCTAGGCACCCATCTTGTACTAATCTTATTCATGTTTAAATGTTCATGAATATTTCGAAGAACTGTCCTTTTAAAAGGTTCACCTTGCTGCTATTTCTCTAACTTTGAGACGCCGGTCTTCCATAATTTCTTCTTCCATAAGAGCGATATTTTCAGGAGTGAGCACCTCCAAGGGCCGACGTGCACGCTCTTCGTCTTGAATGCCTTCTTGACCCATTCGAAAAAGGTTCACCCATTCTTTTACGGTAGAACATGAGGAGGGTGCTTCCCCATATACACCGTCCAGTCGCTTTTTAATTTCATTTGGTGTAAGTCCTTTTTGTGAAGAACTTAATATAAGCTGGATACTCCATTTTGAATGTGTCACAATCTTATATACATAGCCTTCTTTATGCAGCTATACTTGAACACTGAACGCAGCGGAGCGGAAGTCACTGCTGCAGTTATTTCTTTAACATATAAGGGGTGACACCAGATAAGGCTTTTGTGAAGGCGATATCCTTATCGGCGAGGCCGGAAACTTATGGATCTACCCTTGTACAAGTTGTAATAAAGTTTATATCGATGTCATTCTCTCACTTATCTAAGCCCCCGTTTTTATTCTGTCTATTAAGGCAGCCTTTGTTGATACAAAAATTTTGAATCCATCTATTCATTTCTGTTTTCTTACACACATGCCAGCTATTACTATTCATTTTAAATGCAAAGACTGTGAGTGTTATGTACATAGGGTAACTTAATGTCCTTCTTTGTCTGGAATCCTCCTTTTTGGACCGTAATCTGGCAGATTTTTTAAAAATCATGAAATTCCTCAATTTTCTTAACTTGTTGCCTGATTTAAAATGATATGTTTTCACCTTTTAAAAGTAATTTGCCTGTACATAGCAGCATCATAAGTAGAATATACTCTTTGCTCACAGATACCTAGCAAATTGAAAGATAAAACCTATGTATGCAGCTTTGTATGAAGATAAAAGATTGTAGATCTGTATGAACATAATTCTATTTCTGCATTCTCACATTCTGTTTTGCATGCACTAACGAGGGAACTGTCAAGGAACTCATATCAAATGTTATCTCTAACTTTACACTTTGTTAGGTATTGATAGGCAATATGCAAGCTGCTCAATGAATGAAAGGGTGTGAAAATAAAGCATAAACAAAATGTTCAACGATGAGTGGAACCTCGATTCATTGTTTTTGGAGGGACCAGGTTAAAAAAAACGAGGATTGTGGGAAAACAATAGATACGGGAAGTACATAAATCATGTTCAAAATAAATAAAGTCATATAAGCAAACGCTATATTTTGCGCCAATTTTACATGTTACCGTGTAAACATTTTACACATTTGTCGGTCTGGTAGTTCAGTGGTAACAATACTTGTCTCGTAGACCCAAGATCGCATATTCAATCCCAGCCAGGGTCAATGGACATTTTTCGGGCGTGAAAATGTTAAGTATGGTTCCTTCCGAAGGGAAACAAAGCCGAAGGTTCTGTGTGGTAGATTAACGACATGTAAAAGAACCTCAAGCCTGAAAGAAAAGTCCTCAAGGCAAAATTTATCGGCCATTTCACACCCTGAATTGAATGGAACGCTAATGACCTGAGATGTTAAAGAGCGTCAGTCAATAAATAAAATCAACAAAAAAAAAAAACCAACACGTTTATCTTCTTCTTCTTCTTCTTCTTCTTCTTCTTTTGCAAAGAATCTTTAACTTACATATGCTTCTTTTCTCTTCATGTGAAACGGCGATTTTCCACATTCAACGCATTCTGTTGCTCACTTCCGTCCATGCCGTCATTGTCATGTGCATAGAGGTCGTACAGTTTCACATGCTCTCAGAGTTCCACTGTTGCATCATATTCTCCCTCTTCCTCACTCTTCTCCCCCAAGTCACAAACACTTGGGACTCCTTTCATTTCGTCGCACACTTCATCAACACTTTGAACGTTCCGTGTGACAAGTCCTCGTCACTTCCTCGTAGGTGTAAAAATTTACGGCAATGGCAACGCTGGCTCATTTTTTGCATCGGCTGTCATCCTGCGGCCTAAATGTATCGGCAACTACGAGAGTTTCTCGGATCAAGCGTGACGTGAACTTTCTGTACATGCGACGATCTCTGCTTTAATTATTCAGGTTTGAAAATGATCGTTCGAGAATAGAATTTCTTTGGGACTGAAGTTTTTAATGAATAATGCAGGAAAACATATTTCGATAAACCATGAATGCTGGTTTTATTTACATAAGATAAATAAAACGTTTGGGACCGCATAAATTGAACGGTACATCCGGAAAACGATGGTTTCGCGAACGATAGATCGAGGTTCCACTACCTCTATCCCGATCCCGTCACTCTACTTACAAACATAGCCATTAACAGCTACACAGCTAGTAAAGGCAAAGGATAGAAAAGAAGAGAGAGAAGGTAGGCAGATTCTGGAAGAAGGATGTTCCAACTGGTGTGCCAAGTACTGCCAAGCTTTCTAAATGGAACATTGCAAGTAAGCTTTCACACCCTTTTATTCATATGAGAAGCTAATGTATATAAGTGCAACACAAAAATGAAAGCTATACTTTAATTGAATTAATGCATTTATTTATTTGTTATTTTGTGCAGCTTACCATTGGCAGGGGCAAAACCAATGATCTGAAGTGCCTTAGTCTCTATGTTTCACGCAATCATTGTAAACTTGTGTACACAGTTAATGAGTGGAAAATAGTTGATCTTGGTGTAAGTATGTGCAGCAATTTCAAATGTTCTTTCAGTTTAAAAAATTTGTGTCAGAATGCTCTTGATGGTGCTTGCTACATTTCTCTGTCTCACTTAATATAGCTATTTGCAGTCACAGAAATTTCAAGTCAAATGTTATACAGAGCAACCTAATGATCTATGAACCAACTTGCAGTGATTTGCCTATAGGCAAGTATAACACTCATTGCCTTTGGACATCAGAGTGACACTGACACAATCAAACAGCAGTTTCTTAAATTTAAGACCAACTTTGTGTCCTCACTAATACAGTGAAGCAACTTATATATTCTTACTTAGCTGATGAATCAATTTAATACACTTATTCTCCGCTTACCATTATATTATTTAGAACATGTTTCAAAGGCCATTGCTCACATCATCAGCTATGAGTCAGCTGCTGGATTCGTTAATGTTTGGATGAACTTGAGGTAGCTTTCGTGGACATTTTATGAACTTCTGGATTAATTTGTTTTCTGTTCAGACCTTGAATTTCATTATCTTATCCTCATATTTTTTATAAACAATTTTTCCAATATTTCCAGCCTCAAAGCTATCTATGATATGTTTAAAGTGATGTGCAACCTCTGATTTTTCTATTTGATTGTACTTGATATTTCGCTAGTTTTCTTTGAATCTGATTCCAATATGTTTAGCCAATTTACACTTTGTTGTATTCCAAACGGTTGATTTAATAGAAACTAGGAAAGTATAAAATCAAATGCTCAGAATGCAACAAAGTGTATATTGGCAAAACATAAAGAAGCATTGGAATTAGGCTCAAAGAACACTGCAGAAATAACAAGCACAATCAGATAGAAAAACCAGCAGTTGCACAGCACTTTGGAGAGATAAACATGATACAGAAATGAAATCAAATTACTGAAATTCATGGATAAATCTGTGAAGCATGGAATATGGGAAAAAATTGTTGTAACAAAATATGAGGATAAAGGTTATGAACTTAGAAGACAAATTAACTCAAAAGTTAATAACATGTCCACAAGTGCTATACCAAGTCCATCCAACCATCAGTTAATCTGCAGTTGACTTGCAGCTGGACAAAGAGCATGACATAGTGAAAAAAGCAAAATTATTGAAGTCAGCACAGGGACCCAGAGAGCTAGCAACATAAGAGAAAATCTACATTTATAAATACAGAGACAGATTAATAAACTTCAATACTTCAAGTGATGAAAATATGAACTTTTAAGTTCATCATACCTCCACCAGTACAGAATATGCATCCCCAAAGGAACACATGAATTATCCAGCAGTGGACATTTAGCTGAGGATGCAGATGAAGTTTTAAATTTAAAAGTTTAATGGAGCAAATGGAGGGTGTAGTTTGACTCAATCATACAATAATCTCAATATATGATTTGCTTCACTGTACAAGTTCCTATTAGCATTTCAAGGTAATATTTTGTTACCTGATATACCAAACTAATCTTAACACAGTTAAAGGATAAATGAAAATTTTAGCTTCAGAAGTTAAGATTTTAATTTATCTTTTAACTATGAACTTGAGCCATGGAAGCTGACATATTCATTAAATTACATATTGAATGTAAATACAGCTATTAATAAAGGAATTTACCTTTGATTCAATAAAAAAGCATTCTTCTTAAATTTAGATTTTTAAGTTTGTAATTATGTAAGGATGCTGCAGGAATGTGTTTTGTATGTTATTGCCATTTTAAGATTCTCTTCAATATACATTTGCTAACTGATAGTCATATCAGATTAAATAAATGAACCACTATGAGATATAAATATTCTACTTACGAAGCTGTTGATAATGGAGTGGTAATATATCCTAAACTTAGGTATTCATTTGTTACACTAAACTCCACTTACTTACATAAAAGTAAGACGCATTTCGGGAGAATCTCTCCCATTTACAGTTACTCACTGAACCACCGTTACTGGAAACAATGGCTAGACACAGGAACATCCGGTTGTAGCCATCGTTTCGAGTAATGGGGGTTCAGTAAGCAACTGAAGATGGGAGAGATTCTCCTGAAACGCGTCTTACTTTTATGCAAGTAAGTGGAATCTAGTGTAAAAAAATGAATACCTAAGTTTAGGATACACTATGAGATAGTTAAATCAGATTAAATAAATAAACCACTATGAACAAATTTACAAGGTACATTGTTAACTTTTTTTGTTCAAGAATTGAAATTATAATGGAATTTATTTCACTTTCATCTTTCATATTAACTTGTTTGTTTGTTTGTCTTTTTAAAGAGCGCCAATGGTACCTACCTCAATAATTCGCTAATTCTTCCAGAACGAGAAATTCCTTTGCTAACATCTGATGTTCTTGGCATTGGAACACCTAATGTCTTGAATGAAGACTGTTTTATGTATGAATTTATCAAAGTTGAGGTAAGCATAATTGTTTAGCATAGAATGAAAGAAAAGAGCTTTTTCTAAAACAATTTAGTTAAAATATAATAGATAATATTTGAGAAAGTAATATTGGCCAAGCACATTAATACCTGTGGATTATTAATTAGTATTTTCATCTACACATATGAAAAATTGCTGGATCTTAAGAAGCATTATACTTTAAAATCATTGCAAAGTTGTACATATACTCAATTCATTGGTATAAGGAACATACATATGCACATTGTACAATTACTAAAATAAATTAGTTTATAAAATTCCAAGGTGCTTAATGTTAAAACCATATCATCTTAAACTGTATTAGCATGTTGAGTGTTAATTTCATAAAAACTAGTTGGAACTCCATTATAAATAATATTCAAATAAGATTAATACTGATCAGTCTCTAAGCATTAATTTTCGAACCTACCATATGACAAATATTTCTAATAACCTCTCTCCAGAGGGAGATTTGGAGTAGCATGAATAAATATATTTTGGAAAATATTGATAGGGATGTAGAATGATAAAACAGCAAGGAAGGGATTTACATGGGCAGATCAGGTGTTATTAAGCTGAGAGGAGTAAAAGGAATATTTAACTTAGAAAAATCTCTAATGTGTGGAGATATTAATAACATGTATTTGGCATCATAGTATGCCAGAGTGCCAAGAAACTTAAAAGTTATATTCATTTGAATTTTGATAGCAAATAAGTATTCTGAAGTGAATTTGAGAAAAACTGCCAGTTAGAGGTTTACAACATAACCTTTGTGTATTTTATCTCTTTCTTCAGCGTGTATGACATGTTTTGCAATAATTTTTATTTTGCATTAATCATTTACTTCTTATTTAATTTCAATGTTTTCAAACTGATGCTCTTTCAAAACAAATCAAGTATTTGTTGCATGGAGTAGAAACTGGAAAATGTGAACATTGACACCATTTATTGTGCTGTAACCTTTGACATAGTCCTTCTTTTCCTTCTCATACACATAATAAAACAGTATTGAAATAGAGAACACTCAATCTTTCCTTGACTTATTCTTGTTTTCAATGGAAACGGGAATCTTGTAATAAAGTTTCCACTAATTTTTGTATCTGTTCATTACATCTGCTCTGTTTCTTAAGTTATCAATTTTCCTAGCCAAGCACTAAGATGCTACTTCATGAATTGTGTAGATTGTATTATGTCTTCAAAGTCTATGATTTATGACCCAGAAATTTTATAACAGGTCAGAAAACTGCTCTTAAAAATGCTGAATCTTGAACTGCTCTGAAGCTGTGAGCGATAATAGATAACTGCAAGGGCTTGGTTTGGACTGAGCATTTGTAAGCAAACTGTTTGTAATACATTGCTTTTAATTTCCTTTAAGTAGTCACACAAAAAAAATACAAATTTTATCTGGGCCCTTATGTTCGTTACCCTTGTGATACATATAAAGAGTGCTTGTCCTTTACTTCATGTTTGTTATGCAGAAAACATTAATCATCAACTGCCTGCATTAAAACAATTCTTGAAAAAGAAACATTCTGATTAACTTCAACTTATGTACTCACTTTTTTACACTTGACTCCATTCACTTACACAAAAGTAAGATGCATTTTGGGAGAATCTCTCCCATCTTCAGTTGCTTACCGAACTGCCGTTACTCGAAACTATGGCTGGACAAACAGATGTTCCTGTGGTGGACTCTGTTGGTTGAAGTAGCAAGTTGCTGAGCTCGTCCATGGGAGGAAACTCAAAATTCATTACGTTTTCTCTATTTTTTAATATGAAAATTTTTTCCCAAGTGGATAACTCTAATGGGCTGTGAAGATGTTTCAGCAGTTTTATTCCTGGTTTTATTTCATGGGTTTTGGTCCAAAAGTGAGCTGCTACTGCTGATTTATCCACCTGTTTAAACCGAATATTTCTAAAATGTTCTTTCCTCCAAATTTCCAAATTTCTTTTTGTTTTGCCTATGTAGCTCTGTTCACAATCTGCACATTTTATTTCGTAAATTCCTGATTTCTGTTCTGTTGGTATGGAGTCTTTTACTGTGCAACCTAATAAATTCTGTTCTTTGGGGCTAACATTATTCCATGTTCTTTGAAGATTTTCTTGAACTTGTTGTGGTAAATTGGATGGTAGGTGAAACTTTTGAATTTGTATTCTTCTTTTGTGTTTTTCAGTGTGCAAGCTTTCCTTATCCCTTTTTGTCTTGTAGATTTATGTAATTTTTATCATTGTGTCTTTGTTGAAACCATTCATGATAGCTGTCTATTATTTGTTTGTATTCCATTTTGTACTCTGCTTCTTTGAGTGGAATATTCATCAATCTGTGTGCCAAACTGAAAAATTGCATATTTATGTGGAATGGGGTTATAACTCTCATTTTTTATGTAGTTCTCTGTGTGTGTTTCTTTTCTATAAATTCCAAAATTCAAACAATCTCGATTTCTTATAATTGTTAAATCCAGAAATGGTAGCCACCCATTTCTTTCTTCTTCTATAGTAAATTGTATGGATTCATGTTGCAAATTAAGAAGTTTCAGGGCATCTGTTGAGTGTTTCTTCAGTATTATTGCAAAAATGTCATCCACATACCTATACCATGATTTGAAAATTAAAGGGAAGGCTTTTGTGATGTGTATTTCAAATAAGCTCATGAATAATTCTGCTAGAAAAGGTGACGAAGGGTTTCCCATAGCTAGGCCTGAAACTTGTTGGTAATATTTTTTGTTGAAGCTGAAGTAATTTTGTTTAATGCAAATATTAGTATGATTTAATAAGTCTTCTATTTCTTCTGTTTTTAAATTTATTGATGTTAACCATTTCTTTAGCATAAGCATGAGTTTCTCTGTAGGTATACTTGGGAATAAGGCTTTTACATCAAATGAAACCATTATATCTCCAGCCGTAATTCTGCTATTTTCAAGTTTTTTAACTAGGTCAACTGAATTTTTAATGCTCAAACTTTGGAATATCTTAAAAGAATTGAAGACTTTGATCAATTTTTTTGCTCCTGGTATGTGGGTGAATTGATATTGTTTATTATTGGTCTCATGCTGTTATCATTTTTATGTAACTTAGGTAATGCATAAAGCCTGGGTAGCACTGGATTTCTCTGTGTGATATTCTGTTTTACAGTAGTGGATAGTGTTTTGACTTCATTTAATGTTTTGTTTAACATTTTATTGCATTTATTGAGAGGATTCTTTTCAATTGGTTTGTAGTCTTTTCCTTTTAACATAATTTCAACCCTATTTATGTATTCATTTTTGTCTAAAATGGCTATTTTATTACCTTTATCTGCTTTTATGTATATTACTGGTTTTTCTTTTAGTTGTTTTAATGTTGTTCTGTAGTTTATTGATTTCTTTCTGTTTTTTATGTTCTCTAAAACTTTTTTGCATTTACTTTTGACGAATGTTTTTTCCCTTTCGTTTAGTTGTTGGGTGGCTATGTCTATGTCGGCTATATATGTAGGATAGAAAACACTTATTTTTCTCCCATTTGTAAACCTTGTAGGTGAGTAAAATGCTATTCCAGTTTTGGTTGCATTTTTTCTGCAAAAGCAAGGTAAAATAATCTGTTACAGCCTTTAAGATACTCCTCTGAACAGATGATTGAGCAATTAGCCTTGCAACATTTAAACAGCATAGTACTGTGTGATGAGTAATCCTTCCCAAAGCAGAGTAATATTGGGAGAAATTGCTGTCTGCTTCTTCAAGCAGAGTGGCATCCTGCTGAGGAGTGGAACACATTTTTGTTCTGAATCAGGACAACAGCAAACAATCCCTTCCTTGGTAGACCACACCTATTTTGTGACTATAGATATATTGACTTCAAGTGATCTTGTAGGTGAATGTTTTTGAATGGTATTTAATGCCTGTTTTTACTACTGAGGAACCAAGATGGTGGACACTGATGATACATGAAATGAAATGGTAAATTGGAAAAGGATTTTTTTTTTTAAAGGAAGGAAATATTCTAGGCCTAAGTTTAGGGTACCTCTCCACCATTTGCCGTTTATGAGGATTGGGAAACTTGAAAAAAACCTGTCAGGAAAGATGGTCCTGTTGGGAATTGAACCCCAGATCTCCCGCTCATGAGTCTGCACCTTAACAACCTAAGCCACCCCTGGTGGTATCTTGCAGCTTGAGACACATTGTAGCCTTCAATGTTTACTGATGTAAGGAGTGGTCTCCTTGTGGCTTTGTTTTAATGTGTGCATTCAGCCATAGTCGAACTCGTTATGATTCGTAACAAACAAAGTAAGGCTGTTTTGATGTACAACCTTGTGTGAGATGTGTATTCATGAACATGACAGTGCCAGTGATAACTGAAAAACGAGGATAATTGTAGTTTTTCACTTAATATTTACTAATGTGGCGTTTATTTTCAAAATACAGATAATTAATTTATTGATATTATTGTATGATTTAATTTATATTTTTGTGTTTGAACATAAATGCATTAAAATTTAAATATATCCTGTCCATTAATATACCTATATATATATTGCCATATATTGAATATTAATTGACGTTACCTTCCATGGTATTTTGTTCATGACAAAAACTGATAGCCAAGGTTTCTGTAAAGACACTAAGTGGAAGATGAATACTGGGAGATGGAAAGTATGATTGAGAGCATTGTGGTATCTTTAGAAGTAAACTTCAGTTATTCTTTATTTTTTTCATCAGAACACACAGTCTGAACAAATGCATTTCCTGTGTATGGTATAACTTGAACATAAACTGAAAGGGACATTAAAAGTGTTCTGTGAACTAGTATTAGCATATGACTTTCCAATCATTAATGGTTTCTGGCTGTTCCAAATTTTTTGTCTTAAAATATACATTCATTAATAAATTAAATCAATTCCAAAGAAATGTACATTTAAAATAAATCTACATACCAATATCAAATGCATACCATGTATTCCATTTAACCATCTATCAGTGGATTTATAATGCCAGGATTGTGTCCTCAGCATAGACAACTGTTGCATGTGTGGCTACAAAAGGTTGACTGCAAAGCATGAAATTTTCTCATTTTGTTTGTACAGTATAGTACTCTGCATGTTTCTCTTCTTTATTTATAGAGCATTCATTTCTTGTCAACCTTGAATAAAAACTCACCAAAGTTCATATTCTTAACCATTCACCAAGCATAGTTCTTGAATTTTGCCATATTTCTATTTTATCCCATTTCCCTTTGATAAAATATTTCCTTCACTCATTTTTCCCTTGATACTCAAAGTAGTATTACATTAACATTTAAGAGAAATTGAGTCGAAATAGTAACATACACACCACTAAAATTGAATTAAATGGAAGACTAAGACTCCTTAACTCCTTAACTCAAAACAAAAAGAAGATAGCCTACAAGATGAAGATAAATCAGGAATATATCAGATGAACTGCAATGATTGTGATAAAGTTTATGTTGGAAAGACCAAAAGAAACATAAAAACAAGAGCCAAAGAACACATTAGGAATATAAATCAAAAACAAGAAGAAAAATCGGCGGTAGCTTGGCACTTTTGGAAAGAACAACATAACATTAATAAAAACCCCAAATTACTTAAATATATTAAAGGAAAAACTGAACTTACAGTCTGGGAAAATATCTATATTTGGAAGAATAAGGAGAAAGTTTTTAATTTCGAAATCCCGCCAAGTGATGTACTAATACAAAAGTTCATCAAACCTCCACCAGAGACGAATCGATCTATCACAAACAACGAGGCCGGCAGTCGACCAGGAACTGATGATAGGAGCGATGGCTCCCGAAACTAGTCTTCCATTTAATTCAATTTTAGTGGTGTGTATGTTACTATTTCGACTCAATTTCTCTTAAATGTTAATAATTTACACCACTGTTACAAAAGTTCACTATATTTTATAGTATTACATTCTCTGACTTTCCATGAATTAGACATAGGTACACTGCTGAAATTTAACCTTTTAGCCACCAAACCCCTAATTAAAACCAAGCATTAGCTCACCTCTCCTAAAGGATATCTCCCTCTCTCCCCTCTCTTCCTTTGTTTTTCTTCTTTCTCTTGTAGCCAACCGCTACCTCCTAACAAAATAGATGAAGACTTTTCTCCCTCATAGAACACATATAATGGCCTGTCTATATCAGGAGTAATTTCTCAAGTGAGGGACTTCCTAAAATTGATTTTTACTTGTAGAAAAATATAAAATAATTCATAATAATTATAATATAAGAAAATATATACCAGTTTCTAAAATATATGAACCATCTTATGCAGTAGATGTTGTGAAGGTGTATACTGTGTCCTATGAAGGTTTTGCATGCAGAATGAGGAACTGTAGTAGCTTTCCTACAAATCTAACAACTGGTCAACATAAGGAAGCAGCTATGAGGGAAGAAGGTACATACCTTATTCACATTATGCTTTCATGGAACTTATAGGAAGTTTCCAGACTTTGTCTAACTGATTAGACAGAGAAAAAGAGGTCCAACAGGTTCTATGAAGTCTCAGGCCCCTACTAAGCAAAAGGAAAATTCTTTTGTTAAAATAATAGAGAAATATGAACTGAAATACATATAATTAAATATTTTTATATAACACTGCTCTACAAAATTAAATATTTTCTTCCTCACTAAAACTAAATGAGGTGAACTTTACCAATTTTTTTTTTATGCAGAATCCTCTCAGATTTTTTCATTAAGTACAGTTTATGGAGAGACATGTTCATTGTTTTAAAGGAGCGAATTTTTAAACTTATTTTACATCCCAAATCTTTGTGTGACTTCAAGGGATCAGTCTCTATATCACAATAATTCTCTAGTGTTTGAATTCCAAGAAAACTATGTCGGATATATTTTTAATCATTTCCAGTGGTTTGGGAGTTTCTCAGCCATTAATGAGTATTTATGGTTCTGTAAATATTTTTTCTTTTGATTCCACATCATTCTTTTTTGGAGATTTAGATTTAAATCTATGAATGCAGTGCAAAATGCTCAATTAATTCCAATTTCCTCTCTGGGAGTAGTGTCACATTTGGGATACTTGTTCCTAATAGTGAGATTTCTTTGTCCCTGCTGTGCCATTCGTACAAATAACAAAATTATTGCAGTTGCAAACCAAGTACTAAAGCATTCACTGTCAAACCTCCACAGATTTTCCAGATACATGAGGATTGGAGCATAACTTATGGCAATTCTTCTTCTTCTTCTTCTTCTTCTTCTTCTTCTTCTTCTTCTTCTTCTTCTTCTTCTCCTTCTTCTTCTTCTTCTTCTTCTTCTTCTCCTTCTTCTTCTTCTTCTTCTTCTTCTCCTCCTCCTCCTCCTTCCCTTCCTCCTCCAACTCCTCCTCCTCCTCCTCCTCCTCCTCCTCCTTCTTCTTCTTCTTCTTTTTCTTCTTCGTCTTCAAGTTAAGAGCTGGAAAAAATTGTTTAGCACAATCTGAGAGCAGAAAATGCTCTATCACCATCTTGTTTTTGATTGCAGTTCATACAGGTTGATTTTGCCGAGTATGCTGCTCCTTTTGTAGCTGCACATCAAATGTGTAACTAGCATCTTATGTATGAAGATGTGGCTTAAAGATTAAGCACCAGTTTTGAGCATTTGCGACAGGGTTTAAAACCTGAGGGTCAACTTTTTTCTTCGTGATGATGACGACAATGTTGTCTAAACTGGGATAGTTAAGAGTGTTTCTCACCCTTACTTTGCATTCTTGCTCATATATTAAACTAATATAGATTCCACTATTTTTGGATATATATTGCATATTAGACATACATATACACTTAGGATTTAAATAATAGCCAGCATCTCCAAATATTGTCGATAAGGCCTGATTCCACTGTCAGTCTCTCTTTCTTTGTTTGTTTGTTTTCCTTTCCTTCCTTCAAGAGATAAATGCTCTATTCCATTTATTATGAATAGTCCATTGCTTTTCTTACTTGCTTTTCTTACCCTGCATTTACACAATGCATTCATTCCATTTCTAGCAATGTCAGAGACCATTGATAAATGTGCTGCTGTTCTCACTTTTATTTCACAAAGCTATATGATCATCAGAGCAGGCAGTATTTGGTGATGAAATGTCAACTGTGAGGTGGGCGAAACTTTATCAAAAAATGGGAAGAAGAATACAATTTGTCCACATGTGTCTGCAGAGGATGAAAACAGGACTCTCTTAGTGGAGGTTGAAAGAGACCCCTTTCGAATAACCACTGAGTACAGGACTTTGTCTTTATTGTTGGATAATAAATGCACATAGTTGTTAGCAACTTTGCAAGGATGCTGGACTTTGGATGGATGTGCAACGGTTCAGAAAACTTTAACTGACATCCACTTAATTGACAGGTTGGCATTTGCAGAACTCTCCTGTAACTCCTGTGAAGTTACATTCAGTACTACAGTACTCTTTTGCTGTGTTTGTTTACTGGTCAAGTTGGACTTGGTACAACATGCTATTTGGTCACTCATGCAGGGGAGTGGTTCAATGAATGTAACTTGTTGAGTGTGGATATCTCGGAAAGGAGCAGCAGGCATTTTAGCACGCATTCATGGAAAGCTGAACAATACAGTCTATACTGACGTCCTGGAGCATGTTCTCTACCTCTCTGCCCAAGAACAGCCTTTTAAATGACATGTACGAAAGATACATAAAGCCCAATTTGCTCTATGGAAGTGAGATTATGTCTAAAATAAACGACCAACTTAAAACTAAATTGGATACAATACAATCTAGGTCCTTAAGAATAATAACAGGAGCCATTAAAACACCAATTGCTACAATGTAGAGCATAACTAACAACCCTCCAATTAAAATAGAGCAAGACATTAAAATAGCTATATTTGGACAGAAATTAAAAAGTAATCATCACAGGAATAAATGGTTTCAAATTCTTGACAGCACATAACGATTAAGAACACAACAGACTTTCAAAAATTACATACAACACAACAGAAAGAAGATTTAGACAAATTTTTAAAAATAAACACTAAACCTGTCATTACACCAACTGATCCTTTACAATATGTAGATATTAACGTGAAACGAAATCTGGATACAATGGTCTCCAAGAAGAATGACCCACCTGAGGTATTAAGATTTGATTTGGCTTATTTATGGATGCTCTTTCACATATCAGGTCATCAGCATCCCATTCAAATCAGGGCTTGAAACTGCTGATAAATTTTGCTCCAAGACCCCATTTTTCAACTTGAGTTCTTTATCATGCTGTAAATGTACAACATGGGACCTATGGTTTTACTTCTCTTCCGAAGGAAGCCATGCTTAGGATTTTATGTCCAAAAAAATCCATCAGTCCTGGCCGGGATCCAATCTGTAATCTTGGGTTTAGGAGGTAAGTATGCTTACCACTACACCACCAAGACCGATGGTATTAAGATTGATAGCAATTAGCACACTAAACAACTATTATCTAATTAAATGTACTTACGAAGCTGATGACAATGGAGTAATATATATATACATGAAACAAATGTAATAAATTTTTTCATAAATTTATTACATTGGTTTCTTTTACATAAATGAATGGAATTAGTGTGAACAAATTTTATTATATTGGTTATAACTATTATCCAACTAATACCTGATGTAGAGTGCATACAGATGGATTTCTTAAAAATGAAGCAGGCTTTGGAATGTACTGTGAAGAATTCTCTCAATATATACCTTTGGGACAGTATGCTAACAATTTTGATGTTGAAATAATCGTCATTAGAGCAGCTTTACGAAATCTACTGTATAGGCCTAAAATAAATAAAAAGAACTGTTATCTTACCAACATACACTATAAATGAAATAAGAAAACTATATCATACAATCCAGATCAGAATTACAGAAACAATTTTACAATGGATCCCAAGCCATGTATGATTGAAGGACCCGACCCGACCCGACCCGACCCGACCCGACCCGACCCGACCCGACCCGACCCGACCCGACCCGACCCGACCCGACCCGACCCGACCCGACCCGACCCGACCCGACCCGACCCGACCCGACCCGACCCGACCCGACCCGACCCGACCCGACCCGACCCGACCCGACCCGACCCGACCCGACCCGACCCGACCCGACCCGACCCGACCCGACCCGACCCGACCCGACCCGACCCGACCCGACCCGACCCGACCCGACCCGACCCGACCCGACCCGACCCGACCCGACCCGACCCGACCCGACCCGACCCGACCCGACCCGACCCGACCCGACCCGACCCGACCCGACCCGACCCGACCCGACCCGACCCGACCCGACCCGACCCGACCCGACCCGACCCGACCCGACCCGACCCGACCCGACCCGACCCGACCCGACCCGACCCGACCCGACCCGACCCGACCCGACCCGACCCGACCCGACCCGACCCGACCCGACCCGACCCGACCCGACCCGACCCGACCCGACCCGACCCGACCCGACCCGACCCGACCCGACCCGACCCGACCCGACCCGACCCGACCCGACCCGACCCGACCCGACCCGACCCGACCCGACCCGACCCGACCCGACCCGACCCGACCCGACCCGACCCGACCCGACCCGACCCGACCCGACCCGACCCGACCCGACCCGACCCGACCCGACCCGACCCGACCCGACCCGACCCGACCCGACCCGACCCGACCCGACCCGACCCGACCCGACCCGACCCGACCCGACCCGACCCGACCCGACCCGACCCGACCCGACCCGACCCGACCCGACCCGACCCGACCCGACCCGACCCGACCCGACCCGACCCGACCCGACCCGACCCGACCCGACCCGACCCGACCCGACCCGACCCGACCCGACCCGACCCGACCCGACCCGACCCGACCCGACCCGACCCGACCCGACCCGACCCGACCCGACCCGACCCGACCCGACCCGACCCGACCCGACCCGACCCGACCCGACCCGACCCGACCCGACCCGACCCGACCCGACCCGACCCGACCCGACCCGACCCGACCCGACCCGACCCGACCCGACCCGACCCGACCCGACCCGACCCGACCCGACCCGACCCGACCCGACCCGACCCGACCCGACCCGACCCGACCCGACCCGACCCGACCCGACCCGACCCGACCCGACCCGACCCGACCCGACCCGACCCGACCCGACCCGACCCGACCCGACCCGACCCGACCCGACCCGACCCGACCCGACCCGACCCGACCCGACCCGACCCGACCCGACCCGACCCGACCCGACCCGACCCGACCCGACCCGACCCGACCCGACCCGACCCGACCCGACCCGACCCGACCCGACCCGACCCGACCCGACCCGACCCGACCCGACCCGACCCGACCCGACCCGACCCGACCCGACCCGACCCGACCCGACCCGACCCGACCCGACCCGACCCGACCCGACCCGACCCGACCCGACCCGACCCGACCCGACCCGACCCGACCCGACCCGACCCGACCCGACCCGACCCGACCCGACCCGACCCGACCCGACCCGACCCGACCCGACCCGACCCGACCCGACCCGACCCGACCCGACCCGACCCGACCCGACCCGACCCGACCCGACCCGACCCGACCCGACCCGACCCGACCCGACCCGACCCGACCCGACCCGACCCGACCCGACCCGACCCGACCCGACCCGACCCGACCCGACCCGACCCGACCCGACCCGACCCGACCCGACCCGACCCGACCCGACCCGACCCGACCCGACCCGACCCGACCCGACCCGACCCGACCCGACCCGACCCGACCCGACCCGACCCGACCCGACCCGACCCGACCCGACCCGACCCGACCCGACCCGACCCGACCCGACCCGACCCGACCCGACCCGACCCGACCCGACCCGACCCGACCCGACCCGACCCGACCCGACCCGACCCGACCCGACCCGACCCGACCCGACCCGACCCGACCCGACCCGACCCGACCCGACCCGACCCGACCCGACCCGACCCGACCCGACCCGACCCGACCCGACCCGACCCGACCCGACCCGACCCGACCCGACCCGACCCGACCCGACCCGACCCGACCCGACCCGACCCGACCCGACCCGACCCGACCCGACCCGACCCGACCCGACCCGACCCGACCCGACCCGACCCGACCCGACCCGACCCGACCCGACCCGACCCGACCCGACATAGGGATAAGTTTTGGGCAAGTGTTATACCAAGTTATTTGATATTCTTTGTTGTTCATTATTGGTTTTAAGCTATAAGTCATCTGTAGTGTTTTGAAGACTGAAAAGCTGGAAAATTGTCTTTTTGTGTTTATTTCCTTATTGTTGGTGGAAGCCAATGTTTTCATGCTATTGATAATTTTCTGCAATTTATTTTCTAGTTTTTTGTAGTGTTGTCTATTCTGTTTATTGTTTTGGCTAATCCATATGGTGATATATGGATTAGCGTACTTTTTTGTGTACCAGTTCTTAATATCAGTTTTAGGTGCTGTACTTTCTATTTGTTTGTATTCTTTAAGAACTAAAGAAGGTATTCTTTGCAAATTTGTAGGTTAACTAGCCTGTGTGTTAAACTTTTGATAACTGCATGTTTGTGCATTGTGGAGTTAAATTAAACCTGGAATGTGGAATATACAGAAAGTATACACAAGCAGAAAATCACATCAAAGCTGATAGTTTTAAATCTACATCTAAAAAGATAGTCTAATGAACTTCAAATAGTTTTAAATCTACATCTAAAAAGGTAGTCTAATGAACTTCGACACTGCCGGGGATGAAATCATAAACTTCAAGTTTATCACACTGCCACCAGACCAGAATACAAATTCCCACCACTTAATGAATTATCGGACAGTTGACTGTTTGCTTAGAAGATGATCAGAATGAAATGTTCTCTAAACCAGTTCTATTAATTATGAAAGTAAGTGATGCATTAAGAGTGTGCAGTTCAAGTAAATCATACAATAATATCAATCCCATATTTGCTTTTGGGAAATCAGCTAATATTTTTGATGTTATTTATAAAAATATTAAAAAGAATTGGACTGGTAATACCAATTTGAAGAAGGCCTACTTCAGTTGTATGCCATTTAGAGAGGACATTATTCCATTTTACAGCTCTGTATCTTTGTGATAATAGGTCTATGAACCATCACAACATGTTTCCTCTTATCCCAATATTACTCATTTTATAAATAAAGCTTCTCCATACTTTGTCAAAGGAATTTTTGAAGTCAACAAAGAGAGTAAGCATTGTTTCTTTTTTGTTGAAGGCTTTTTGAATATCTTGTATTAAATGTAAAACCTGATTGTTTGTTGAATAATGCTTTCTGAAACCTGCTTGGTTGTATGAAATGAAACTTTGAGATTCCAGATTGTAAGCTAATCTTATAGGGATCATTTTCTCCATTGTTTTGGCAAGTACTGAGATTAAGGATATAGGCCTATAACTGTCTAACTGGCCTCCTGGTTTGTCTCTCTTCTTAAATGGAATGATTATGGCTTTTTTCCACATAGCAGAAATGCTATCTTTACTGTTCCAGATCTTGTTGAATATGTTCAGTAGTAACTTCTTGGCTCTGCACCATAAATTCTTGATGTATTCACTATGAATTTTGTCTGGTCCAGAAGACAAAATCTCTGTTCTTAAGAGATAAAATATTGCTTGGTTGAGTTCTTGAATTGTAAATGGTTATAAAATAGATGTTGTTGGCCTGCAAGTACCTCAGGCTTATGTATTTTTAATATTATGTTTAATTTCCCATTAGTCTGTATTCAATTTATGTGCGAGTTTGTAGTGAGTGGCAAATCTGTTGGCTATGTCTCTATCATGATTGAAGACTTTGTTGTTAAAAATAAGAGGTTCTTGTTTTATTTCTGGCACTTTGTTTAGTGTATTAATAATATATTTATGTACTTTTGCGTTATTACTTCTATAGTCAAGGGAACTCAGGAATTTATTAATTGACTCCTTCTTAGTATTTTTTATTTCTCTGTTTAGAAATAGTTGTCTTTCTCCAATCTATCACTAAGTTAGAATCTTTTGTTGCTTCTGCTATATTTGTGATATTATCTTGATCTCTTTTTAATGCAGATAATCTGTGATTAAAAAAGATGTGTACCTAATACCCTTTCCTCTGGGTATTGTTATTTTTGCAGCATTAATTAGTTTTTTGTTAACTTTGTTGATTAGTTTGAGGACTTTTCTCCGTGTCAATATCTTCAAATTTTTTGTCAGTGAGTTTCTGAAAAGTTATCCAGTCTGCTTTTAGGATGTTTCATCTCTTCATTTGACTAATTTTTAAATTACTCATTTGTGGCTGGATGGTTTCAGTTATGATGACTCTATGGCCATTACCTATGTCTTCCAATACTCTTCCAGTGATGTGATTTGTAATATCTGAAGACGCAATAACCATATCAGGATTTGAGTTCCCAGTAAGTGAATAACAGTTTTGGGGTCATTGTTTTTGTGTATTAAATTGACTGTATTTGGTTCCAAAAATTTTTCAATTGTTTTTCGTACTACATTGGAGGAATTGTACCCCCACTGTTTTGAATGTCCATTCAGGTCTCCTATTATTAGGGTATTTTGTTTAACTTCTGTTAAGTCAAGATTTAGTTGGTGGTTATTTGAGGCATTGTATATACCAAAAATTGTATATTTTACATTGTGTAACCATACTTCTGATCGAGTGATTTCAGTATAGTCTGTGGAGTTCATGGTTTTCAGTGTAGTTGTTTTGCTTAAAAGGAAGTTTTTAACTTCTGCTAGTATGCCACTTGTAGATGTTTATGTAGACAATATATGTTATAGTTTTTAAAATTTTAAAACTTTTCGTTGTCAAGGTCAATATTAGCTTCAAGAGTTACAAAGATATCTACTTTATGTTTATGTAATAGTATTTCAACTTGTGACTTTTTGTTGTGTGATAAGTCACTGGCATTCCAGAGCAGCATTGAAAGGCACTGTTGTGTATTGCTCTTACATCTTGGAAAACTTGTCATATCTGTAATAAGCTTAGTGTTATCCAGGTGCACCCAAGGAGGTGCGATTACTGAGCACCCTGAATTATATCTGAATCAGTTGTAACTATTTAAGGATCTGGATACTTTGGTATAGAAAACTTCTCACTTTAAAAGATAGGCCTTATTGCAGGTGGGAAATTAAGATATTTCACTGTATGCTATATTATAGATATGATTTCTGGAATGTTCATGAAGCAAAAATTATAATCATTTGAACAAGTAAGAAATCTTACACATATTTGAAGAGCCCAGTTTCTATCAAGATCATTCACATTGTACTCAACATAAAACTTGTAGCTCTTTTAAGTGTGGCATGAAGTTTTATCTTTAAAATATAAAATTTTGTTCAATACATACGTAGCAGAAATTGTCAGAATGATATAAAGTGTACTTGACGTTATTGCAAATAAGCTAGCACACTAATAAAATTTAAAAAATATGTATAACAAACCATTATGAACCTAATTAGAAATAAAAAATTTTCAAATGCAATTCCTTCCCTGATTCTGCCAAAAACCTTGGAGTCATTATGGATAGTAACTCTGTTAGGAAAAACCATGTTGCTGAAACCTACAGGAAAGTAGCTCTGTAAACCCACTCCTTTTAAAAATTAAATGTTCCTGCACTCAAAACCGTAAAAAAGACCTTGACGCAATATCTGGTAATGTCTCACTTTTGATTGCCACAGTATTCTGGCAACAGACTAAAACTCTTAACTTAATGCAAAAACTACAGTGTACTGACAATATGTGCAATGTTACACATTGCATTTGTTCAATCATATAACATTCTCCTCAGTATCCTGTCTTGGTTCTGCCTGAAAGTTCAAAGAAATAGCCATTGTCTCCCACTGTTTCAAAATTATCCACATCTCATTTTCCTCACAACCTTAACAGAAGCTTTGATACCTAGCACTTACTATTGAATTACCACTGTACTGAGCATCTTTTTAATTATCATCTTTCACTGTAACCTCTGCTGTTCTCTGAAATGCATTGCACAAGATGTTCAGAGTGTGTCATACAAGGATATTTCATAAGCAATTGTTTAATATGATGAGAGATAATGATTATCTTAGATTTAGATTCCTTATGTTGCAATACATATATGTAGAGCATTAATGAACTAGCCGAAATGATTTCAGAATGTAGAGATGTCATATACATAAGCAATTTGAGAGAGAAAATTTGTGGCCTAACTGTTCAAATTTCAAAACTATGCTTTACGTTTCATTAGCCATTATGCCACTGGCTAATGAAGGTGCTGCTCAAAAGCATAAAACACGATAAAGAAAGGTGATGTCTGAACATATCACTCTGTCACCATGGTTATGACATTAGGTTTCAAGTAAGAGGTAGTCATTTGTTTTTGAGTTCAAGTCTCATTCATCACCATTTTTTTTTTATTTTATTAAAAAAAAAATTTTTTTATCTTTTTTCTTTTCCATTTTATGATTTAGGCCTAATATTACAGCTTTTAGCCTACATTTTAAGATAATGTTTCAATTTATACACTTAAATCTTAACATATCAAATCAATATCAATAAAAATAACTGTTGCTTACTAGAGGTAGAATCATGGGTAATATTAATCAGTTGGGTGTCATTTATTCAAAGATTACTTGACTTTCATAATTCTTTAGTATGCATATTACAGCACTTCATATTAAATAAAAAAATTTAACTGCTTGACAAGAATTGAATCTGCAGCTATTGCCTTATGCATTACACCACACAAGCAGTTAAAGAGCTCCCATTAGAGTAGGCTACATAATTCAGGAAGGCAGTTAAGTATGTGTTACATAAATTAAATTTTAGGCATCATGTTAGTAGTAAGCTTATTAGCCCATTATATGTTGATAATGCATTCATTGTTGAGAAAGAGAATAAAACTTGAAAGCATTAAGCAAATTTCATATACAGTTCTTTAGTGTGTGTATCGCAGCACTTCACCGCCACGGGTGGCCGAGGTCGTTAAGGCACGGACTCGTGAGCGGGAGGTCTGCGGTTCGAATCCCGCCAGGACCGTCCTCCCTGACTAGGGTTTTTTCCAGGTTTTCCTTAGTCTTCATAACTGGCAAATGCCGGGGAGGTACCTAAACTTAGGCCTGGAACGCTTCCTTCCTTAAAAAAAAAAAAAAAAATATATCCTTTCCCAATTTGTCATTTCATCTCATGTATCATCAGTGTCCACCGCCTGTGGTGCCTCAGTAGTAAAAACGGGCGTTAAACACTACTCAAAAAAAAAAAAAAAAAAATCGCAGCACTTCATATTAAATTAAAAAAATAAATTCATGGCATGACAATTGAGCCTGTGGAATATCAGCTTTTGTGTTATGCTTTATGCCATACAAGCAGTTAAAGGCTCCCTCTAGAGTAGGCTACATAATGCAAGAAGGCAGTTAATAGATGTTCAATGTCACACTGTCATTAATTAGTTTAAGGGATATTATGGCACTAAATCTTGAAAATGCTGTTAATGAGCTACGGAAGGTTGATATTTCCATGCTTGCAAGGCAATTTTAAAGACATTGTAAATCAATTTTTCATCTGACTTGACTTTAACACTGACTTATCGGCATCTGATGCAAAAATGTTTAACACCATAAAACTGCATTATGTTTAATTGTAGACCATACATCCACATCTCAGATTACTTATATATGATATCTGTACGCTCTCTGAAATTATTTCGATATAGTTCATTAACATCCTGTATATATTGTGTTTTGCTGTAGAATTGATAATCACGTTATTGTTATTATCATTAATCTTTCTGTTGCCTTAATAGTAACATAGTGTTTTTTATTTTATATGTTTACTAATACAGTTACTTCCACTCTTTCATAATTTAATATTATATTGTTCATTCCCTTCTTATTATTACTGTTAAGTTATTTTTTCTATGTTTATTAGTGTACATTCATATTTCATATAAGTTTATATGTGTACTAGTATTGTCTGTGTTAGTGTTTGTTATAATTGTGTTATTGTATCTGAACTTAATGTAATTATTATTAGATTAGTAGAGTGTAAGAGGTGTAATGGCCATATCTCTGCCACAATAAATAAATATTATGCAATAGGTTCATTACCAGCCCATTACTTGTTCTGTACCAATAGAACCTTTTCATACTCAGCAAGTCTGCACATTGACTCTGTGATTCAACATTATAGAGCACTGCATTGTGTTCAGAAAATTCAAATGAAAACTCAGAGTGCAAATGTATTTATGATAGAGAATAAAGAGCACTAAAATTCCAATATAATAGTTACTGTCACAAAGAACCATGCTAATTGAAAATAAATATAATTATTTATTTGGATTCAGCTTTAAAAACACTAGATAAACTTATTATTTTTCTTGTTACATGCTAACCATTGTAATTATTCCAGATATATTGGATATTTAGAGTAATAAGATGCAGATAAGCAAATAATTGAGTTGCATTCATTGCAGTACTGAATTAACCTTATCACAGAATGGAGGCTACCATTATGTCATTAACCTAAAGTAACCCAGAACTTCCAATCATTTGGAAGGAAGGAACTTGCAAATGATTAATTGCTTTCATATGCCATAGATGCCAACCACATGGAGCAAGAGGGCATGTGCCCCTGAGGAACTCGTTGCTAGTACCCTAAGTCTCTCCTCTCCCACTCCCCAAAAGTGAGCAGGCTCTTCTTAAAGCATTAATTTTCTTAAGTTCTGTTCAACTTAGTGCTTAATTTGTGGCATGTTTCTGCTCATATCTGTATAGCTTTTAGCCTTATTCTTTAATAACCAGTTCATGTTAAACATACACTGATTGTTAAGCATTAAAAGCAGGTATCTAGCAATGATGAAAGCTCCAAGAATTCAAATCTTACCTATGTGTATATTGTTTTATTATTTTTGCAAGTAAAAATAATGTTTAATGTACATATGATAATATAACTTCCAATTGCAAACGCTTTTTTTAAATTTTAAGACATTTAACTCAGTTGATATGTTCCTAAATAAAACTGTAAATTGAATAATAAATACATATATTAATAATAATTTTTAAATAAAATAAAGGCATTTAATATTTTCTAGCTTTTTACGTTAGGATATTTACCAATGTGGCATTTACTTTAAAAACAAATTGAATAATTTAATGTTTTGTGTTTGAGCATAAATGCCCTCAAATTCAAATATATGTTGTCAATTAAAAGATATATTATTGCCATATATTAATCATTAATTTTACTTGCAAAAACAACAAATGAAAAATTCAAGCACAACGAGGATTCTAACCTAGGTAGTTCTTAATTGTCTGCTCAGACATCAGAGTTCATGGTCTGCACAAACACATTTCCTATTTTTGGTATAACTTGAACATAAATTGAAGACAGCATTGAGAATCCAATGTCAGCAAATGCTTTCAACGTTTTCCAATTTGGTCATTGTTTCTGGCCATTGCTCATTTTTTTTGTCTAAGGGTGTAGAGGGTATTGCTTTTGATCTGAGAAACTCATAACTGGGGAAAGTTGCATGTGTATTGTTACATGTGTTTGTTTAGATAAAACTTACATAAAGCAAAAGAATGCATTATATCAAGTGATAATTTCATATTAAAGTGTGGTTATTTTGTTTAACATTGTTATTGTTTATGGGCAACAATACCTGAGAAGACACTGCATATTGTACATGCAGCAGTTTCATTTGCTTAATACAAGCGAAGACAGTTGAGTACAGAATTGAATAGAATAGAATATTTCACTCAATCATTATAAAGAGTTTAACATATTAAAATTTTTAAAAATTGTAAATCTTTAAAAAAGTTTTCATATGGAACTAACACAGTGAAGCTCATGTGAATTGCATCTGTCGTCTTAACACTCTTCATGCTTCACTAACGTTAAAAATATAAGGAACCGGTTTCAAAGATATGTTATCTCCATCTTCGAACCATGGATGACTGGTGTGAAAGGTTGTTGTTGCATAGTATCAGAAGCAATGTTCCGCTCTGGTGAAACTTTTATGAACTTAAAATTTATATTTTCTTCTTTCAGAATGTCAAAATTCATCAAATGATGAATTTGTAGATGTATTGTAGATGTTTGTAGATGTAAATCTTTTCCCAAATGTCCAATTCTACTGGTCCCTGTACAGCTCTCAATAATTCAACTTTTTTCTTTATATCATGATTTTCGGTCCAAAAGTGATATGCCACCGCTGATTTTTCTATTTGTTTGTATTTTAAATTCCTCATATGTTCTTTAAGACGTATCCCCACATTCCTCTTGGTTTTTCTTATGTAGATCTTATCACATTCAGCACATGAAATCTTGTGAATTCCTGATTTTTTCTCCTTTGGGATATTATCTGTAGTATTGTCTTTCAAAAGTTGTTTAGACTAAATCTATTAGTGGAAGCCCATTTTATATTAACATCTTTAAATATTTTTTGAAATTTATACATCACTGTTGGGTTATATGTGCATTTTTAAAGGACATTTTTTCTTTAACTGCTGATAATGTAGTGCAATTTTCAATTCTTTTCTTCTCCTGGAATTTTTTAATCTTATTACGTATTAAGTCTTCATTACAACCATTTAAAATTGCTATTTCTTTAATTTTTTTATATTCCATGTTATATTCTTCTTTACTGATTGGCAAATTGATTGATATGCAGAATGATCAATTTGCCAATCAGTAAAGAAGAATATAACATGGAATATAAAAAAATTAAAGAAATAGCAATTTTAAATGGTTGTAATGAAGACTTAATATGTAATAAGATTAAAAAAATTCCAGGAGAAGAAAAGAATTGAAAATTGCACTACATTATCAGCAGTTAAAGAAAAAATGTCCTTTAAAAATTCACATATAACCCAACAGTGATGTATAAATTTCAAAAAATATTTAAAGATGTTAATATAAAATGGGCTTCCACTAATAGATTTAGTCTAAACAACGTTTTGAAAGACAATACTACAGATAATATCCCAAAGGAGAAAAAAGCAGGAATTTACAAGATTTCATGTACTGAATGTGATAAGATCTACATAAGAAAAACCAAGAGGAATGTGGGGATACGTCTTAAAGAACATATGAGGAATTTAAAATACAAACAAATAGAAAAATCAGCGGTGGCATATCACTTTTGGACCGAAAAACATGATATAAAGAAAAAAGTTGAATTTTTGAGAGCTGTACAGGGGACCAGTAGAATTGGATATTTGGAAGATTTACATCTACAAACATAAGGATCATTTGATGAATTTTGACATTTCGAAAGAAGAAAATATAAATTTTAAGTTCATAAAAGTTTCACCAGAGCAGAACATTGCTTCTGATACTATGCAACAACAACCTTTCACACCAGTCGTCCACGGCCGAAGATGGTGATAACATATCTTTGAAACCGGTTCCGTGTATTTTTAAGGTTAGTGAAGCATGAAGAGTGTTAAGACGACCGATTTAGTTTAACAAATGTTTTTACACTTCTACCATTGTTCCCAGAGTGCATATTTCTGGGATCCTACACACTCAACACCCTGGTTGTATATGTGTTAGATCCCACCCTCCCTTGTTCCTTTCCTATCTCCAAATACAATCTTCCTTAGCATTAATCATTCTTTTCACCATTTTTCTCTTACCTTCCTCCAAATTTTGTCAAAAATTCCTTGTTACCGTTTCCAAAAATGTTTAGTATCACAGTTTCTACCCGTAAATTGTTCCATTTCTTAATCTATACACCTTCTCTCCATTCTTTAGTTTCTGAACATTCAACTATAAAATGAAAATCCTTCTCTATTTCTCTACATAGTGGTTTTTTACTTTTGATCCACTTCTTAATATTCCTGCTCTACCCCAAGCAAATCCCTCCCATCCCTTTTTAATACAATTATATAATATTTTTCCCATCCTCAATTCTCATTCTTTCTTAAATTGTGTAGTAAACTATACTATTTCTTGCTTATCATCTATCCTTTACTTCACTTTATTCCATAGCCCTTGTCTACTCATTAATTGTTGTTCCTCCACTTCACCTATTCCAACTCTTGGACTGTTCTCTTCAGTTCAGCTAACCATCTTCTTTCTCCTTTAACTTTTTCTTGTATCTGTAAACAGTCTTTGACTATTAATGAATATCATTGTATGATTAGTTGAACTACACACTCTTAAAGCTTCACTTACTTTTTATAAATGTATGGAACCGGTTTCGAGAACATTTGTTCCCATCTTCAGCCATGCTAAGGTTCAACTGTCGGATCATTCATTGAGCTGTGGGAATGTATATTCTGCTCTGGTGGCGGTGTGATAAACTTGTAGTTTATGTTTTCATCCCCGACAATGTCGAAGTTCATTATGCTGTTTTTGTATTTGTAGATGTAGATTTTCTCCCAGGTTGCTAATTCCGTAGGTCCTTGTACTGATTTTAATAATTTTGTTTTATTTATTATGTCGTGATTTTGTGTCCAAAAATGATATGCTACTGCTGATTTCTCTATTTGCTTGTACTTTATGTTCCTGAAATGTTCCTTTAACCGTGTGCCAATGTTTCTCTTTGTTTTCCCTATGTAGATTTTTTCACATTCTGCACAGTTTATTTATTTACAAAATAATTATTTATTTACAAAATAAACTGTGCAGAATGTGAAAAAATCTACATAGGGAAAACAAAGAGAAACATTGGCACACGGTTAAAGGAACATTTCAGGAACATAAAGTACAAGCAAATAGAGAAATCAGCAGTAGCATATCATTTTTGGACACAAAATCACGACATAATAAATAAAACAAAATTATTAAAATCAGTACAAGGACCTACGGAATTAGCAACCTGGGAGAAAATCTACATCTACAAATACAAAAACAGCATAATGAACTTCGACATTGTCGGGGATGAAAACATAAACTACAAGTTTATCACACCGCCACCAGAGCAGAATATACATTCCCACAGCTCAACGAATGATCCGACAGTTGAACCTTAGCATGGCTGAAGATGGGAACAAATGTTCTCGAAACCGGTTCCATACATTTATAAAAAGTAAGTGAAGCTTTAAGAGTGTGTAGTTCAACTAATCATACAATGATATTCATTAATATGATTGGCTTCACTGTGTTTAAGTTCCAATTTTACATTTAAGTCTTTGACTATGTCTCCTTCTTCTCTCGATGCTATCTTATACCAATATTCCAAAATGCATTTAAATACCATGCTCTTCCTGCCAACTCTTTCCAATTCTATCATTGTCACCCTATTTGGAGTTGCCCACAGTAATTCCAGCATCATTTTACAAAATGCTCTGTGAAAATGGTCAATATACTCCCACCTTTTCTCTCTATCCCATACATCATTCTTGACTCAATGATTGAATGAAAAGAGGAAGGATATTTTTTGTAGATGTATAAAAGTTATGATGGTGTAGTGTCAGTGTAGGATAGTGTGGATTTTTTAGTTAAAATTGGTGGTGTCGAATCAAATACAAGACTAGCAATGTAAGAGGTGGCTGTTATGTTTAAAACAATATCTGAAGATTTGAACCAAGTGAAGGGTATGGAAAAGAGAATGGATAAGAAGTTAATAACAAATTGTTATCAATTGGATGGTTAGAAGAATAAATAACAAGTAAAATGGTGATTTGATAATAGATTAGAAAAAGTGGAAAGATTAGAAGAAGCAAATAGGAAATTAAAAATAATTTTTGGAATAGAGGAGCAAAGAGAAAAAAGAGTTTGGAAGGAGGTGGAAGATATGATAGAAGGGAAATTGGAAATAAAGCTGGCTGGCTGGCTGGGAAGCAAAAGATGCCTATAGGGTTGGAAGAATAGGTGTGAAGCCCAGACCAATATTGGTAAAGCTAGCTACAGTAAAATTTAAATGAGAGGTGTTTTATAATACAAAGAACCTAAATGGCACGAAAAAAATTTTATTATACAAGATTATGATAAGAAGGATTGAGAATTAAAGTTTGAGGTAATAAAGGAGATGAAGGTTAGAAATGAAGGAAAGAGAGCCTTTATACGGGGAACTCATTTATAGATTGACGGGAAACTACAAAAAGGATACAACAAGAACACATGTAAGGGTCAAATACAAGAACATAGGTTCATATAGAAGGGGAAAGAAGAAGAAAAGAAGAGGCAAATGATGTCAGAACTATGCAATAGAGAGATGAAGAACAGCAAGTAATGAGGACAAGACCAAGGTTACCAACTGAGAAAAAGATCAATCAACAGATGAAAGAGTCTTCTCTTCATCAGATGACAATGGGGATAGGGTAAGAATGGAAGTGAGATGATTCAGAAGGAGTATCATCGAAGATAGGAAGTATTTTATAACTGAAAGATCACATGAGAGATACAGCATAGGAGGGAAGATTGACAAAAACAAGAACAAAATTGCAACAATTTAGAGTGGATAAAGGGAAAAAGACATCTGGCGGTAGTTATGTTGTAATGTCGAAGGGTTATTAAATAAAGGTGAAATAATGCAAATGATGAAGTTAGATGATATGGCGGCAGTGGTAGAAACGTGGTAATGAACAATGCAGAGATTAATGTAAATGGTTTTGTTTATTTTGGTAGGAATGGAAAGAAAAAGACAGGTAAAGGGAGAGTATTGGGAGGGATTAGGTTGTTTGTTACAGAAGATAAGAAGCTTGGGGCAAAAGAAAAGAAGGGTGTAGGTTCAGATAAAGTATTATGGGTAGTGTTATATAGTGTGGCAAGAGAGAAGCAAAAAAATATAAGTATAGGGATCATATATAATCTGCGAGGTGTGTCAGATTTTTATGATCCCTAGTTATACAAATGGCTTGATAAAGAACTGGAGTGTTTAAAACAGAAGTATGATGTGATAGACTTTATGATAATGGGTGATTTTAATGCAAGGGTTGGAGAAGAATCACTACATGTTATCCCAATGAATGTGAATTAAGAAATGGCAATCAAATTGTGCAAAGGTGTAGTAGAGACAAGATAAATAATGGAGAAGTTAGTAAATTGATTGAATTTTGTGGGTAAACAATTTAATAATGTGTAATGGGTTAAGGGAATCAGATAAATGTGGAGATTTTACTTTTCATTAATCAAAACCGGCAAAGTATGATTAATTACTTGCTATGTTCACCAAATCTAGATAATGATAAAGTTTTGAATATTGTATTGAGTATCTACCATTTTCCTTTATTAGCAAAATTTCAAATTGGAGGCAAAGTGAAAGAAGATGATATAATTGATAGTTTAGAGCAGGAAAGAACTTTAGAAAAATGTATGTGGCAACAAGAGAGAAAGACTTATTTTGTAAAAAATTTGGATTAGATGAAGGTAGGAATGTAGAATTAAGAGCTTCACAACTAATTGGAGAAGGGAAATCTGACGAAGCAATGGCACAGTTAGAGAGGCTGATGAAAAGAGCAGGAAGTAAAATGGGAGGCATAGAGTGCATGACAGTCTGGGCAAGGGGCTGATACGATGAGTGTTGGCTAACAAAGAAAAAGATAGAAAGGGAGTTAAAGAGGTGGAAACAAACAGAAGAGATTTATGAAAGCAAGCAATTCTTAATAGCTAGGTGGGGTTAGAAATGTCTAATGGAAACAATAAAGAAAGAATGCAGTAACATAATTGGGAATCAGATCTATAAAGTGGCAATGGACGAGGACAGTAATAGAATATGGAAACTTGTGAAAAGAGTATCCGGCAGAGGGAGAAGAAAGATTAATTCAATAGGACCCAGTAGATGGAGGGACTATTTGAAGGAATTATTGGGGCCGGAAGGAATTTGACAGCACTACCAAAAATATTAGGGGAGTTTAATAATTATGTGAGAGAATTAGATCAGGAGGTAGGACAAAATGAGCAGCTTGTGCAACTAAAAAATAATAAAGATACTAGAACAGATGGCATACCAGAGGAATATTGGAAGGTGTCTGTGTGGAGGAAGAAAGAGTGTTGCTTGTTAAATTGTTTAATGCAATAAAAGAAGGTGGAAAGATTCTACAGTTGAGTACAGTGTTGACAATGTATGACAATAATATCATGTTACACTTTTTTATACTTCTGGCTACAGGTACAGAAAATAATCCATCTGCCGATGCAGATAAGTAAATATATTTAATTCAACTATGAAATATAATATTTAAGTAGGTACTTTATATCCCATAGGCATTCAATCATTTTTGTTATCATTAGTGACCCTGAAGAAATTTAGAAAACTCAGCATCTCTGTATATGCTAATCTTTTTTAACCTTACCTTTAAATCACAATTCAATAGTTGCTAAAATATGTGTAAGTGTGATTGTAGTAGTATTTGTTTTGTTATGATAACTGATCATTATTTTGGCCTGTGCAAAAAGTCAGTCCACTTTCTAAGCAAATAAAATAATGAAATATAACATTGAATTTTATTTGAAGAATTACCCTTAAGGTTGTGAAAACTCTTAAGTATTTTTTTGTTGTTCATTTCATTTTTTAAGTAAGGGTTCTTTCATTTTTGTCCCATCTTATGAATTTTCAAAAAAAGTCAATCCACTTTCTAAGCAAATAAAATAATGAACTATAAGACTGAATTTTATTTGGAGAATTACCCTTAAGGTTGTGAAAACTCTTAAGTATTTTTTTTTGTTCATTTCATTTTTTAAGTAAAGGTTCTTTCATTTTTGTCCCATCTTATGAATTTTCAAAAAATTTTGTTATTTTCCTTGGAGGATATTTTTTATTTGTACTTTTCTCTGTCTAAGGTTGAAGAATGCCACCCTCCAGTTCAGCCAGAGACAAATTATAGAGACAGTACTACCAGTGCAGACCAGCCAGCTCAAGAGATATCTGTTGTCAGCATTAAGAAAGAAGCCAAGGAACAGCTTCTTCCTAGTGAACAGTGTAAAGTTAATATCTGTGAAAATACAATTACAAAGCGCCCGCTAGAGGAAAGTTCTGGTGACAAAGTTGCAAAGAAAATTCGATATGCAGATGTTCAAAGAATAGAAAATTCAAATAATTTTCCCAACTCTCAGCAGCAGAACTCTCTGCATAATATAGATACAATGAGAAGTACAAAATCATCTTGTGCAAGCAGCAAGGACATTGCACCCCAGGAAGAAATTGTTAATTATGCAAGCACATCTTGCACAAGCAATATGGACATTGTGCCTCAGGAAGAAATTGTAAATTCTAGTGGAAGTAAGAATGAAGGAAATGAGGCTTTAAACACTAAACTTGTCATTGTTAAGGATACATCGAATCAAAGTATTTTAAAAGAACCTTACCATAGAAAAGAATTGACAGATAGAATAAATAATAAAAGTCTTTCATCCTCTGAGCTTTTTGTTAATAATGCTATGTTGTGTAAAGTTAAGAATAACTCATCAAGTGCTCGTGATATAAGTGAGTTTAATAATTCTGAAACAACTGTTAATAATAGTGAGCACATTCCTGCTGCTAACAATGTTACTACTCATAGAAGGAACTTAACTTTACAGGAGGAGCATTCATGTGCTGCACTTGATGCAACCATTAAGTTACAACATGGAAATGTGGAAGATGGTCCTGTAGAATGTGGTGTAAATCGGTTAGAATCAGATGTTGGCTCTACATTCAATGCAGAAACCAGTCATTCTTCAAAAATGGTTATAAATGACACAGTTAACCAGAGAGTTGATGTTAATGCAGAAGAAACTAATGCAACCAGATACAATGAATGTAACACTGTTGATCATCGAGAGGTTCAAAGAAATGACACAGTTTCTGTTATTACCATAAGTGACAGTGATGATGAAATGGCTGATGAACGACTTAAAGAAGTTTTATATGCAAACTCAAAAGAAAAACATTCAGAAGTTAACAGCATCAATCAGAGTAATAAATTAGAATTGTTTGATTCAAATGAAATATCTACTAGAAAAGAGCATAAAAATCCAAAACATGACAGTGGAATAATTAATATTAGTTCAGGAAAAAATGAAACAAATCGAGGAATGGTGCTGCCTTCATCAAGTGTAGTCGCTAATCTGGAAGAGAGTCAGGCACAAGGATCAAAAGTAACTAACTCATATCATGTTTCTGAAGATCCAAAAATTTCTAGAGCAAAACCTGTAGTATTTCTGGAAAGGATTGATGATGAAAAAATTTGTAAGTATGCAAGGCAGGAAGAGAATTGTAAATCTAACTATTCTATGAATGAAGAAATAATTGAAATTAGTGATGATGATGATGATGAATTGTTTCCTTCCTGTCAGATGTTTCAACCTGTACATGTAAAATCTGAACCAGCAAATGATATGGAGGAAGACAAAGCTGATATGTTCTATGATGAAGTTGATGCTTTAATTTATGTTGATGATTCTGAAGACAGCAATAGTGAGTGGTTTGCAAAGCTATCACAGCAAGAATCAGTAGAAGTTGATGAGCCTAGGAGCATTGCTAAAATTAGTGTGAATAAAAGTGAGGAAGAAGAGCATGTTAATGATGGCAAAGTAAGCTCATCTACATTAAATCATGTTGAGACTAAACTTCAAAATTTTGAAAAAACAGATATCCTTGTAAATAAAGAACATGATACACAAATAAAATTGAAGAAGAAACCATATGGTAAACCAGAGATAATTGCAGCACCACCCATGCCACCCCGAAGAGCTCATCAAAGAGGCATATCAGCAGATGAAGCCAAAAGAATTTATGAAGAAAAGGCAGACCAGAAACATGCTAAAGAAGTAAGAGAGGACAAAAGTGCTAAAGCAATACCAAATAAAAAAGCAGCAAATAAGAGATCAAAAATAGAATCAAGTAAAGAAACAAGAAGGGAACAGTCTACAGTTAGACAAAATGCAGAACCAGATGAAAAACCTGCAAGTAAACGAAAGAGGCGTGTTCATTCAGCCCCTCCTCAAAGCTACAACATATCTAAATCAGATAAAAAAAAAATAATTGATGAAAGGAAAGAAAAGCTAAAAGCTATTTCCAAGAAACAGGAAACAGAAAAAATTGTTGTAGAAAACCCCACTTCATACAATGCAACAACCAGGTCCAGTGCTGAAGTACGAGTAAAGTTTACTAAGAAAAATAGAGGAGCATTCCTTACAGAGACTGTTAAGCATGATGTTGCAGAAAAGCATACATCAAAAAAGAAAAAAGAAAGCAACACTAAAGAAAAACATTGTTTTAAAAACAAACCTCAAGACATTCGGGCCAAGCCTTCCTCTACTTCCACATATACATCTAAAAAAGATATTCGCAAACTCCCAAAGATTCCAAGACTTTCAGAAAAACCTTCCACATCTGTACAAAATGAAGTGAAAGAGCTTACATCCAAAACTGGAAAAACACGCACTGCAGACAAATATGCAACTGCAGAACTTGTAAATATGGAAGTAAATACTGAAGGACCTACAAAAAGTTTCATTGGAGCAACATCCAGTACTGCAGACAGGTCTGAGACTGTAGAGTTCATGAATGAGGAAATAAACACTGAAGGTCGGAAGAGCTCCTTACAAGATCCTGTTTCTACAGTTTATAAAAATAAGAAAACAGTTCGATTCAGAGAAGGATGCAGTTTAGTGGAGATACGTAATATAGAAAAATTGGCTTCACCTCATCCAGTTGGCCGTGTTAAAGATGCAGCTATACCAAAAAGGCCCATTCCTTTGCAGCGTGTCTTTAAGGGTCCATCAGAAGAAGAAATTATATACACAATAGTTAACTGGAATCCTGTCTGGCTTAAGGTAAGACTTATAAAAATTTTGTTATTTTGTGTGAAAGAAAGTTGAGATGTGATTTAAAGTGCCTGCAAAATTAGTTATTGTTTGGCATGTATTGGATATTTTGTAATCTATTTTAGTAGGTAAGTGAAGGGGAAAGATGTAGCCATGGCACCCAAGCAAAATGCAAGATGTACTGCAGTCCTGATATTCCTAATATGTATAAGGAATAATTTTAAGGCTCATTAAATTTGCCACTACATCCTTCTGCGCACCTTTTTTGAACTACCTAGAAACAGGTAGCAAACCATTGCACTTATAATGCATCTGTGAGAAACTCAAAATGTAAACAGAGAAAATGTTCTCTCACTGAGCACTTCCCTACTACTATGATGAAAGGGTGAATTAACCTGGACAGACAGGTGTTCTTTCACCTCTACTTTAGATATTGACCAGTAATCTGCTGGAATGGATGATTGGTATAGGATTTACAGATGTTGCATTGCTACTTAGAGGAAAGTTTATCATCACTGTCTTAGGAGTGCTTCATGATAATGTACAGTTAAGAAAAATTATGTAAATATTAACAATTTGCCTGATACCTGTTTTAATAGTCCTCTGCTCCTGGATACCTAATAAACAGAAATGGACATTTAAATTAGCTGGAAATGTAAATTTTCCACATTGTAAAAAATTAATATTTTCTTTAATTGTTAAAATATGTTAATGAAACAAAAAAGGAATTAAAAATATTTCATGCATGACATGTGGATCTTTCAAGTAACACTGTCATGTTTAACAAAATTTTGAACACTGTTAAATTATGGAGCATAGTTTATAAGTAATTTTTATTCTTAAACTACTGTAATTTCATCTGATTTAAGCTGTTTATCAAGTGAACAAAACTATATCTCTATGCGTGTTTTGAAAGCCAGAATAACCTTTCAGTGCTCCAGGCTTAACACAAAACATTCATCCCACAATTTCTCATTTTTTCTGTTTCCTCCCCTTCCACAAAGGCTGTTGTTTAAACTTGCTAAATGTATTAGCTCTTCAAACCAACAAAAAAAAGCTTTATCTAAGAAATAATAGATCAATGAAACCTTGTGATGGAAATAAAAAAGTCAAATTGGAAACAGTATATAAAAACAAACAGGTTCTTAAAGCATTTTGATATTTGTGAAACAAGGTGTGTCTGCTATACTACATTTCAGGGTGTAAATCTTCTTTCAATTTTAGGAAAGGTTTTTAACTGGAATTCTAGAAAGTAGATTACAGAAATGGATGGAGAAAGAGAAGAAATTATCAGAGTTTCAAACAGGTTTCAGAGAAGGGAGAAGAACATCAGATAACGTAAATTATATCTAATCTGTCATGTAACACACTCTTATGCTTCACTTACTTTTAAATATGGTGAGACCAGTTTCGAAAAGACATCCTCTCCATTTTCAACCAACTTGACGACTGTTACGAGAAATAACATCTATGAGGACCTGTGGCTCTGTCCTGGTGGTGTTTTTTTTCTTTATAAACTGGAAATTTGTATTACATTCTCCAGTTTATAAAGAAAAGAACACTACCAGGACGAAGCCACAGGTCCTCATAGATGTTAGTTTCTCGTATCAGTCTTCAAGTTGGTTGAAAATGGAGAGGATGTCTTTTCAAAACTGGTCCCACCATATTTAAAAGTAAGTGAAGCATAAGAGTGTGTTAGACGATAGATGAGATATAATTTACATTTAACAAGCTTCACTGTGTGAGTTCCAACAGAATTTTTTAAAAATGTCTTAAGTTCTTAAATGAATCAGATGTGTTTGCAATAAGGACAATTGTGAATAAATAGCAACAAAATGGGAATGTTTTACAAAGTATTTATAGACTTTGAGAAGGCATTTGATACCATAAATAGAAAAGCATTGCGGTTAAAATTGAAAAGGAAAGGGGTAAGCAATACTTTACTAAACTAGTACAAAAGATGTATAGGGAGAAATGCTGATGGCCTGAGATGTTAAAAAGCATCCATAAATAAATCAAATAGAACTTATTTTGTGTCAAATTTTCAGGTAATAAAGTAACCAATTATATCCAGAGTAAAACAGGAGTAAGACAAGGCTGTAAATTAAGTCCAATACTGTTCAATCTCTATGTTGATGACATTATGGACAAGACTAGAGAGATAAGATACAACTACCAGTAATAAACCATAAAAAATATTACATTTGCTTTTTGCAGATGATTTGGTAATTGCATCTATATCTAGTGGAGGATTGAGAATTGAAGTAGTGAATGTTTTTTGTAAAGAAAGGGGATTAAAAGAAATCAAAGATCATAGTTTTAAAAGATGTTATAAATTGAGAAAGGATGAGAAATGGCAGTTAAATGAAAGAGAAATAGAGGTGGCAAGGAAATTAATTATCTAGGGATAAGATTAAGTTCTAATGGAAGTTGGAATGAACAGAAAAAAATGGCAATCGCAAAAGGGAAAACAGTTATGAGGGTTATAAGAGCATGTTTAAGAAAAATTCCAGATATAAGAGTGAATTGGCTGCAAAGAATTTACACAACCATAGTAAAATGTACAAATGTTATATAGGGCAGAAATATGGGGTGTAGAAGATGCATGGAAAGGTGTTGATAAAATAAATAGATGTTTTGGTAAACTGATCTTTGCCTACAGCATCCCCAAATGGTAGAGCAACTAGAATTAGGTAGGTATTCTATGAAGATAAAAAAAATTGTTACAAGAATTATGAAATACTTATTCATACCACATTGGAAGAGAGTGATATTATTATGGGAATGTTTCAGTATCCAAGAGAAATGTGAGAAATTTGACACAAAAGGTTTAGGAAACTAATGGATGTATAGGGAATACCAAAACAGAGAATTCTAGAAACAAGTAAGTCTAAGATTGGAAGATTTTGAACAACAAGAAATATTTGGTAGTATGGAAGAAAAGAGTTCATTAAGACTATATAAGAAAATAAAAATAGTATGAGATAGGGGAAAATATATGGAACAGTGTGATAAGGCAGGTCAGGAAGGGTTTGCTTGGGCTAGAACTGGAGTTGTGAATTTAAAAGTGTTAAGATGTGGTAAAGTTGTTGAAAAATGTCCAATGTTTGGAGAAACCAATATGGATTTTCATTGTTACTGTAGGCAAATAAAGTTATGGAGAGAACAGACTTGGCAACAAAAATAGAAGAATTTAGATGGGGAAATATTAATTAGAAAGATTTTAACTGCAAAAGAAGAGAAGAATGTAAAAATGATAGGGGAACTATTTTGGCAAAATTAGAGAGAAATAAGAATGACTAAGAGAAAGATAGAGGGAAACATAACTTTAGAAGTATGTTAGGTCAGATAACTATAAATAAGGATAGGGTAATAGAGCAATAAATATAATGGTCACCGATACACTAATAACCTGGAGTTGTGTGTTTTGGGATCAGAATATAAGCAAGCAACTCTAGAAAGAAAATATCTAAAGGAGATTAGTACGATTAGTATTATTTTATTTTTATGTTATTTTGAAATGATTGATAAAGTGAGTATAGCATGTATTATATCATTGTTCCGCCCCCAAAACCACTATGTGCAGAAATGTCGGTTTTTAGCATTTTTAATGATTTAGGCACAATTTTCTATTGCGGATTCGTCCTTAAGACGAGAAATGCGAATACCCATTCCTTATCTAGAAATAAAAAAAACTGCTTTGTGCATATGAGAAAAGTTTTCCTGTTAAAGGTGCGATGTGCGAAAGACAGCACATAGTTGTATTTGTCCTTGAAACTGCAAGTGAATGTTGAGCTTGCAAATGCACTATTGTAACAGAGTCGTCTTACAGGCAACTTCCGGTTTTTGCCATTTGTTTCCTGGTGACAGCAGTAATAAAGAATGTTGTGTGACACCTGAGATTTACTCTGATGAAATAAACAATGAAAACAGATAGGTTATATTTGTTCAATATACTAGCAACATTCCACATGCCTTTACACATTCGATCATATTTTCAATAACGTTTGAAAAGACACTGTGCATTATTATATTTAAACTTGATTATCCAGCCTTCTAAGTAATTCAGTTATAATCGTGTTACAGATAAAAACATCAACAGTCGGGCAATTAAGCTGGTGAGGATGGCCATTAAATTGGCATCAGATAACCGTTTTTGGCATGTGAATACGTAATATGGAAAAAAAAAAAAAAAAAAAAAAAAAAGGCTTTTATTGCAAGACTGATATATTTTCAGGCACCTATACAAAGAAGATCACATTTAGATCCAGAAAGTTCCTATAGGCAGAATACATGTGGTTCTGAACACAGATGGAATTACATTTTGCCAGGAATTCTTTTCTTTCTGTCCTGTGCTTAACAAAAAACTCTCTTAGTTCGCAAATAAAATCCAACAATGAAACTCAGAATGATAATACTTCACATGAATTGGACGAAGAAGACAAAAGGGCATGTTTACAGATGCTACCAAAAAGACGGAAGAGAGAGTTGTCATGCCAGAAGAGGATACTACAAATTGTACATAACTAAAAAGGAGGAAGCAAGAGCTGCTAAACAGAGTGCTATAGCCTCAGCTTCTTGTTGCAACTATGGATGTACTGAGCATCTTGACTTGCCCCAAATTATTAGTGTCAAAACAATATTATAACCAGAAATTGCAAATACATAACTTTACAATATATGTCACTAACAGCAAAGATGTTCACTTGTACATATGGCATGAAGGAAAGGTAATATCAAATGTGTTTATGTATTGCTGACTTCATAAGGATAAGGATAAACATCATTTACAAGAAAATTATTCTTATTTGTGATAGATTTGCATATCAGAACAAAAATAAGAGTCCTGGCAAGTATCCTGGCTGATATTTCCTAAATTCAAAACATAGAAATTGAATAGATAATACTGGAGAAAGTGCATACAATGATAGAGGTTGATTCAATGCACTCCACTCTAGAACATCTATTTACTCCACCATTGTATTCATCTGTTTACTCTGTAACAAGAATAGAAGGGGGAAGAAGAAACAAAAACAATAATCAGCCTTATGATATTCATTATGTGAAATATAGTTTTTTCAAAAATTACGAAAAACAGGAATTCAATTTTCAATCAATCAGGCCATGGAGGAAAATAGGCGATCTCTCAGTGGCAGAAATAATAGCCTTAAAGTACATAGAAAAAGAAGAATTGTATAAGATTAGGCACACATATCCCTGGAAACCACTTCCAAAACAGAGAAAAATAAATGAAAAGAAGGCCAACATCAAGTATAATGAAGAGATGAAAATTGATCCAAGTAAATTTTTAAGCCTTCAGAGCTTGAAACCTTTTATGCATAAAGACCATCAGCTCTTCTATGCCAAACTGAAGAAGGGCTAATTTAATCTGAAATAAATATAAACATTTTAATATATTGTTGGTATGCTAAAAGACATTTTTTTTTTTTTATTGATTTATTTATGGACGCTCTTTAACATCTCAGGTCATCAGCATCCCATTCAACTCAGGGTGTGAAACGGCTGGCAAATTTTTGCTCAGAGGCCTCTCTTTCAGGCTTGAGGTTCTTTTTCGTGCCGTAAATGTACAACACAGGACTCATGGCTTTACTTCCCTTCCGAAGGAAGCCATACTTAGGAGTTTTATGCCTGAAAAAGTCCATCGGTCCTGGCTAAAAGACATGTAGTTATTAAAGTGTAAATTGAAACTTACACAATGAAGCCAACCATATAATTGATATTATTGTATAATTTAGTTGAATTATACACTCTTAATGCTTCACTTACTTGTCATAATATATAGAACCAATTTCAAAAACATTTCATTCTCATCATCAGCTAAGTCAACTGAACAAGACAAGTAAGTGAAGCATTAAGAGTGTGTAGTTCAACTAAATCATACAATAATATAAATTATTATGTAGTTACTTATTTGTATTTTAAGTTCTGCTATATTACATTTTTTGTTGTTAAAGTAGAAAATCCTGCATCATTATGAGTAAATTTATAAGTAATTAAAATGTAAATTGGAAATTGCACAGTGAAGCAATCATATAATTGATATTATTGTGTGATTTAGATATACTACACGCTCTTAATGCTTCATTTACTTGTTATAATGTATAGAACCGTTTCAAGAACATTTGGTTTTCATTATCAGCTAAAATTCAACTGTCAGATAATTCGTTGAGCTGTGGGAATGTGTATTCTGCTCTGGTGGCGGTGTGATAAACTTGTAGTTTATGTTTTCATCCCTGGCACTGTCAAAGTTCATTAGACTGTCTTTATATTTGTAGATGTAGATTTTCTCCCAGCTTACTAGTTCCGTAGGTCCTTGTACTGATTTTAATAATTTTGCTTTATTCATTATGTCGTGATTTTGTGTCCAAAAATGATATTCTACTGCTGATTTCTCTATTTGCTTGTACTTTATGTTCCTAAAATGTTCCTTTAACCGTGTGCCTGTGTTTCTCTTTGTTTTTTCAATGTCATTCTATACATTTTACTTTGTAAATACCTGTTTTTTTCTCTTGTGGAATACTGTCATTAACATTGTCTATCAGTTAGTTTTTAGCATTAAATCACGGTGCCAACCTGATATTAAAATCTTTAAGAATATTCTGAAATTTTTTTGTAGCCCATGAATGATATGTGAATTTTTTAAAAATGAGCTTTATCTTTTCTTGCTGAAAATGTTGTGGTTTCTTTGATACATTTTTGTATCTTGAATTTCTGCATCTTTTTGTGTACTAGTTCTTTTTTAAAACCATTTTTAACCACTGTTTCTTCTATTTGTTTGTATTCATTAAAATATTCTTCTTTGCTAATTTGTAGGTTAACTAGCAGGTGTGTTAAACTGTTGATAACTGTCTATTTGTGTTCTGTGGGGTTAAAACTGTCAGCTTTGATGTGATTATCCGCATGTGTATTCTTTCTGTATATTCCAAATTCCAGATTTTCTTGACGTTTCATTATTTTAATATCTAAGGATGGCAGCATGTTATCTGTTTCTGTTCCATATGTAAATGATATGTTTCTATCTTGTATATTCAAAAGTTTTAAGGCATCATCAATGAGTTTTTTGTTAACTATGGCAAATATATTGTCGACATATCTGTACCATACCTTAAATATGTATGGAAAAGCTGTGTTGATGTATGTTTCAAATCTGCTCATGAAGAGGGTAGCTAGAAATGGAGATAAGAGGCTGCCCATTGTAAGTTCTGCTTGTTGTTTATAAAATTTTCCTTTGAAAGTAAAATAGATTTGGTTTATGCAAATTTCTGTGAGTTTGATGTATTTTTATATGTGTGTATCCTTAATTCCACTTGTTTTAAGCCAATCATGTAGATAAATTAGGAGTTTTTCTTTTGATATGCTTGGGAACAGAAATTCTACATCGAAATATATTAGAGTGTCAGAGGGATGTAGTTTTTATGTCCTTAATTTTTTGTATTAACTTAATTTTTTATACTCCTGCTTTGAAATTTAGGTAATGTCTTGAATCTATTAGCTAACCATTTTGCTAAATAGTAAAAAGGAGTATTGATATTGTTAATGATGGGACACATATCATTTCCAGTCTTGTGAATTTTAGGTCATAGAAAAAATTAAAATTCTTGATTTTGATTAAAAAGAGGAAAATAAGAGGCATTATGTGGTGATATGTTTATGTAAAGCTAATAATTTGACATTATTAACATTACTTTTAATGGAAACTTAAAATTGAGTAGCAGCAATTTGAATTTGAAAGGAAATACTTGCTGCAACTTGTACTTCACTTCTATGAATCTCATTTGTTGTAACTATTATATTTTTAGAGAAAATGTGATAATAACAATGTATATAAATATCTATTGTGAGTTATTGATAAAATATTACTATTTAAATCACCTGTACTTTCACTGTTATCACATAAACTACCACATATTCTATTTCAAGTTGATGATCAAATGTCTATTATTTGTTAATAAAATGATAATATTAATGATAAAAACAAGTAGTAATATCATTGCACATTGTATCACTATGATTCATAGTTGCAATAATTGAAACACGGCAGAAAATGCCACCAATAATGTTCATCTGTGCAGTCAGCTGACAGTGTGGGAATTGAAGGTCACACTCGCTTTCATGCATGCTATTTATGATGTTATAGATGGTGTCTTTTGTATAATTGATTAAATTTCTATACATTTTATTTTTATCTAACTCATAAGATGCATTTCAGTATTAATACTATGCACAGCAAAATATACTGTCCCCATCAGCTCAGTTAAAACCCACTATGTGCAATAAAATCTGAAATTGTTGTAATTTTTTATCTTTAAACAGCAACAATTTGTAGAATATGTCTACAATAAAATATTTTAAGAAATGCAAAATAATGGTAGTAAAAATGACTTTACAAATCAAGGAAATTAAAAATTACAGCATTTTTTATGTCTTGAAAATTTTGTTAAGATGCACATAGCAGTTTTTGGAGGTGCAGCAACAATATTATGTACTCTGTTCAGATATATTTTCAATAAGTTTCAATTTTGAAATTTCAAAAACAGCAAAAAACTTGTTTTTTTATTTATGTGCTTTTAGCCTTTGGACTATTTTTGTTAATCATTTAGCATTGCCCAGGGTACAGTGGCTTAAGGGGTGTCATGGATGTAAACAATGTTGTTCCCATGCCATAGAAGCAATAGCATGAAATATTGACCTAAAACTCCATCAGTAATAGAGAGCAGAAAACTGAACAGTGCTTAGCAGACAACAAAAAATATTGTATTTCAATGGATCTCTTCACACATTAGATTAACAGGAAATGAAATAGCTGATTTACTAGCAAAAAGGGGAAGAAGAACCCTATGCCAAAACCAATAACACAAGAAATCAAAACAAAACTTGACCAAACTCATCTAAAAGATATTAAAACTACCAGCAACATAAAAAGTAAATAGACATAGACATACAAAGAAAGTTTCCATATATTGCTGATCATAGTGCAGCTGTAGCCAGATTTAGGATTATGACAGGCCAGGAATGCTTAGCACACTATATAAACAGGATGAAAATATTGGATACAGACTTGTGTATATTATGTAACATAGATGTTACCAAGAATATCTACTGAATAAAGAGAGACAAAGAGTGCAGGATATAACAAGCCTATATTGGTAAACAAAAGAAAATTTGTGTAATTACCAATATCTGGCCTATACGAAGGCAAGTCAACTAAGGCTGAGAGTTATTTTTTTGTATTGTGCACAGCAAAGAAACGTTGTTCAAACAAAGTTACATGATGAAAACAGACCAGAAAACAGATTGGTTGACAAAAACAGAAGTTTGCTTATACATGCATCTTTATACAGGGGATGAGGAAACTATGTCAGTCACCAGTCACCTCCATACAAAATGGAGTTATTTGTGAACAATGTACTGCATTAGAGTTTTTTGCTTTCGTTTGCAGAAATCCGACATGGAAGCTTACAGATTGTTGCAGCAAGCATATGATGATGTTCTGTCACAATCCACAGCACTTCAAAGGCTCAATGAATTTTAGAAGGGCTGTGTTTCAACAACAAAGCAAGGTGCTCCAGCAACAGCAGTAAATAAAACCATGATTAACAAAATTGGCATCATTGTTTGTGAAGATCAACAAACAATAATTGGCATACTTACAGACATGTTACACATTTCGCCTGGCAGTATATTTTTGATTCTGCATGATCACTTGAACATGAGATGCATTTGTTCGAAATGGGTCCCAAGATTACTGACTCCTGAACAGAAGATGGTGCAAGTGGAAATGTGTAGGTAACTTCAAATGTGTCCTCCATATTCTCCAGGTTTAGCTCCCTATGACTTTTATCTCTTTCCCTGTCTGAAAAAGGACCTGAGGGGGAGTGTTTTGGTACTTTCCAGGTCATCATGAAAAAGGCTGAGGTGCTTTTGAAGAACATGTCAAAATATGGCTTCCAGCATGTATTCCAGGACTGGCAGATGCATTGGGCAAAGTTCATTCAACACAACGTAGAATACTTTGAAAAAGACCACACTAATCTGGACCCAGCCTAGTGTATTCCATGCATAAAAAAAAAAAAAACGTGCTCAGTCTTTTTTGATTAGCCCTTTTATCATTATAATGTCACAAAGTAATAAACCAGCTCACAAACTTCTTTAATTTTTCCTTAAATTTAAGTAAAGTAAAAAAAAATTGTTAAGTTTGAATATGATTTTAAAAGTAGAGAAATAAATCTGTGCATGATACAATGAATAATATCTAGAATCAGCATAGTAATGCTGAGTTCTTTAAATTTTACACTAATTGAAACAATTTCCAAGTCACACCATTAATCAAATAAATAAATATTAAGCCAAACTGAACCCACACACATCAAAACAACCTCTAAGCAGCAGGCAATGGTTTCAATTTAAAAGTCTCGATCCATACTTCAGTTAGTATTTTCTTGAAGGGACTTTGAAATGCTCTCACTATAGAATAGCTGAAATTTTTGAAGTAGTTATTGCAATCATTCCATACAAGGAGAATACAATTATAATCTGAAAATTAAAAAGCAACAGAAATTGAATTCAATGTATGATACTAAGACATTTGAGCTGGAACTGTATCTTCTTTGTAGTTTTTATATGCTTTACCAGCAACTTGTAAGTTTTTTCTACTTCACTCTTTTCCACTCGTTGCAATTAATTAGCCATTTTTTTCCTTTATTGAGATGTTCATCACATTTGAAACAGATGATGTGCTCATGTTGTCCCTAGAGTGCAAAAAAAACTAAGTTATGGAGGAGGGATCAGGTGTTTGAAAAGTAATATAGTCTGAAAAATAATGATTTGGCAATTAGAATGTTTAGCAAAAATGGAATAGAGTTTATTACAGAGGTAGAAAAGTATTTAGGAACGGTAAGAGAGAAATGGTTTAAAATTATGAGGAAGGGAGATGAAGTAGTTAATTGAAACAAAAATTGGATTTCTATACACAAATAAGGAAGATGTTAATGTATATAATATTCCAGAGGAATGACCAACTCTAAAGATAGAGTAGTTATAAGGTTGGTGAAATTCAATTATGTAATTGAAATTGAAATTTATTCAAAATATCATAATAGACTATGATATACTACATTCAAATATACACATGCTTATCAATCCATTACAAAATGAGATCCAAAAATACACAAAAAATAATACTAATCTTACTTATTAAATATGTTCTTTCTAGAGTTGTCTATTTACATTTTGATTCCAATACACACAACTCCAGGTTATTAGTGTATTGCTGACCATCATATTGCTGTATCCTTGTTTATGCAGTTACATTTCCCTCTATCTCTTAGCCATTCTTATCCATTTCTTTCTAATTTTACCCAATTAGTTCCCCTATCATTTTTATATTCTTCTCTTCTTTTACAGTTAAAATCTTTGTAATTAATGTTTCCCCATATAAATTCTTCCATTTTAGTTGCCAAGCCTGTTCTCTCCAAAACTTTGTTTGCCTACAGTAACAATGAAAATCCGTATTATTTCTCCAAAAATTGGACATTTTTCTACAACTTTACCACATCTTAACGCTTTTAAATTCGTAACTCCAGTTTGCATAACTCCATGCAAACCCTTCCTGGCTGCCTTGTCACATTGTTCTATATATTTTTCCCTACCCATACTATTTTTATTTCCTTATAAAGTCTCAATGAACTCTTTTCTTCCATACTACCAAATATTTCTTGATGTTCAATATCTTCCAATCTTAGGCTTATTTCTTTCCAGAATCATCTATTTTGGTATTCCCTATACATCCATTAGTTTCCTAAACCTTTTGTGTAAAATTTCCTGTGCTACATTGGAAAAACAAAGAGAAACATAGGTACACGGTTAAAGTAACATTTCAGGAACATAAAGTACAAGCAAATAAAGAAATCAGCAGTAGCATATCATTTTTGGACACAAAACCATGACATAGTGAATAAAACAAAATTATTAAAATCAGTACAAGGACCTATGGAACTAGAAACCTGGGAGAAAATCTGCATCTACAAATATAAAGACAGTCTAATGAACTTCGATAATGCCAGGATGAAAACATAAACTACAAGTTTATCACACCAGAATACACATTTCCACAGCTCAACAAATTATACGACAGTTGAATTTTAACTGATGATGAGAACCAAATGTTCTCAAAACCGGTTTTCTATACATAATGACACGTAAGTGAAGCATTAAGAGTGTGTAGTTCAACTAAATCATACAATATATTAATTATATGATTGGCTTGACTGTGCAAGCTCTAATTTACTTTTTAATTAGTAAAATGTAAATTTAATTGTAATGTTGTTTGTGGTAATAAAAGTCATCAATTCTTTTGCCTACAAAAAACATTCAATAGCTTATTGCTATTGTGTTCATGAAATTTCTTAACATTTTTTTACTTAAACTATCATTGAGCTGGATTTTGCTGACTCCTACGACCACTATTATTAACTGATATGTTTATAAAGCATTCCATATCATTTTGTAAACTATTTACTGAATTTTCCTCATGGAAATAATTATGCTAGGTAACAAATTGTCATCTTTCTTATTACTATTCATTATGTAAAATCAATGTGCTAAACACTAATATATCATTAGTTCCCCCCCCCCCAAATGTTGATGCTTTTTTATATTTTATCAATTGTTGAATCATTTTAAATTTATTGATTGTACAAGTTTAAAGTAATTTGTAGTAGTTGGCAGATAAGTTATGTTTAAATTTCATTATTATAAAACTAGAAGACTTCAGTATAGGAACATCTTTAACAAAACATCAATTTACAGGGATATTTTGCACAAAATCCTTTCTGTTTGTGAATTTAGCTGAGTTCTGTGTTATAAATACGGTTGATTGTTATTTTTTAAGTGAAAAATTTCAGTACCTGTGTTCCTTACCAAACTTTTTTCTCTTAATGGTCTGTTTGAAAACATGCAGATTCCTCATGAAACAGACCAGTAACATCTTTTTATAGATAATTCAAGTACAAGTCCCAAAGCTATCCAACTCCACAATGGCAACAAATTTTTTTCCATTCTGCTCATCTCAAAGAAACTTAGGATTATGTCAAGCTACTCTTGGAAAAACTCAACTATGGACACTACAAGTGAAATTTGTGGTGATTTTAAAATGTTGGGGTTTCTTTAGGGGCTTCAAGGTTGGTACTAAGTATTCTGGCTTCGTCTGTTTACTGGATGGCAGGGCGGATGACCAGCATTGTATGAGGAAAGGCCAACAAAAAAGAATTGGTTCCAGGCACACAGAATGTAAGAAATGAATCCCTTGGGTTCAGAGAGAAGATCCTGGTTACCTGCTCTCCTTATCAAACTTGAACTTGTTAAGCAGTTTAGCTTTGAATAGTTATGCTGAGGCTCTAAGTCTCATCAAACAAATGTTCCCGAAGTTATCTGAAGCAAAATTTAAAGATTGAATTTTTACCAGCCCTCAGATTTGAGTGATGTTACAATTGTATAGATATAATGACTCTTAATGTATGTCATACTTGGGAAGCTTTTAGAATTGAGTTGCAATGGTTTTTGGACAACAAAAGTGATGATAATTTGATAAGAGTTGCTATTTGCTTGGATGTAGAATGTCAGTTGAAATGTACTATTTATTTTCTCATATTGATTTTTATAAACCAAATTTAGAAGATGTAGGTGATGAACATGGTAAATGCTTCTATCAGGATGCTAACCTTTGGAAAGAAGATATCATAGAAGATTTTGGAATCGTGCTATGATGGAAGACTATGGATGGGACAAGGGGTCAAAGTACATGAAAGAAAAAACCTTTCTGATGTGCATTTTTGGATGGCAGCATTTTTTTTTTGAAAATTCAGTATTTTTCACTATTTAGGTACTTATTCAAATCATTATAAAATGTACTGTATGTTGGATTTTGCTATATATCTCTAATTATATTAAATAAGCATTGTTTTGAACATAATTTAAGGATTCATTATTATATCCAAAATATTGACAAACCACTTTTATAATCATAAATCACAAAATTAAGCAATAAACACTAAAAAATAATATAAACAAAACTTGGTCAAATTTTGCTACCTAATGTTATGTTTATGGTCTCCGCACTCCTTTTCAAATTTAAATTTAGCAGTTATTAATTAGCTTCTGACTTGTCCTATATAATCATGTAATTCTGTAACCAACAATAAAAGTAAATGCAATAAAATAGCTCTCTTGCTACTAAGCAAATTATATGGTAGCATGGAATCTATTTTAAGATCTTTCTTTCTCTGTCTCTCTTTCTAGAACATGTGTATAAATGCCTTACGTTCAGTGAAAATCTATTTGACAGCCTTTTTTGTGACTTCTCCTTTCAGGAACAGAAAACAAATAAAGAATTACCACCTGTGTATGGAAATAAAATATATCCTATTGTTTCATCATATTTGAATTATTCTGACTACATGAAAGTGGTATCTCCTCTGATGTACATAGAGCTGTGGGATAAAATAAGTAAAGAAGTTGAAGCAGTCAGGTCAGTATAGTGAGGCACTTGGGTGGTAAGTTAATAATTTTATTAATTAATTATCAGTATCAGTTTTTGAACAGTATGTTTTAATGAATCTCAGTAAATCTAACATAAAATTTTAAAAAATGACATCAAAGAATATATTTTCAATACTAAAAACTCAATAGCTTGTAATGACTTATTTTCACACTTCACGAAAATTCTGAAATTGCTTAGGCATTAATATGCAAATTGTAATTTTATCTGTCATATTGCTGCAGTATGTGAAAGATCACTTTACTGAAAATGTTGTTTATTACACCTTAACCATTATTAATGAGATTTAGAAAGTTGAAAATGTGCATTTAAATTCCTTGATTTAGTTTGTTTGTTTTGATACATCTTTAAAATTATTTCTTAAATTTAACACTGATAGTCTATGTGTATTTTCACATATAGAAATCTTATAAATATGAAGCAATAGTTTTTATGTTTTACATAGTCATTTCTTCTATTGTAGCTATAAGCCTATACGTGTTGGAGTAGATGAAGTAGCTCATCTTAAGCCATTTTCACCACAGAATAAACAGCTGATGCTCATACAGTGCCATGGTAAGTAGAGTATTGTAACTTCAGTAATTGAAGAGTTTTATTGTTTTGGCATATAGTAGTCCTGATTGTCTGACATAAATGGGACCTAATGAGATTGGATAACCAAAAAGGTCAGATAATACAAAATAATAGGAAAATGGAGTAAAACTAGGTAGTACAACAAAATAACAATGACATATTTTATTTAGTGAAAACAATGTTAAAATATTGCACAACATTGTCACACATCTGCCAGCTGCTATAGCATTTTATGATGCATTGTTGTTGACAATGGCCAATATTGACAAGAAAATTGATAAAGTAAATTGAGTTTGTTTCCTCAGTGTCTGAAAACCTGTGTCTGGAGGGTGTTGCAGAATCTAAAGTCTCCTATTAATCTCTGATAGCTAATTCAGAATGGCAGATAATCTGGACTCATCTGTAAATAAACAGTCATATTTAACTAAAAATGTTAATTGGAACTTGTACAGAGAAGCTAATCATATAATTAAGATCATTGTATGATTTGAGTTGAACTACTCACTCTTAATGCTCCATTTACTTGTTTTGTAGAACTAATTTCACAAACCCTTTTTGTTTGCATCCTCACTAACTGTCGACGCTTCAGAGTGAAGGGCTCACTCCCTCTCCTTGTCCCTGTATGTGACCTTCAAGCAGGCATACAGGCCCTTTTTCCTTCCATATTAATTGTATGTCTTGTTTACTGTTTTTTTTTTATTAATCTCTTTTAATACTTTTTAAAATTTATTTCTAGCTATCTCTATTTCTTTAGCTCTTCAATTGCTACTTCTAAATCTACCAAAGGACCCTCTAACTCCCTTTGGAGGAAAATGTACATAAATATAAATAAGATCATAGATTTCTGTATAATCAATGGCCCACTGCTGGTCGATCTATTGATACCTACTGAACCATTCAGGTTGTCCAAAACTTACTTTTCTCTCTCTTTTTTCTGCTTTCTTCATTATCATTTGGAGGCCTTCAAAGAAAATGTTATTTTTTGACTCTTCATAGTCATCTGTTGGTGCATATATCTGGATGAAATAATTAGTTTATCTGATTCAATGTCCATTTACATCACTCTGGAATTTATTGTTTGCCTTGGGGTGATCTTCTTTGTCATTATAATTCCAATTCCTTTTAACTGTTATACCTCAAAGCATTCCCATATATCTCAGAATATAATTATTTTGTAAGGTTTGTATATCATTCCCTTTCTTATTATACCTAACACTCCTAACTTATATTTCTCCAACTATTTCTTCTTCCTATCCAGGTGGCATAATGTTTCACGTGATAATTTGTAATCCTTTCTAACTGCACATTTGTTGTTGATTCCATCAGAGGCTCTCATTTCTTCTAATCCAATACTTTAGGTGGGTTATTAGTCCAGTGCTAGAAGCCCTTCACCTCGGGCAACTAAGTTACCAACATTTATATTCCCTTGGCAGCCTGGGTGATCCAGTTATATCTGACACTGTGTGTTCATTTTCATTGCCTTTGACTATTTGCACGAGATATTGTGAAGCTGTTCTTTAACTTTGGTTCTACACAGGGTTCATACTTTTCTTCTGTCCATAATCTTTCATTGGAACAGGTTTCAGACTGGTGTTTTTGGATGACGCACATTTACTTTAAAATTGCCATATATGTTTTTTTTTTTTTTTTTTCATTTAACAGCTCTTTGTTAAGCTGCCTATCTTTAAATCTCTTCCTTCTCTTAAACACTTTAAAGAAGTAATATATATTTTTTGTGAATGTTTTATCCTTAGGTCACTGCTTGATTTCAATCCTGTCAATACATAAATGACTAATTTTTTTTATTCTCCATTGGTTTTCTGAAAAATTGCATTATTCTTGATATTTACTGTTTTCTACAAATCATTTTTATGTTCTTATTGCAAGAGAAATGTTACAGATTTTAAATAAAATGATTTATGTATAGCAAATGAATATAAGCAACATTGTGGTATAACAGTACATTTATCTCTTTTCTTGTTTATTTTAATACTGTTTATTGATTGTCACTTTGATTGGAACGATTTTATCATGACATTTGTAGATTTGTGAAAGAACACGAATAATGTAGGTGTAGATAAAAGTCTGTATCATAAATGAAGTGAATTAATGATGGTGCAAATGAGCCCAGAGTCCTTGGTTCCTTAATAAAGCTATCTGATATTGACCTTCTCAGGGTAGGTAAGGAAAAAATTATTAAAATTATTAAAAAAAAGTGCTACCTAGACAGCTTGGCTTGACTTTTTTTTCTTTTATCTTTCTTTTATCTTGAAGTGTCAGATCTACTACAGAACATAAGAAGTACAGTTTTGCTCTCTCCAATTTTCTTCTGCCTTTCCTATTACACATCCAGGTCTTATAGGCATAAATCAACATTGGTATTGTCATCATCTTATAAAATTTAAGTTGTATGTTTACAGAGTTTTTCCTTTAATGTATGATGTATTATTCTGCACTTTCTGTAAAATTTATTTTATTTAAGATTTATGTCTTCTTTTTGGCAATAGGATGTATTAACACCTAAAATAGTTAAATTGTTTATTTGTTCAAGCAATGTTACCTCGTAAAAAACAATTTTACAGCACATTTGTTTTTTTCCAACAAATGCCATGCGCTTGGACTTGTCTGTAGAGATTATCATATGTCGACTAAATTTTACCCAGCATGTTAACGCCTATTTGCAAATTATTTTCTGAACTGGGGAAAACAACCTGGTCTTTAGCAAAGAAAATTGTGTTCATATTCAAATTTTCAATTTTAAAATTTGTTGTCGAAACTCCTCCATTCTGTTGACTTTGTCAAAATAAAAGTTAAATAATGATTCAGACAGTATGCATGAAACCGAAAACTAAAGAGCAGCAGCAATTAAATACAACATATAAACTATGATTATGCTAAAGTAATTACTCAAAGATTAAAATAATTAGTGAATATAAATGGCAGAAGAACAATGAGCTTTTAGGAAGATAAAGAACGTACATGGGGGGGGGGGAGAATTGCCAAAGGGCAGAATTCTGTTTTAAGACTTATGCATTGTTATCCCCATGTATGAGGATGGGTCCATAAGTTTCCGGCCTCGCTGATAAGGCTTATCACCTTCATAAAAACCTTATCTGTTAAGTAAATAGTTGCAGCTGTAACTTCCGCTCCGTTGTGTTCAGTTGTTCAGATATAGTTGCATAAAGATGGCTATGTGTAGAACATTGTGACATGTTCAAAGTGGAGTATCAAGCTGTTATTAATTTCTTCACAATAGAGGGACAATCCAAATGAAATTAAACAGCGATTAGACTGTGTATATGGGTAAGCATCCCCCTCATATTCTACCGTAAAAGAATGGATCAGACTTTTCGAAAAAACATTAAAGACGAAGAGCGTGCAGGTCGGCCTTTGGAGGTGCTCACTCCTGAAAACTTCGCTCTTTTGAAAGGAGAAATTGTGGAAGACCAGCAGCTCAAAGTTACAGAAATAGCAGCAAGGTTGGGCCTTCCTAAAACAACAGTCCATCGAATTATTCATGAACATTTAAACGTTAGAGCAATATGGGTACCTGGACTTATTTTCTCAGTCCAAAAGCAGCAACGAGTCATCTTTTGTCAGGCATTTTTGGAGCGTGGCAACGAGAGAGAAGTTGTGCAAACCATTGTTACAGGAGATGAAATTATGCCCTTGCCCAGTAAGAGAATCAACGGAGTGGCAGGCCTAAACCTGGCGAAGCACCGCCTCTAATGGCCAAGGTCACGGCAACAATCTTTTGGGCCTGTGAAGGAATACTCTTCATTGACTTCAAGGAGAGGAACACCATAGTAAATGGGGAGTACTATGCTGGTCTACTGCACAGGCTACGTGCTTCCATCAAAGAGAAAAGGCGAGGAAAGCTGAGTGGTGGTGTGCGCCTTCTTCACGACAACGCGCCTGTGCACACAGCTCTTGTTGCAAAGGAAGCTGTGAAGAAACGTGGCTTCAAGGAGATCGACCATCAACCATATAGCCCAGATGAAGCTCCCAGTGACTATTTCCTTTTCTCAAAAGTGAAGAAGGACCTTCGAGGAAGGAAATTTATGTGTAACGAAGAAGTGATGGATGCTGTTTATGCTCATTTTGAGGATGAGACTTTTGACTATTTGGGAGGGAGGAATGAAATGTTAATTCAAAGATGTGAGAAGTGTATTGCAACAAAGGGTAACTATATTGAAAAGTGAAATATAGCTTTTGTCTTTATATCTGGAAAACGGTTAGGCCGGAAACTTATGGACATATCCTCATATGTGCAGTCTATATCCCCTAAAACTCCAGGGAAGTAGCGAATTGTGTAGAATCGTTTTCCGTAAATCACCTTCTTTGGTTGGTTGGCATTTTAATGAACTGGTGCTCAAGTAACTTTAACTTACTCTTAAAGTTCGAGAAATTCTGGAACTTCAGTCTCGAGTAACAGCGGATAGGAAATTGTGAGGGTGGATATTTTTCTCTGTTTGCATGGCCGCTTGTACCAGTGTAAATGTTGCATGCATTACTTTTTTGTTCAATGTAACGTAACCTGTGCGTTGTCCTCCGTAACTTTCTGGCTGCAATATGTTAATCCTTATTACAGAAATGAGTTTTTCACTTTTTCCACGCCTTTCTTATTGGAATTCGCAATTAGTTCATACACACACTAATTTTAACCCTAACCTCGGGTAAATCCTAGAAACCGGTGGACCCAGTGCATTCGCATAAATATAAATTGATAGGAAATTGCATGCCATTAAGTAGGCGGGTAAATCATTGTAATAGTGCCAAATCTCCTTTGACTTCAGCAGGGAAAAAAAAATCGCAAATATATATTTACAGCGGATTGTGTACGTGGTACTACTATGTTAGTGAGTAAATCATTGTAATGGTGGCAAATCTCCTGTCTCCGGCAGGGAATAGCAAGAAGAAGAAGAAGAAGAAGAAGGAGGAGGAGGAGGAGAAAAAGAAGAAGGGTCGAAACAGTAGTTTCACATCTATTACACGACGCTCTAATCGTCTCAGTCATCACGCCGTTCCGCAAGAAAACCTTATCTTACATATATCTGTGGTACAATACCTTCGGCTTTCTTCGTCATCGCTCGGGGCTGGAGCTTCAGAATTTCTCGAGCTATATGGATAAGTGTAACTTTGTGGATGGTTCTGCTGGCCGTTGCTTTCTCCACTTTAATATATCTTCAGTAACTACACTGAGCGGGTAAAAGAAGCGAAACACTTAAATTTTAAACATATTTTAATACAATCTATGTTTAATGAAGCGAAGACATAAATATTAAAATATATTTCTTTAACAATTATTTAACAACATTTTATCATCCAAGTAATGCATAAGGAGCATTTTAAGCACAAATTCTGCCCCATTATTTTAATGCAAAAAAAAAAAAATATATATATAATCTTCAAACATGGTCAAACAGAACTTGTTTTTTAAAATGTTCGAAATTGACACTTTTAATGGTTCTCTGTTTTTCTGACATTTTGTGTAAGATAACCACGGCCTCAATAACGAGTTTTGCCACCTCTAGCTCTAATTACAGCTGTGATTTGGTCAGGCATGCTCCAGATAATATCTGCAATCTCCTCTTGTGGCATCAGTTCCCATTTCGCTTGAAATGCAGCCCGAAGATCTGCCATTGAATCGGGGAATCGACCCTTAGAATACCTCCCAAGCATGTCCGAGGCATGTTTTGTCGGGTCTGAACTGCGTGCTGGCCATACCATACGTTCCACCCCAACCATATCCAGAAACTCAGAGACACACCGAGCAATGTGTGAACGAGTGTTATCGTGCATAGGGATAATGTTGTCGCCTATAACGGGTGCAAAAGGCACTACATGATCAAGAATCTCCTCGATGTACTGTCAGTGACCCATTCTCGATGAATAGCAATTCCGACCTTGCTTCATTGCTCCCTGTCTAAACCTATATTGAACCTCCATTAAAAGGTGTCTTAAAAGAGAAAGTGCAGAGGGCATGTTCTCCTGGCCTTCTCCATACTCTCTCCCTCCTATCTGGTGCCTTCAAAAAGAACTTGCTCTCATCCGTGAAGATCACTGTGCTTCATTCCTCCATAGTCCGTCCAATTTTGATGGATGCGAGCAAACTGCATCCGAGAGATATGGTGTTCCCTAGTCAGCATTGGTCCTTTTGTAGGTCTCCTGGACTGTAAATTCACTTCAAACAGCCTTCTTCTAACTGTCCTGTCACTGCTGTTAATATGCCGTACTTACTGCAAATTGTTGCTGGCCTCCACCGATGTTGCGTGCCGATCGGGATGAGCTTGCGGTAAAAGAAAGCGATCGTCGCGATCAGAAATACTCCTTTACCAGAACCGGGTCTTTTGGTGAGTTACGTGTGGTAAGTTGCAATCCCGAGCAACAGCGGAGAGAGCCGAATTCCTCGATTGCTTGTGTGGTAAAAACTGCAATCTCGAGCGACAGCGGAGAGAGCCGAACTCCTCGATTGCTCCGAGGCTACTGGTGTGGTAACAGCTGCAGTCCCCAGCCTGAACTGCGGCAGTAGTACTATATTGCAGCGAAGAAAGAGCAAATATGTTCGCCTCTGTTGTATCAGTTTCCGCAAGGGGAGTGCAATTATATGGGGTTTCTTTTTCATCTTGCAACAAAGTAAATACGATGAGTTTTTTTTTAATATAAATACAAAGTTTTCCTTGTGGAAAAATCTTGAGACATTTCTGTAGTTTTGGGCATGAGTACTCGTTCATTATGGTTGCGAATAGCGACTAATATTGCCTTTAAGGATGCCATGTATTTTTGTTGTGATAATTCCTTAATGGCACCAAAAAACAACTCAGAAGCAATTTTTTCTATTTGTACTGAACAGTTGGGACTTTCTTGTTTGCGCACATGGACTAGTATTTCCTCCTTTTAATTGAAAGCAGAAACATCTTCAGTGTCTATTATAAAGTTATTAATATCTTTAAAATGTCCTATAGGAAGTTCATTGCAAACCTGAAATTGACAGCTGTGTATGTGTTCACATATTCCAATTAATGCTGGAATCAACTCCTGTGCAAGAGTATCTATGTATTCATACATTACATATGTAGTCATGAAGCAACAACAGAATTTCTTTTATTTGAGCATTTAGAATCAGTGCATGAAATAAAAGTAAAATGGGAAGAACTTCAGTTCCCACCCTTTGATGATTTTAAAAACTAGAAGCAGAAAATTGAGGAGAAAACAGGATCAATGTTTGTAGCAAAATGTGGTTCTTATACTGGTTTTAACAATACTGTAAGTCATTATTATGCTTGTCATCGCTCAGGCAATTTTGTTTCCAAAGATAAAAGTATCAAACACATAAAAAAGGAAGCGATAAAATCTGTGGCCTATGCCTAGCAAAGATACCAGCGAGGCAAGCTGAGGATGGCAAATGCCTAGTCACATTTGTCTCAACTCGATGCTGATCATCACATGACTAAAGTCACTTGGGACTATCAGAAAAAGAGACTGTATAGCTGCAGATATTGCAAACAAAATTCCTTTTCAAGCCATATCGGACAAAATTGGAGATTCTGTGTCAGATACTAAATTACAAAGAATTCTCTATTAACCATACAGGATATATGTAATATGGAACAATGCTATAATTTGTGCCCTCATCCATCAGGCATCAAAGTGATGGGACTAGTGTTGAGGAATGGTTACATGAAATGAGCTTGACTGACAGCCCTATGTGTTGTTTTATAAACCACAAGACATGGTCAGTGACTTCCACCCGTAATTAAAAAATACAGATTTTGTTAATTATAATGAAGAATGCACAGAGTGAACTATTAAAAAAGTTTGGAAACGGCTGTGTATGCATTGTTGGAACACATGGATTTAATAGCTATGGTTTTGAACTCATAACACTATTAATAATTGATGACATGAGGCAAGGCTTTCCATCTATCGACTTTATGCATTGGAAAAATATGGACAGCACCTGAAAATCACTCCTGGCGAATGTAAGAAAGGTGCATGAATTTTTATTGTAGTTATACTCCTTGCCACATTCCAGGCAAATGAACTGTTTCGATGCACTCATTTTTACACTATAGTTACACTTTCTCATTCACACGATACACAAACAAATAATTTGCATTCCCCTATTATGCTATCTCCTTATCCCCCTCCACAGTCTCGTTCGGGACTGAGGAGTTCGGCTCTCTTCACTGTCTCTCGGATTTGCAGCTCTTACCACACCAGCAGTCTTGGAGCTTTCTTGTTCTAAGGGTAAGTTCCTGGTGTAGATACCATTCTCTCTGGACAGTCCTGCGTACATTGGAATAAGAAGTGTCAATGACGTCAGCAAATTAATGTAGACTTTGTCTTTCCTCCACTAATGCCACAGTCCTTGATGCATCTTCAGCTCTAAGAACCATTTCAAAATGTTAAAACTGACTTAAGACTGATAGCTAGGCAAGCCTAAATGCTTTAAATTATAATGTCGCACAATAATGCGCAGCTACAATTTTAAACATTAAAACATAGCTTTGCAGTGAATGTTGTAAAATTTGCCTTACATGCAAAATTGACGTAAGTAAGTCAGAACGCAGAAAAAGGTTCCAAGGAATGAACTAGCTTTTTAAATCCATTAATTAGCCATTAGGCATGTTGTTGCGTTTCTGTAATGTCGCAAGATTGGCCTTATACAAGGCTTGAACCCAAGCTTAAGTATAGTAAAAAATAAAAATACAGAGAATAGCGTTTTTTCTGCTGCTGAGTGTGTTTGGGAGTTATCTTTCGTATGGAACCTTAAAGTTATTAGTATTATAAACATCGAATTGAAAGCATGATTTCGCTTAGTTTGTGATTATAGTAGAGAATACAACATTATTCCAGTTCTTTGACATCTTTTGCTAAGCGAAATTGCATTTTAAATTATTTGTCATTCAGTTCTAGGAATGAATTTTTCTCATGAAATATACGAGGAGCGCAATGAAATTCATCATCAAATGAAATATAAGAATAATCAGAAATCTGTAGAATATACCGCTCGTAAGGTATAGCCCAGCATAGCGTATAACTTAACTCTATCATTATTACGTGGATATGAAACATCGAATAAACTTTATCTACGTGAAAGTATAATAGATGTTGCTCAGCATTTTATTTATAAATGAAGTTCTTATGCTTCTGTACTCTGGGAAATGTTTCATTTAACAATTACCAATCTCTAGTTAGTGCTTTAACTTGTGAAATTTCATGAGTTAGATTTAATTAAAGGTTAAGATGGAATAATCGTAGATTAATGTTTATACAACCAATTTTTCCAAGTTAAGTATAACTGAGGTTAATTTTATGCTCTAAACTTATTTCTTTGTACAACCGACCCTTTGAGCAATGATTTTTTTTTTTGAGTAGTGCACCACAGGCGGTGGACACTGATGAGACGAAATGATAAATTGGGAAAGGATTTTTTTTTTTTTTAAGGAAGGAAGCGTTACAGGCCTACGTTTACGTACCTCCCCGGCATTTGCCAGTTATGAAGACTGAGGAAAACTTGGAAAAAACCCCAGTCAGGGAAGACGGTCCTGGCGGGATTCGAACCGCAGACCTCCCGCTCACGAGTCCGTGCCTTAACGACCTCGGCCACCCGTGGCGGTTTGAGCAATGATGTAGGCAATGACAGTCGTTACCTAGCACACTATTTTATTTTATTTATTTTGAAAGCACGAAAATGGAATCTGCAAAAGTTAAATTAGAAAAAATGAAAGCCAGATTTCAAAGTATTAGCAAAGAAGATGCCTTAATATATCCAAAAGAAAAAGAAAAACAGTTAGAGGCAAATCTACATTAGTCTAAAAAATGTGTCATAGAGAGTGAAAAAACAATACTAAATCCTGCAGCTCAAATTGAAGAACTTGAGACATATCTCAGAAAAAGCAGTATATTAAAACTGTAATTGGACAGGGTGTGCAGTTATATAAAAAAAATTTAAAAATATATGAATGTAAATATTAATTAACTGTCCTCAAATAAGTCAAAAAGTAAGCCCACAGATTACTAGTTTACTTGTGGATTCCATTCAAAAGCTATTTTGGCAATACTTTAGTCTTCCCTCCTTAATGCATATTCTATACCATTTCAACATGTGATATTTTATCCTTTCTATATTGCTCAGCATTTTATTTATAAATGAAGTTGTTATACTTGTGTACTCTGGGGAATGTTATATTTAGCAATTACTAATCTCTAGCTAGTGCTTTAAATCATGAAATTTCGCGAATTAGATTTAATTTTAGGTTAAAAAGAAATAATCTTAGATTAATGTTTATACAACTAAATTTTCAAGTTAAGTAAAACTGATGGCTAATTTGATGCTTTAAACTGTTTCAGCTGCTGTCAATAAAAATGAGGTGACCAGAAATGGCCATATACGTGCAGGCCACTTGGTTTTATTTAAACTGTTATTAGAAGGCACCAATAAAACAGAAAACACGGAGGTGTGCTATTCACAAGAGAGTGGCAATCGTTACAGTTGCACCCAAATTTTTGCATTTGTTATTAACATCAATTACGAATCAGTTACAGGATCAACAACTTTTCATAGGGAATTATGTGAGTGTTTTGACTTTTACATGTAATATATTCCTTATGTGGCAAAGTGGTATTCCCAAGTACTTAAGGGAATTTTTTTTTTTACTTTATAGGCCTACTGGTATTACAATGTATGCAAACACGGATTCAGAGGAGGGCAGGCTTCCCCCATCAGATCATATGACAATTATAAAGTTTAGTGGTATCTTGCTTACGTAGTTCTTGCACTGGTTATTTTCCATTGTCGAGTAACAATTGCTTTATATATATATATATATACTTTTTTGTTTACTTTTTTCCATTATCACGTCAGTTTTTGCTATATAACTAGTTGCAAGAAAGTAAAATTTCCATTGTTAAGATCAAGTTGAAGCTGTTGAAATAAAAAGTTTTGCTATAAAATTGAATCCGACCAGGAATCAAACATGGGTTTACTCCACGAGAGGCAACAATGTTATTTTATTATAATATCTTAATATCGTATGTCTTATATATTATAATACAATGAAATATAAATGAACGAAATTATATTATAAAACTATGTTCATTTACTTCATGCAGATGATTTTAATAATCAAATATTAAATATAGGTCTGGAGGAAATGATTTGCAGGCTCAAATTGTGATCTGTTAATTGCTGATTCTTAATATGGTATGTTTTATATATTATAATACAATGAAATATAAATGAACGAAATTATATTATAAAACTATGTTCATTTACTTAATGCAGATGATTTTAATAATGAAATATTAAATATAGGTCTGGAGGAAACGAATTGCAGGCTCAAATTGTGATCTGTTAATTGTTGATTGAATAACATATTCCAGTTACAAGAACTTCTTTCAGTAGTATTCAATTAAGTGAATTGTGCAGTTCAAAATTCAATCCTTGGTGTCCGTTGTTATTGTAAGATGTCGAAATGCAAAATTCAGACTAATTTATCACAGTTTGTCAAAAGTTCATGTGCTGATGCTGAAGGTAAGGATATGAAAGGTAAGGACATATGAAAAAATAGTGCTGAATAGTGTTTGTGTTACAAACTTGAATGCCAGTACCAATAGTGGTAATAAACGGAATAGGAAGAGGAATTATATCTAATAATTGTGATGAATATGATATAGAACATTTTGTGAACAAAGATTTTTGCAATGATGATACTATTAAATAGCCTTGGCTAGTCCGTGGGTTCCACCAAAAAGTTAGGACTTTCCAGTAACTTTAAAAGCTGGATATTGCAGGCTTTTCCAGAATTCCTGGTTAGACAGTTTCCCTTGGCTATTTATAGTAAAAAGGATGAAGGTGCTTACTGTTAGGTATCTGTTATTTGGTCCTAAGGAGGGGGTTCATAGAAGGGTTCAGTTATAATTTCTGGTTTGTAAGCCTCTAAATAAATTTAAGAAACCACTTAAAATATTCAGGGAACATTCAGAGAACATTATTATAAAACAACCCTCGATAACAGTGAGAATTTTAGGAGACTGTATGAAAGGGAAAAACAGAATGTTGAAGTTTGGTTGAACAATGAAATGAAAAAGGAGTAAATGAAAATCGTATAAAATTGGTCTCCATTGTGAAGAGCATTATTCTGTGCAGTCGCCAGAACTTTCCATTTCCAGGGCACAGGGATCATGGTGTCATTGATTTAGAATATGGATTTTGAAAATGGGGGAATTTTAAGGAACTTCTTAAATTTCGAGTTGAAACGGGATGCAATACTCAGAGGCCATATTGCAAAGGGACTTATACTAACAAGTAAAACAATACAAAATGATTTAATACATTGTTGTGCTGTTATAATTGAAAACAAAATTATAGATGATGTTAAGAGTGGGGAATATTGTTCTGTTCTACTTGATGAAACTAAGGAATAATGAACATTTTACATGTGTTTTGTTGACTAAGAAAAGTGTTGTGTCAGGGAGGAATTTTTAAGATTTGTTGTAAAGCATGGTTTAAATGATGAAGAGTTGTGTAAGTTAATACTGAATGAACTGCGAGACTTGAGATTACACATTTTGAACTTGCATGGACAGGGATATGATGGTGGTGCAAATTTTTCAGGATAGTTTTGTGGCGTATAATTACACATTTTAGCAGTTCAACTTCTTGCATTCTATACACATTGTGCCATGCATTACCTGAATCTGTCGGTTTCTAAAGTGTGTTCTATCACATCTATCAGACAATCTCTGCACAGTCGGCAAAATTGTGAATTTCATTAGGTAGTCTAATAAGCAGCCATCACTCATGAAAGACAAAATCAGTCAGTTGTGCTTTCAGCATAAAAAAAACTAAATTGATATCATTGTGTGAAACTTGGTGGGTTGAGCAGCACATGCTATTTTACAATTTAAGGTGATTTTTCCTGTAATCATGTTATACCTAGAAGCAGAGTCTTTGAGTAAAAATGTACATATTTTACTCAGCTTTATCCTAAAGTTTGAGTTCATAATTGCTCTAGTTACCATAGCTGAAATAACTGTGAGCCTTTATACAGAATTGCAAAATCTGAGCGTTGGTCTAGTTCACTGTTACAGAATGATTGAAAGAGTTAAATATACCTTAAAAGAATGTCAAGAAAATAAAAATTATCATTTTGTTTTGGAAAATGCTATCACATTAGCAAAAGATGTTGATGTAGAAGTTAAGGTACCAAGAATAACATCCAGACATACTTATCGAAGCAATATTCTTACTACAACTTCTCCAGAAGCTCATTATTGCATTAATGTTTTTCTTCCATTCTTGCATTATGTTTTCAATGAATTGTTCACTGGATTCTCTCATGATAAACACAGCCTTATCCTTAAACTTCAATGCTTGATTCCTGCTACCACATCCTTAAACTTCAATCCTTGATTCCTGCTTTGAGGTTAATTAAAAAAATGGTATAATTTTTGGGAAACAACAAAGTAAACTGAAAAGGACCATTGAAGCTCTTCTCCTTCTCCACACCAAAAGCAACTTCTATCCAAACATCAGGGAACTTCTAATGCTCATGTGCATCATACCAGTAACAACATGCACGGTCAGAAGGTCATTTTCAACATTAAGGCATGTGAAAAGCTATCTAAGATCCAATATGCAACAGGATAGACTAATGGATTGGTGCTACTTAATGTTTACTGCAACATTCAGGTGATTCCAGATCTTTTTGTAAGAAAACATCCCAGGAGATTACAGCTTCAATTATATATAAAATACAAAATTATTATTACCACCATATAATTTTTTCTGGGTGCAATTCATTTAATTTTATTTACATATTGTATTGATGGAACTAATTCCACATAAATATGCAGTTTTTCACACAGATTGATGAATATTCCACTCACAGAAGCAGAGTATAAAATAGAATACAAACAAATAATAAAGACAGCTATAAGCAATGGTTTCAACAAAGAAACAGTGATAAAAATTATCAATAAATCTAAAAGACAAAAAGGGATAAGGGAAGTTTCCACACTGAAAAACACAAAAGAAGAATACAAATTCAAAAGTTTCACCTACCATCCAATTTAACACAACAAGTTCAAGAAAATCTTCAAAGAACATGAAATAATGTTAGCCCCAAAGAACAGATACAACACCAAGAATTTATTAGGTTGCACAGCAAAAGACTCCATACCAACAGAACAGAAATCAGGAATTTACGAAATAAAATGTGCAGATTGTGAACAGAGCTACATAGGCAAAACAAAAAGAAATTTGGAAATTCGGAGGAAAGAACACTTTAGGAATATTCGGTTTAAACAGGTGGATAAATCAGCAGTAGCGGCTCATTTTAGAACCAAAAACCATTAAATAAAACCGGGAATTAAACTGCTGAAACATCTTCACAACCCATTGGAGTTATCCACTTGGGAAAAAATTTTCATATTAAAAAATAAAGAAAACCTAATGAATTTCAAGTTTCATCCAATGGATGAGCTCAGCAACTTCCTACTTCAACCAACAGAGGCCACCACAGGAACATCTGTTTGTCCAGCCATAGTTTCGAGTAACGGAGGTTCAGTGAGCAACTGAAGATGGGAGAGATTCTCTGGAAACACATCTTACTTTTGTGTAAGTGAATGCAGTTTAGTGTAAAAAATGAATATCTAAGTTTAGGTTAATACAACAGAGTCACATTTTTTGGAGTGTAAACTGAATGTGTGTCTTTTAAACGATTGGACATTTTCTGTGGGCCTGTGGCCTCATTATTTACAAATAGAACCTGCATCATAGCTAGTAATTTAAATATTATTTTATTTTAAACTTAGGTATTATTTTTTTTACACTAAACTCCATTTACTTATATAAAAGTAAGATGCATTTTGGGAGAATCTCTCCCATCATCAGTTGCTCACCGAACCACCGTTACTCAAAAAAATGAATACTTTAGTAACGGCGGTTCAGTGAGCAACTGAAGATGGGAAAGATTCTCCCAAAATGCATGTAACTTTTATGTAAGTGAATGGAGTTTAGTGTAAAAAAATTAATACCTAGGTTTAGGATATATTACCACTTCATTGTCAACAGCTTCTTAACTGCAATATTTATTATTTTATTTACTTAAATATTTAGTTAGAAACTGTTTTAGTATGACCTAAATCCTGATATATCCATATGGGGTAGTTGATCCCCCCCCCCCATTGAATATTTCTAGATCTGCACTTGAATGCATGTAATAAACTGTAGAGTTAGATTATTTAAACATGAGCATATGTTTATCATATTAATTAAGATAAGAATACTTATTAGTGCTGCAGTCATTAATATGTGGCATATCAAAGCTAGTACAATCAAACCATGACCTCAGATGAATACACAATCATTGTTGTCATGGTTTCTCTTTTAGTTCCAAGGTTGTAATCTTGCAGAAGAATTTATATAATGAATCTTACATTGAATGGGTCTGATTGGACATGTACATTTTCTTTCTTATTTAGCAATTCTTGCATTCTTGTATTATAATCTTCTTTATCTAATATTACTCCTGTTTCCTTTGTTGGTTTTGTATAAATTACATCTGTATTATTTAATGAGTTTATTGTGTTGCTGTATGATTTAAATTTAGATTTATTGTCAACCATAAGAATTACAAGAATTCACGGTGTTGTCAAAAGCAAAACAAAATTAAATAAATATATGCTCTTAATTACAGTGGGATATAATTATAATTATTGGAAAGTATTTACAAATCCTTCAATTGAATAAAAACAATGTTGTAATAACAATTCTTTCACTTTATGTTTAAATATAGTTTCTGAGGTGGTATGTTTAACATTATTAGATAGCTTGTTGTATAGCATAATTCCAGAATGTCTTATGCCTTTGCTGAATAATGATTATTTTGCATAATTATACTCTGTTTATGACTATTTCTTGTATAATAGCTATGCTTTTCACAGTTAGTTTGAAAGTATACCAGGTGTTTTCTAACAAATGTCACAACTTCTAATGTATATAAGCAAGAAAGTTGAAATGTGTGGATTTTTTGTAATAAATTTTTACAGGAATCCCTTTGTTTCTTCCCCATTATTATTCTAATTGTTCATTTTTTAATTTTAAAAATTAAATTTTCGTTATTCACAGTTACCCCAAAATATCACACCAAATTTTAATAAACTACTAAAATGCGCAAAGTATAGGTTCTTCAAAGTATTCAAGTTTGCAATATTTTTAATAGATAAATTGTCTTGTTTACTGGTGTTTTCTTTTTATTTATCTCTTAAAACCTTTTCTTAACTAATTCTATTTCATGATTTAGCCCTTCAATAGCTACTTCTAAATCTAGTAATCTTCAACTTTATTGGAGTATTAGGCACAAGTTTTTAGGCCTCTATTTAAAAATGCTAATTCTTCTTGAAACTTTCTTTGGATAGATTTTCCACATAATTTAGTTTAGGTTCTGGATTTTTCCTTAGGTTTTTGATATAGATTTCAAAATGCATCCCAAGAAGGTGTTTCTTCAGTTTGTGGAAAAGGAAAAAGTTACATGGGACTAAATCTGACAATAGGAGGATAAAGGAATACTTCCTATTGATTTTTGTGAGATATTGTGCAACAAAATTTGTGATGTCATGTTGTACATTATCGTGATGCAGCATCCAGCACAGAAAGATGGTGTTTTGCACTAGATATGTCCTTGCAGAGTTTTCAGAACATCTCTATAGCATTGGCCAGTTAAAGTTATGTGTGCAGAACAACATGCTGTTAAATCATTCCTTGAATATCAAAAAGAGCTTAGCCATTTGCTCTCAGGAACAAAATGATGTAGCCCATTTTCATCAACAGTGATTACTTTTGAAAAAAAAACCATAATATCATCTTCAACTGCATGCAAACCTACAAGTGAAAATTTATTTGTTTGGGAATCAGTAGTCGTGGAACCCACTGTACACAAAAACGTCTCATGAATTTTCAGAATTTCTGAAAGTGTTCTTAATATTGTTCGACATAATAACAGCAGTAGTATTAATGTTTTCTTCTATTAGAGCACAGCTGAAGTGCCAGATTCATCCCCCTTTGAAGTTTATTGCCTCCCCTCTTTAAACATATTAAACCATCTTTGAGCTTGCCATAGGGAAGAAGAATTCTCCGTAAGCCTCCTGTAACATTGCATAGGCCTCAACTGAAGATATTTGAGACAAAAGCAGTATTTCAGAATAGTATATTTTGTCACATGTCACCTCTATTTTGCTGTGGACGAATCGACCATGTCTCATCTTGCAAACTTTCACAGGCAGGAACCAGAAACAACAATGAAATTAGTACCACATTTACACCCTTTGACAAAACTAATTAGTTATCTCTTGAATGCAAAATTCTTATAAGTATAGCAGGCAGTTCACAAGGTATCCAGCAAAGCTTGTAGCCACTGCAGCAGTTGTGTTATTATGGCAGCACTAAAGATGGTGGCTAGTGCGTGTGTTCCTTTAATTCTGTTCCAGAGTGTGCAGTGATGCCATGGTTAAGAGCGCAGGTTCACCTCTTGGCATGAAGCACTTTTTTTTTATTGGAACTTGTACAGCGAAGGTAATCATATAATTAATCATATAAATTAATTATATGATTGAGTGTGTACTTTGACTCATGTTTACCATTATATTATTATGAGAAATTAATTTTGTAATATTGTTTCCCATACACACCAAGCTTTAATGTTGACTTATTATGTATATTATAATGAATATTATAATATTTCCTTCAGTATTTTCCTGTCTAAATGCATTATGCTGCACATGCATGAAGGACAAAATATGGCTTTGGTACAAATTCAAGTCTAGGATGTTTTTTTTTTTTAGCTTAGTCCACAATACTGTAGAAATCTGATATCATCTATGCCCCAAAGATTGAGGGCCATTATATGTGCTGAGGGCTCATACACCTGATATTATTTGTATTTATTTCTTTGTGTTTTCACTTTAGAATATAAAAGATTCTGTTTATGCATTTATTTATTTGCTTGTAAAGAATATATTAGTTTGTGAATACATTTTTGTGTGTGTGTGCATAGGTAATGCCATAAAACTCAATTGATATGTTAAAATATGTGATATTAAAGCACTAATGTTTAACATATACACTTATAAGACAAATAATAATAAAATACAAAACAAAAATGTTACTATTATTTGAGTAGTTACAGGAGCTTACACAGAAGAGAATGTCTTTTAAACTGCTCGGCCACTGTAACTCTACCCTAATGTTCTCTTGCAGATGCGTGACCATTAAGTTTACAGGCAAAGCACCCACTACAGTATGCTAGTCACTGCATGCTCGTTGTGAACACAGTGTTTATGAATGTCTTCTTCTTCTTCTTCTTCTTCTTCTTCTTCTTCTTCTTCTTCTTCTTCTTCTTCTTCTCCTTCTCCTCCTCCTCCTCCTCCTCCTCCCCCGCATCCTTCTTCTTCTCCTCCTTCTTCTTCTCCTCCTCCTCCTTCTTTTTCTCCTCTCTCTTGTGTGTGTTAAAGGGTGTACATTGTACATTAAGCTAATAAATATTGTAAAGTTAAATTTTATTGCAAGAAATTATGCTTGTAAAAAATAATGATCATGCTTTATTTAACAATCCTCGTATGTTTAGTAGTAGCTCTTATTCTTCATTTCCATGATTTATTAATACTGTTTCAGTTTTTCTACTAGGCTGGCATTAAATACATTACAATTTTGGGATCTTTTATTAATACGTTATTGTTACTTATACATAAGTTGGTATGAGTTCCTTTTGTTCTCCTCATTCTTTATTAATGATGTCCCATTTTTCTCATATTTGTAGATTTATTAATTTTTTGTTTTGTATACTTACAAGTTTATAAGTGAACAGACATAACATTACCAAACAAGGCCCATGGTGGAATCATTGGAATTATTATGAAGTTAAATATGTTTAATTGGTGCCAGGTTTGTAAAAGTGTCATTGTAGGAGACTTATGCAGCTTAGTGAATGCCATCCTCTACAAATAATAGCAAACATTTGAATTAGCAAATAAAATGAGCTTTTGTGAACGTAAAAAATAACTCTTTTCTTTTCTCTTTAGTGAATGGTATACGCAAACCTGATTTTAAGCTAAAAATGCAACTGTGGACAAAAGCAAAAGATTGTCAAGTGAAAATGACAAAAACAACGGTACTCCATGTAAGTATAATTATTTACTTATTTTTATTTGTACAGAATGGAAGAATTTAGCACACTTGTGATAGTTTAATAAAAGAAGCAAAGGAATGTAATAGATTTTTTATAATAACATTTCAAACGTCTGTAAAACTTCATATTCTCTAATAGAGTAGTATATTTTAAGAAAATGAGGGCGATTGTAATGTAGTATTGAATGAATGTTTGTTTAACAAACATTACAGTTGGATATATACAAATTTAAACTGTCAACTAATCTAGGAAATTTATCAGTACACACACATACAAAAAAAAAACCTAAGGTTCTCCCATACCTTTATTGCCCAGTTGTACGTATGCAAGGAACCTCTATCATAAAAAAAAATATTTTCAGTCATTATATATATCCTCCCGTTTCTTCCTTATGCTTCTCTCTCACTTATCCCTTACTTTTCCTAGGAATTCCTCTACCTTTGAATTTTTCTACCCTTTTATTTGATAACATTTTTATTGCTACTATATCTGTCTTTAGATTGTCTCATTTACCATCCCAAATACTGTCCTGCTACCATTTTACCATTTCATATTCCATTGAACAATGAAATACACATCCACTTTCCTGCACATAATGCATCCTTCTTTAGTATTTTTCCTTAATCTTTTTTAAAAATATTACACCTGTGCTCATATGTGCTAAGCCCATTCTTCCAAATAGATCGCAATCATCAATATATTTCTCCCACCCCCAATTTCTATTAACTACTTTATATAAAACCAAAGAACTTTTATCCTCTAAGTTGGCCCACATCACTTGCTTCTGAATATATTCTATCCTCTGCCTGACTACTTTTCAAAATCTACTAACATTACTTTCACCCAGTCACCATATATCTTCCATTCCAATTTCTTCTAGTAATTTCCCCACCTACCCATACCTACTCTTCCTTCCCAGTACCTCTCTTTGATACTTAAGACATTCTTTTAATATATTATTACTGTCTAATTTGAGACATCTGTACCAATATTTCAAAATTCTTTCACTATTATACCTTTCCTTCCTACCCTTTCTAATTCAACCAAACTAACCCCCCTCAGTGAATCTTTGGGTAACCCAAAAAACTTCTCGGCAACACTTTCTTTGTACCTCATCAACCTTCAGCCATCCCTTTGACACTCCCTTAATTTCTACTGCATACATATTAGACTCGACCACAGCCTCATGTAATCTTTCAAACCATTTCATTGATAATTATGGTACTTTATGCAAGCTTATTCTAACAGTTAATTTGCCTTTAGCTTGTGCACATTTAGACTCTGTCTCCCACTTTCCATTACTCACAAATCTCAGTCCCAAGTAATCAATTTCTTTTACAACCTCTATTAATTCTCCATCTATAAGCCATCTCTTATCTTTTTTTAACTTTGTTCCTTTTTTAAATACTATTATATTTGATTTTTTGCTATTTATCCTTAAACCCCATTTTGCTCAAAATCTAATAATCTCATCAATGGCATATTGCAATCCTATCAAAGTTATTGCTCCTTTAATGAGATCATCAGCAAAAAGCAGTCCTGGTATTTCCTTCTTACCAATTATTGGACAATGTCTATTGTTTTCATTATCCTATTGAGAATGTCATCAATAAATAAGTAAATAACAATATCGGATTCAATTTACACCCTTCTCTCAATCCAGTATTTTGAGTTGTATAATCTGTAGCTCTGTTATCTTCACATCTTAAATAAAACCTGCTTCCTTCATATAATTTTGAAGTCCTAGAATAAATTCCTTACTCACTCCCTTACACCTTAATTTGTATGTCAGTACAGCCATGTTTACATATCAAGTGCTTTCTCGAAATATGCAAGGAAAATACCCGCCCTATCCCTTTTATTTCTTAAATATTTATCTACTATGGCGTGGATTATCATTTTATCTAATGTTCTTCTTCCTTTTCTAAAATCTTCTTGAAATTCCGATATTTACCTTCACTTAGCTCACTCATGTAACCCTGCAGGTAGTATGCCAGTGTATATTTTACCTAATATAGATAACAAACTAATTTCTCTATAATTACTTGGGTTATTACCATCACCTTTCCCTTCACATAATGGTACAATCATACTCACTTTCCAACTCTCGGATATTAACTTCCTCTACTTAATTCTATTTAATAACTCTGTTAGCAGCCTAGTACCTCCTACCAATTCTGCAAATATTTTCCAAAACTCTCCTGGAATTGCATCTATTCCTGAAGTCATTTTTCTTTTCAATATTTTAATCTGATATTCTACCTGCTTTGTTTTAAAAGCTTTATCTAAGCATTCTATTCTATTTACAATACTATCTAATTCTAATTCATAACTTAATACTTTCCCACCACCAATCAAATTCTTAAAGCGGTTTTTCCTTTTCATTGGCATTATCTTATTTCCTCCCCTTTTCTTCCTGAAGAATCTCCTTGACAACTGACCATATATATTTACTATCTTTAGCTGTCACAGCTTCCTTAATTTTCTCACCCATTCTCTACTGTTCCATTCTCCATACTTTTCTCCTATACTAGACACTTATAGTCCTTTTTTTAACAAGAAAATTTGCCTATCTTCTTCCTCTTCCTTCTTTCTCCACCTTATCAAATCCTTAAACATTTCATTCTTTACATTTACACACTCGTAATCATACCATCCATATCCTTTCCTTTTCTTTATTGGTACACTTCCATCTTCCTTCCTGCCCATATTATCATTAATTCCAACTTTTCCATTTGCTCTATCTTTCCTGTTCTCAGTGCCTCAATAACACCATACTTTATTTCCTCTATTTTGGATATCAGATTATCTCAGAATTACTCTGCATACCCCTCTTTTCATTTTTAATATCTTTTATATTTCAATTCAATTACTTCCTCTTCCCTATTACATTCCCCTAAACTCAACCTCATTTTTAATGGAAAGTGCCCGCTACTTGTTATCACGTCCAGAACTTTAAATTCTAGCAACCTGGTCAGTTCCTTCACTGCATAGCCTATAATCAAAAACGCTGTGCCCATTCATATTCCATTATACATAATTAGATTATTCACTTCACAAAACTCTATCAAATTACTGCCCTCTTTGTTGAGTATTTGTTCCCTGCTCTTACTTGACCTCTCTTCACTTTGCATCCATACACTTTCATTTTCTAAACCCATAAATCTTATACCACATTCACCTACTCTTGCATTAAAGTCACCAGCTACAATGAATTCCATACTAGTATACTGTCTGATTAATTTCTCAATGCTTTCATTTAATTTTAAATACAACACTTACGTAATGTTTTATAGTGAAATTTTCATTGTAAAACTCTGATGAATCATGTGGATTATACACTATACCTAGTTCTAAACATGCCTTAACTCCCTTCATTCTCTATAATTGAGCCACATTACTTGCCCTTCTTCTATAAATAACACTTCACTCACATTAATTCCACTACTTTTATTTATCAATACCCCCTATACCTTCTGAAACCCTCCCTCTATTGCTCTTCATTATATCTTGTTTACCTAAATAATCATAACCCTTCAATTCTATAATTTCATCTTTGTCCAACCAGATCTCCACCATTACTATCATGTCTCCTTTCTTGAGCACTTTTAATTTTTGACCTTAAATCCACCATATTCCATAGCACCATCATCCATCTAATTGCTGTCTTGAACCAGTTTTTCCTCCTCTAAATTTCTCCAACTTCACTCTTATCTCGTTCTCCTATCACCTGCAGCCACGTGCTCATTTTCAACTATCTCCATTATACTACCTCTAAAGTTGACACCAATTTAAGCCCAGTGCCGCTGATATTACTATGTATTCCCCTCTCTGCTGATGATGGTAAGGCATTTTCTTCATCTGTAGGTAGTCTGCAATGTAGTATTATAGAATTTGAAAATGCATTTGATAAGATACTAAGAGAAGTCCATTGGTATAACTTGAAAAATCTAAACAATGAATTAATTGAAATTTTGTGGAAATGGCAAAATATTTTTTATATTAAATTAAATATTATGAGAGATACCCACTAAAGTGAAGCAGGAAGGCTTAGAGGTGTGCAAATTGGGACTATAAATGACATTTTTAAGGATAGAAAAGGCTAATTAGCATGTGTCTAATTAACAATGTGTAAATTCATGAATTACTTGCAGATGATCTGATGCTTGGTTCTGTATCTCACTAGGATTGAAATATACAGTAATTGAAATTGAACTGTACTGGGTGGAATGGGGATTGAAAGTCAATCAGATAATATTAAAATTATGGCATTTAAGAATGAAAAATGGAAGGAAAAAAAAAATTATCTTTCTCTGAGAAAGAAATTTTTGTTTTTGTCAATTTTACATATTAGGTAATTAAATTAAATATGCTTTTCTTGTAACATTTGCAGTGCTGCATATCACATGCACATTACAGAAGAGGTGTCATTAATTTATGACACCTCATAGAATCTCTAATCACACCATTAATATGTTTGCACTCCATTATAGACTAAAAATGTTATACAGGATTGTTAAAAATCCAACAATCCTGGCATCACAGGATGGTTTCATTATTAATACAGTACAGATGGAAACAAATTGAAACAGTGAACCAAGAAAGGTACCACCATTAGATTGATAAACCTTTAGTTAAAATATAACAAATTATTATTGAGTAAATCACTCAAATTTCACTAATTTTGTTCCACTTATTTAGACATGTTTCAAAGGCTGTTGCCCTGATCTTCAGCATGAAATATGTCCAATCTAAGTAAGTTTTCTTAATAATAATTTGTTATATTATACTATATTTCACTGTGAAAATTCCTGCTATTCAAAACTACTTTAGTCAAAAATTTGATATTTTGCTACAGTAGAAATGTTCCTTTTCATTCTCTGTGAATTTACATGAAGATCACTGCAAATTATATACCAGTGCTTACCAGAATGACTCATTTCCAAAAAGGCAGAATCTCTCTTTCCTTGTAACTCTCCCCATCTTAAGTTCACCAATATATATTTTTGGGTTAGGCTGAAGGTAAGGGTGCATATATATGAATCCAATATGAATCATCATCATTCAGCTTAAACAAAGTGTTATATGCATTCTTAGTTCATATCACCAAATAGGCAATAAAAAGCATTAATAACTACAATGAGATAAATTTCTTACACAGTTCATTTGTGAATTTTGTAAGAAAGTTAGCCTCATTGTAGTAATTAATATATAACAACTTCACTGTAAACAGCTTCAAAACAAACAAATACGTAATAAAAAGAATGTTTAGTAATCCTTATCAGCATTATGAAGTAAGCTTAAATACAGATGGACAGTTCTTATAGCTTGTGTACATTAGAAATATATAATTGACAATATAGGGTTACAGAAATTAATAAAATCTAGTTTAGTTGAGTTTTGAAATGTTTTATTCTGGTGCACAATGTACTTTCACTGTGTGAATGAGACAAAAAGAAGACTAAAAGATATGGATGCAAGAGGCTTAGCAGGATGCACAATCCAGCAATGCTGTGTAAATAATTGCACTTCATTCGTTGCTAATCAAAGTTAGAAATTTTTTTTTTTTAATTCAAATGTGCAGATAGTGTAAATCTATTCTAAATGAACAAAATTATTTTGTAATTTTATTTATCAACTATTACCAGTAGTGTCATTCTAATTTTTTAACAACCTGTTCTCTCTAATAATTACCACAACCTTAATATTTGTTCAAAAATAAGTTATTAAAACGAGGTTCCAATCTGCTACAAATAAATAAAAGTTGCTTTTATAGTTGTGTACAGTAGTTTTAAAACATAAACTTTCTTTAAAATAAGTGTAGTTTTAAATAGGAATTTTCACAGTGAAATATAGTATAATTTCACAATTTTTTATTGAGTGATTTCTTCATAAAAAATGGCAAAATTGTTTTTAGACTTCTGACCATATTGACAAATTGTTTGAAACATTCAAGGATGTACCCACTCATGCATTAACACTTTCTTCTCTTATATCATGTTTATTCAACTTTTCACTTTCAAAAATATCGCCATCATATTGTTCAAATCAGTGTCTCTAGCACCATTGCTGAAAAAAACTTGATATCACTTTTTAGCACTTCATTTTAATACAATAATTACTTTTTACATCCAAATTGAAGCACAGTTTAAATGCTATTGGCCCAACAAACAATATTTTGTTCTTTGCTTGATTGTTAGAAGATATGTGCAGGTTTGCCAAATTCATATTAATTAATCTACTAGATTGGAGGCCTGTTGCACTAATTGCAGCAGGGATTCAAGATTGCATCAAGTTGGATTGATATCCATTTACTGCTATGTTCATTACAGTAGCAGAAGTTTGTGAATTTTGTATTAAACTATTGTTCTTCCTTTCTGTCAAAAAGTTACTTTTAAGTTAAATTTTTAATTTAACAACTGATTCTATGAACTGCAATAATTTTAACAATTAATTCTGATGAACTGGTACAAGCTGGCCTAATGATACCACTACATATCATATTTTAATAATAAGCAGAAAATTTTTATGCATACCACACCTGTGAGACGTGCCATTCCACCATTGCTCCATCGTAATCTCATCCCTGTCCTCACCATCCTCATTCAGCATAATGCTGAATTCTTGCGCGGTCAAACAAGATGATTATACGAGTTAGTGTATTCTGTGCAGCTTCGAAAAAGTCCCACAAATTGACAAATCCAAAGAGTGTGCACACATTAAAAAATGGATTATGCTACTGCCTCTGCTGTCCATGTGTTTAACTTCAGTACCTGGCCTCCAAGTAAGTTGGTGTTCAACTCGCTCACACCTGAGACAAATCCAGCAAGAGTGCTTGTCAATAGCTCAAAATCAGCTTATGTAGATTTAATAAAAATCTATTCTCAATTAGTGATATAACTTGACAGTATTTCCATAAAAATTCAAGAAATAAATAAAAGAAGGAAATGTTTCAGTAGAAAAACAAGTTTTATTCCCAATAAAAAAAATACATTTATTGATTGTAGATCATAATTACCTGGCAAGGCACTTGAATAAAATTGACTAGTTTTTTCATCACTGTCCACTGTTAAGTCTTATAGAAGAGATAGATCAGAACCAGTTTCAGCTATGTCCAGCTATCTCTACTAAATCCTCTGTTTATGAAAAGTATTGGAGAGCAAGAGAGCTAGGCTTCATTGCCAACTACTCACCAGTAATTGTTGTTGTTGATCATGATGATGATAATAATTAAAATAATAACAACCACAACAACAAATAGTGCATTCCAAATGGCTACATACAAAATTTCATTTTTTTTAAATTTAATATGCTATTAACAATGTTGGAAAAATATTAAGACAGTTCTTGCTCTACAGATAGAAATTGCTTTCTGTAGGCTGACACATATATTTTGTTTCAGAAGTGATTGCAGTAATTTTGATATTGCAGCTTTTGCTAGTGTGATTATTGGAGTTGTGAAGTTAATCATTTACATTGTATCTTTTTTTTTTTATAGGCCATTAGCTATATACGTCAAGATACCCGCTTTTTTAAAGCATTAGGGCACTTATCTTCTTCACCTCTTTGCGATCATATTTTGAAACCTTCAGATCAAGACTTTAGTTTACCATTAGTACAAAATTGGGAATTTGCACCTTTTTCAAGACAGGTAAGTAGTTATTACAACAGTTAAATTCATCTGAAAGACCAAGTAAAAGTAGTAAACAAGATATTGTTGCTTTATATTATTGCATACAATAAATGATATAATAATTTGTAAGTGTTAAATTTAATTTACAAATTGACAGATCAACCTTTACAAACTTATAGCCTACATAATAAAAGTATAATAATAAAGAAAACACCATAAACATATCACATATTTTATTATATAAATATTATGAAGTTTTTTTAGTGATGTTTTAATGATCACAGCAGTAATAATTATTGCTAGGTTCTACAGTCCCTATAATTTTAAGTTAATTTTTAGATAATGTTGTGAAGATTTTTAATTAGAGATATATGACTTCACTATTCTACTTTAAGAAAGCAAAATAAGAAGATACGGCACTATGCCTACATGATTTCTTAATGATTAGTCTTTGGATAATATTGATTCTCCACTGTTCAGTTTAGATGCAGACAGATTCTAAACATGTGCAAAGTGGGTTTCCATGGTTTATATGTAATTATTAATGGTATACTCTTTCAGTATGTTTTTTACAAATAATTTCAATTCAGTTTACATCTATTCATTTTTTGGTTTTGAAGCATCCCATCAGTATTGTACTGAACTCATAAAATTAATGAGGGAATTGTTAAATAAACCATTTCAGTTTTAAAGAGGTAGAAATAACACAGATGGAACTTAAAACAAAAAATAGACTGCAACATTAGCAGATGCGATCAGTAAGTGGTATACTCATTTTCATTAAGGTTGTTTTTCTATCTAATTTCAACCATTTCTCATTTATAAACTCTTTCCTATGAGGAGTGGATGTGCGAGTTATTATAAGCCATGAAAATTCAACTGAGCAGATTAAATTTATTTTGCATACACATGAAAAAACTTTGCACATAATGGGTACTGCATCCACTCACTCCAAATCTAAAGAAAAATTGCATGTGAACATTGACTGACTGATTGCAAATGTTTAAGAATTATCCAACAATTTTTGGTGCATTTTGTAATTATGGATGAAGCATGGATTAATTATTATACACCAGAATGAACCAGTATAAACAGGATCGCTCAATGCAAACTGGCTCTGAAAAATACAAAATGCTTTCCATTTGCTGGAATGGAAATAAGGAGTTCAGTTTTTTGGAACACAAAAGGAGACATTTTGATTGACACTTGGAGAAAGGGAAAAGCATTACTGGAGAATACTATGCACCACTTGTGAGAGACTGAAGGCACTGATCAAAAATGTCTAGAAATGAACAAAAAGGTTTGTTTCACATGACAGTGCATCAGTGCATTCAAGCTGCATTGTTTAGGCCAAACTGAACAAATTACGATTTGAAATGCTTCCACCCATTCTATTCACCTGGTCTAGCTCCTGATAACCATCTGTTCTTGAAACTCAAAATTTCCCTGGCTGAAAACAAATTTAAATACTGGAGAAAAATGAATATTTTGAGGGCCTTGAAGAAACCCACTTCCATGAGGGAATCATGTACATGGAGAAATAGGAACAAGTGTGTTGAACTCCAAGGTGAGTATGTCAAAAAATAAAGTACTTGAAAGACTGAACTTGTTCTTTTTAATTTCAAACAAAGTTGCTAATTAAACCACCTTGTACTTTAATGTTTGGCTTATAGCAGATGATTCTTGTGAGCTGTGTAATACTATGCAAAATTTTTAAAAATATTTCTTGATTTGCGGTTTATTACATTTCTCAATAATTTTTGAGAACTTTTTCAACATGTAAATTTTTTTTCTTCCAATACAAATAGTTAGTCTCTTAAAAAATATTTTTCTTCATTGTAAGTAATTACAGTCTCTGCAAATATTGTATTTATTTTCAGTATATTCTTTATTGCATTATACATACAGTGTTTGTGTTTACATGGGTCCGTGCATATGTATATTAAAATACCTTGGTTGTCTGCTTCTTAATGTTGAGAGCATTTCCCAGAATAGATAATCTGCCTAATGTTTTTTCTCAAATGTGCACTGTCATAAACTAATTCCATAATTTCACATATCAATATGGGATGTGAAAATTTTATAAAATTGAACATGTGTCCAATTTTTTATTCACATTCAATTCTTCCCTGCCTTCTTTAATACCCACTATTCATTAGTATTTTCCTTGGCCTGCAAATGCTCCCCTCCACTTTCATCTTAATGGACTGTTGCTAATATATTTTTAAAATTTTTTTTATAGTATATGCTAAATGAATCTCAAAAACAAGCAATACTAAGGACCGCACAAGCATGCTTGAATCCTGAGCCTAAGATATGCATGATACAGGGCCCCCCAGGTAAGATAATTTTCAAATATTGGCATTATACATTTAAAAATTTATTTTTAGTATGGATCATAAATAAAACTTATCTTATTAGGCTGTACCATTCTTCACAATAAGAGTAAAGCAAATATAAGTAATATAATTATATTGTAGATTTAAATAGCTGGGATTTTCATTTGGAACTGTGTTGATGCTAAAGGCAGCAACCTTCGAAAGATGTTCAAGTAAGTGGAACATAACTAGTGAAATTTGAGTGAATTTCTCATAAATAATTTGTTATATTATAAATATATTGATTTTAGTAAATTCTCAAGCTAAAACTTTATAAACTTATACAGTAAACTCTGTTGTATCTGACAGCTATGGGACCAAACCAGTGCCAGATAACCAGAAAATACTTTTGTACATTACATAAAGTAAAGTAAGTACAATAAGCTTCGTAAATACAATATTTATATAAAGATATTTAGGCAAGAACATTTTTTCCATGCAGAAATTGAACATTTTTCATAAGAATTTTTAAAAATGAAATTTTTAATACAAAGTTTATTTTCAGTACTTAAATCTGTTAGTCCATAATAAACGCGTACTAAAGTTGCTATATCTGAACATTGTTAATTTATGGCAATATGATGGGCAGTTATGAACTTGAAGTTGTAGCATGCAATAATTCTTCCTTTAACTGTGTCCTACTAATGCCCTTTTCCATTGTATCCAACAGTTCCAACTTCTATTTAACTGGCACTTCATGAAATCCATTGTGCAGCAGCAGGTTGATGCACTTTAGCTACTGTCCAAGGCTCGGCAATGTGCAATTGCCATGTGATAACACTTGCTACTGTGAAGTCATTCCATGTTGGCAGTACAGTGCATGCTTCTGTGAAGCCATGCCACTTCCAGTCTGTCTTGATGGTCTAGTGGTAACCATACATGCCTCATAAATCTAAGATTGTGGGTTCAATCCCTTCGCGGGCATAAAAATCCTAAGTATGGCTTCCTTCAGAACAGAAGTATAGCCATGGGTTCCATGTCGTAGATTTACGGCATGTGAAAGAACCTCAAGCCTTGAAATAAGAGGCCTCTGAGTAAAATTTATTGGCCATTTCATGCCCCCTGTATTGAATGGGATGCTGATAACGTGAGATGTTAAAGAGTGTCTGTAAATAAAACAAATCAAGAATGCCATCACACATTGTTAAATGACTGAAAATTTCACCAAAATAACCACATGTTTAAAACTTTTATTCCCCCCCTCTCTCTCTCATATTGAAAAGTGCTATTGTTTTGGTATTGTCTGGTTATTTGAATGCCAAATATGAAGGATTTTACTGTATACTTATCTACAAACTGATGACATCTTATGTAGCCATCAACTTATTTGGGTCTATTGAACTTTGTCTATTATACCTAGATCTAAAAATAATAATTTATAGTGTAATTATGTATTGTATCTCCGGATGAATGATGGATATAAAAAAAATTATAGGATTATTGTTGCCCAACCAGTAAATAGTTTTATAATTTTGTGCCATTCATTATCCTGATGTTTTTACATTTTAAGACGTATGTGCTCATCCAGTATTATTCAGTTGTTCTTTAACTTCTTCACTAAGGGGATTTTGACTGTTCCACTAGTGATGTTCGTCACAGCAGTGAACAAAATGTCTGAACAGGAAAATGCCAGCTTCTCAACCCAGAAAATTCTTACAACTTTAATTGTGACTTCATCCGTGAATGCCTGTGCTTACTGATACATTTTTTAATACAGAAAATATCACTTGTGCATCAATTTCGGTCCAATTTCAGTGAAAATTTTCATGCATGCTGTGCAGAGATATTATAACAAATCTAGATATTTTTTTGATACTTCTATACTTATTAGCTCCTATTAAAGAGACGAATCAACATTTGATGAAATGAATGCCTAAAGTTACCTAGCATTCACCTTTTCAGGGTAAGGAAAAACTCTAAACCTTACCCAGGCAACAGACCACTGACCATAAGACCATGGACATTTCCAATTATTTACTTATTTTAATATTACTGAAGCAAGCAATTTTTTTGATTAAAGGCTTGTTTTGTAAAATAAGTTTTTTAAAAAAATTATATCTCTGGAAACAACCTTGTACTGAAATTAAATGTTACATATTACTTACTAATGGTATAAGTATGCCATTGTGTGTGTGTGTGTGTGTGCGTGTGTGCGCGTGCGTGCCAAATTCTAACTCAGTAACTTGAAACTTATAGAAAATAGAAATTTCACCCATTTGTTTCCTAACATGGTCTGATTTACATTAGAAAGTGCTTGTTCACATACATCCTGTTTGACCTTGTTGTTTATATTAACTTATGTTTAGAATGCAGTGTAACCGTTATAGATGAGATGCTTTTAATGTTTACTTACTAATGGATTAATAATAAAGCAAGATAAGGGAGAAGTAAAAGCAGAATTCAAAACTGTCAAGAGACACCATTAATTTTATGTTTTCGGAATGTCGGAATCCACACAGTGAAACTTTTGTTAATCTTATTTTGATTTAAAGTAAAACACTAAAAATCATGTCGTCACATTAAAACTCTCTTTAAGTTTCACAAACACACACTATCTGACTATTATTGTTATATTTTACTATTTTTCTGATAAATTTCGGGTAAACTTTTTCTTGTGTGTTTGTGAAACTTAAAGAGAGTTTTAATGTGACGACATGATTTTTAGTGTTTTACTTTAAATCAAAATAAGATTACCATTAGTTTTGTTATATTCTTCATATTACACAAAGGCAACCATCTATTCAAGCAAGATCATGGTTGACATCTTATAAAGAAACTAAAGCTCAACCTTTATGCTTCAAGTGTAAGAGTAATAACTTCGTAAAGTATCCACTATAACATGAAAAAATTAACAATAATGCTTATAAACTTAATTTGCAAGTTGCCATCCGCTGCAATGATTTTTGGCTCACGTTAATATGAAGTAATATCATTTAAATTTTGAGGTGAAAGGTAAAGAAACCCCCTTCATCTCTGTTTGGATGTCTCCACAATTGCCATTGCAGGGTATGGGACTTTTTTTTTTAATGTATGTAAGTTTAGCTCTTTTGTTTACAGGAACAGGAAAATCCCTTGTGATCATCAATATTATTATGCAAATATTGTATGGGAGAAATAACCTGAAGCAGCAAAGTGGAGGCAGATTTTCAAGAATTCTTCTTTGTGCATCTTCAAATGCAGCTATTGATGAGCTGGTGATCCGGTTATTAGACATTCGCCAAACGTTAGGTAATAAGTGAAAGGAATTGCACATTTTAAGATTTTTGTGTGTGTGTGAGAAAATATGCACTGCAGTGATTTATAGCATAGGCAAAAGCTTTGCCACAAGAGATTTCTGTTCACTTTTATATATTTTACTCATCTGTGAAGGAGCAGAATATTAACACATTTTGGACCAGGTATTTAAATAATTTAAATTCCCTTTATCAGGCAATATAGCCTTCCATGCTCACTTTTGCACTGTCCATTTAAAACATTTACAAAAAATATCCTAATTACTTTTATGAACTTGTTAAATTTCTAGAAACATTCACCTTTGTGGATTTGCACCAGACTGGATTTGCAATTGTCCCTCATTCCACTCCTTTTCTTATGAGAAGTGCAGGCATAGTATCTCCTAGCAGGATATTTTCTTGTATCCTGTTTTCCTTACCAATTTTCTGTAGAATATGTATACGCTTATTTCCTCCAAAGAATCATACTTTCATCCAAAGAAAGTTGTTGACTTGACTTATAAACCATCTGAAATCCCTCAAGGAAAATTTCTCTTAAGGACTGAATTTTGAAAAGCCCATTTATCATGCATGTAATTAATGCTCAGCATTTCCTTAGCTGGATAAATAGCTCTCAACTAGTGCGTAGCATACTGCCTTCCAGCATTTTGGTTTAATCTTCCAATTTCATGTTGCTTGACACATCAAAAGCTCTCTAACCATATCTGAGGTCATCCATCCCCAGTTTTAACCTGTCACTTCTTGCCCTTGCAACAATATGGTATTGTCAGGTCAGCAAAGAAACAGTCTTCCATCTTAGTATTAGTATCTTCTCATCTGTCCAGATTAAAGTATTCCAAAATTGTGCACAAACAAACAAATATTGCAAACACAAGTTCATTTGAGCCTCATGATGTTCAGCCTTGAATATGTCTTTCCTATCAGACCCCCTGTGGTGGATTTCAGGACATTGAGTATGTTCCATAAAGTCTTGGCACTAACTTGGAGATTGAGGATTTTTACTAGTGACATTCAGCAGAGAAAGGATTCTGGTTCCTTCTTAGGGGCATCAGATTTGCCCTTTTTTATTAAGCCATTCTACCCTTCTTCCTGAAACAGCAAATCCAATAACAATCTCTTTGCTTTGTGCCACTGTTTGCACTATATTGAATGTGGGACACCCACACTCCCACATGCCAATTACGTGTCCTCTTAAGATTGTGTGAATGAATCGAACTAACATTCTTTTGCTCCATTTGTTTAAATATGTAGAATCAATTTCACCTGTTGATATATTTGCCATAGTTAACAAAAACTCATTGATGGTGCCATAAAACTTCTGATGATTAAAGGGCGCAAAACAGATAAGGCTATTAGCCCCCAATAAAACTTCTGAATATACAAAATAAAAGCATACCATTCACATATGAAACAGATAACATGTTCCATTCTTGGACATTAAAATAATGAAGCATCAAGGAAACCTGAAACTTGGAATATACAGAAAGAATATATGCACAGACAGTCACATTAAAGCAGATGGTTTTAACCCCACAACACACAAACAACAGCTTAACACACAGGCTAGTTAACCTACAAATTAGCAAGGAAGAATACTTTAAAAAATACAAACAAATAGAAAGAACAGTGATTAAAATGGTTTTAAAAAAGAACTAGTACACAAAAAATACAGAAATTTAAGAGGCAAATACTTATTAAAGAAACCATAACATTTTCAGCAGGAAAAGATAAGCTAATTTTTAAAAAATTCACATATCCATGGGCTACGAAAAAATTTCAAAATATTCTAAAAGATTTTAATATCATGTTGGTATCAGTATACAGATTTAATGTTAAAAATCTTCTGATAGACAATGTTAATGAGAGTATTCCACAGGAGAAAAAAGCGGGTATTTACAAAATAAGTTGTGTGGAGTGTGAAAAATGTACATTGGAAGAACAAAGGAAACCATAGGCATGCAGTTAAAATAACATTTCTGGAACATAAAATGCAAGCAAATGGAGAAATCAGCTGTAGTATCTCATTTCTGGACAGAAAACCATGACATAGTGAATAAAGCAAAATTATAAAAATCAGCACAAGGACCTATAGAATTATCAACATGGGAGAAAATCTACATTTACAAATACAGAGACAGTTTAATGAACTCTGACACTTCCAGGGATGAAAACATAAACTTTAAGATCATCACACCTCCACCAGAGCAATGTACACATTCCCACAGCATAATGAACTATCCAGCAGTCAACAGTAGCTGAGGATGCGAACAAAGGGTTCATGAAACGTACATATTATAAACAAGTAAGTAGAGCAATAAGAGTGTTTAGTTCAACTCAACATACAATGATCTTAATTACAATTTGATTTTTATTTTAAAAATTTCTGTTTATTATTTTCATGCATTTTCCTTTGCATTATTCCTATCCTTATTGAGAAGAAATTATTAGGCAAAGAAGGCTTATTTATTATTTGCCCGTTCCATTATTGGCAGGAAATATATTTTTATTCTCCACTGTTAGGCAATAAAAGCTTCTTTAATTTCCATATTTATTTTCCCATTCATTTTTGTTTTATTGTTTACAAAGAAACCTCATTGGTTTAAAAAATATATTTTTCATAGTTAAGAAAACGTATTTTTCCTTTGCTGAGACCCTGTCATAAAAAGATCACACTGAAAACTTTAATCTCTTACTACATATTTGCAGTGATAAACAATGTGAACCTTATATGATCTGCTCATTCAAGCAAAATAGACCTAAGTCTGAGTGCTGTTGTTTTCCTATATCCATTTTTTTCTTATTGAAAGCTCTACTATCCATGTGCGAGGACTTCACAATAAACTTATTAAGCCAGTTTCAATTTTAAAATATTCAGGAATCAACATATGAAAACTAGTATAAAATATTTTAAAATGCTAAAAACATTTCTATGGCTTCACTTCCAATGAACACGGAAACAGTCTGAGTTAAAAAAATTTAAAATATTCATACAATGATAAAACATGCTTAACATTTCACTTTCAAAATTAAAAAATTCAGGACATGATTCGTGAGACCTTTGCTCACATTGTCAACTGTTAAATGGTTGGTGCGTGATCATATTAGGTTGGAAAGGAAGGCGATTGTGGTGAATCTGGTGGTCTGTTGATGAACCTGTACATAATATTTTCTGCTTCTCAAATGTCAAAATTCATGAGTTTATGTTCATATTTCTTTATGAAAATCTCAAGTTCCTTAGGATGTTGAACAGCTTTTAATAAAGAGATGCCTTTTTCTATTTCATGATTTTCATTCCGGAAATGTGTTGCTAGGGCTGATTTTTCTATGTTTGTAATGGGTATTTCTCCAGTGTTCCTTCAATCTGATGCTTATATTTCTCTTGGTCTTGCCTATATATTTTTTTTCACACACTTTACAATTGATCTGGTATATACCTGATTTTTCTTCCTTGGGTTTGCAATCTGCTTTATTTCTTTAATAATATTATCATTTCTGGACTTAAAATAAAAATAAAATGTAAGAACAAATTAGAATTTGGCATTTACAGAAAGAATACCACACTGACAATTATATTAAAGCCCATGGTTTTAACCCAAGACCTCATAAAGAAGCAGCTTTCAACAGCATGGTATACAGATTACAGATTAAAAATCCTGTTTAAAACTTAAATGTAAATTGGAACTTGCACAGTGAAGCCAATCATATTAATTGATATCATTGTATGATTCAGTTGAACTACACACTCTTAAAGCTTCACTTACTTTTCATAAATGTATGGAACCGGTTTCAAGAATAATGGTATGGAGAGAAATGGTTCCATACATTTATGAAAAGTAAGTGAAGCTTTAAGAGTGTGTAGTTCAATTGAATCATACAATGATATCAATTAATAAAAATCCTGTGTTTCTTGCTTACCATGTGGCAAATAATTTTGATAAACTGTATTGAAAACTATTGAAGTCATTTCATTTTCAGCAGTTTAATCATAGTTATATAAGTTCATGAAAACCCATTAATGTTGTAATTTTCACCCTTACATCTGTCACATTTTTTTTTGTCTCCTTATGGACAAAGCATGTTGCTGTCTTTTTCTATTTTGTGTTTTTTCATACTCTAGATCTGCATTGCTTTAATTTTACTGTGTACTGTACTGTAGCATATTTCTTTTAGAGGAAAAGTTCTATTTTGTAATAGAATTTTCCATTATATATATTCTCAAGATCCAGAAGCATTTCTATTTTTTTGTTGTCTCTTATAGAAACTAATCGTTTCAAGATGGTTCGTGTAGGAAACTTGGATTCCATGAATAAAAGAGTACAGGACGTTTCATCCCAAGAGCTGGCCAGGAAAGATGCGAAAAAGAACAATGACTCATACACAGATAATGAAAGTGTAAATGTGGAGGTAATAAAAATCTGTTTCTTTTTTTAATCATTATGGACTGGAGTTATTTTAAAGTGCACCAAAATCAGAATACTGCTTCAAGTAGAAAAAAACATCAAAATGAAATATAAAATAGAACAAATGTAGCTGTAGCTTAATTGTAATATAAATTGTTTTGACTTCATGAGGAAACGAAGCAAAACAGAATTGTTGTAATTTTGTGGTAAATATCTTGCTGCTATTGCCACCAAACAGTCAGGCTAACGATAGTGGAGAGGAGGTAGGTCAGGATTATCAAAAGGTAGTTTTTCTAGTTTTAATGATCATATTCACTGACATATTAGATTCTCCCTATCTTTTTCAGACTGAAGTAAATTCAAAATAATTCTGAAATATTTTAAAAGACAGTATTTTGCAAAAGCATCACTATACAAAAATGTAAAACAGATTGCACTTCATAATGGGTAGTCTTTGATGGCATTACTGTTTCTGGCATCATATGAAGTGATGAAAGCAATGGTAACTTAGATGATGATAATAGAAGTTACAGTCAATTGAAAGTAGCTATTAGTATTTTCATTAGGACAGTTTGAAAAATTCTCTGTCTGATACAGAGATGGTGCTGGCAGTTCCAGGTAACAATGGTTGCTCAAGAATAATCCTTTAGATGGCGCACCATGCATTTTCATGCACATGCTTTATTAGTTTGGTTGCTATAGTGCAGCAAAATAAACAAGTTCAGGCTTTCTCAACAAAATGGACATAATTGAATGTTGCACAGTGTTAAAAAGTTTAATGCCAACCAAAATAAAAAAGGAAATGGATTACACTTTGAAAGACTCTTCACCATAATTTTTAATGGTAAAGAAATAGGCTTCTAAGTTTAAACATGATTGTTCTTTCATTTTTACTGATGAACGTTCAGGACATCACAATTACCACAGTGACTGAAGAAAAATACACAAAATCAATACCCATGTTTAAAGGGCTGTCAAATTTTGCTCAGAGGCCTCTTCTTTCAGGCTTGAGGACCATGTTAAAGGATAGACTAATCAAGGTGCATGCGATTGCAAAGATTTCAATGGGTTGTGTCTGGAACATTTTGCAGGAAAGGTATGGTAGTTATTTGAAATTTAAAATTAATTTCATGTTGGAACTAATGCAGTGAAGCAATTAATTTATTCTTAATTATCTGATGAGTTGATTTAATACTCTTATGCCCCAATTACCGTTGAATTATACTGAACATGTTTCACAGGCTTTAGCCAGCATCATCAGTTGTGAGTTGACTGCCAGATTTATTGTTCATTGGATGGACTTGGTGTAGTTCTCGTGGATAATTTATGAACTTTTGAATTAATTTGTCTTCTTTTGGGATCTCAAAGTTAATAACTTTATCTTCATATTTTTATAAAATGTTTTCCCACATTCCCAGCTCCAGGGGTCTATCTACAAATTTCAATAATTTTACTTCAATTTCTATACCATGTTTATCTCTCCAAAAGTGATGTGCAACTGCTGATTTATCTATCTGATTGTACCTGATGCTTCTCCAGTGTTCCTTTAACCTAATTCCAATGGTTCTTCTTGTTTTGCCAATATACTTTGTTGCATTCCAAACAGTTGATTTGATATATTCCTGGCTTCTTCTTATCGGGTATTCTATCATTATCATCGGAGTTCAGCAGATTAATTGGCCTGAATTTGTTCACTGGGGATGAAGTAATCCCAAACTTTCAGAATATTTTCTGGAATTTACGTGGATTATTTTCTTTGTGGTGGTTAATAAGAAACATTGGATGATGCTTTGAAATTGCTAAACTTACAAGATAGAAAAATTACATTCACTTCTAAAATAGACCAAGGCAACATGATTCCTTTCTTTGATTTACAGAATACAAGAACAGGCAATAATTTGAAATTTGGAATATACAGAAAGACTGAATATTACTTAAAAGGCCAGTGGCTTCAATCCCAGAGCCATAAGCATGCAGTTCTCAACAGCTTAGCACATAGACTCCATAACATACCCATGAATGAGTTTGAATACAGCGAAGAGTACTCTCACGTAATACAAATAGCAAAACCAGTGGATGTGGCCAAGAAATTGTTGACAAGAAAATCAAGAAATTCAAATAAAAGAAGAGCTTAAAACAGGTTACAACATTGTCAGCAAAAAAATTCCTTGGGTAACCAAAAAAATCATAAAATGTCCACAAGAGCTACACCAAGTCCATCCAACCAACAACGAATCTGGCAGTTTAATTATAGCGGATGATGTGGCAAAAGCCTGTGAAACATGTTCTGTATAATTCAATGGTAAGTGGAGCATAAGGGTATTAAATCAATTCACCAGCTAATTAAGAATAAAATATTTTGAAATATTGGTATAAGATAGCATCAAGGGAAGGAGACATAGTAAAAGACTTCACAGATACAAGAAAAAGTAAAGGAGGAAAGAAGTTGTTTAGCTAAATTAAAGAGAATAGAGACTTGGAAGAAAGTGAAACAAAGGATAGATGATATTGAAAAGCAAGATATACAGAGTAGTTTAGTACATTGAAACATTATAGGAAATTTAAGAAAGAAGAGGGTGGGGAAAAATGTATTGATATTTGTAACAAAAGGGGAAAGGAGAGATTTGCTTGAGGTAGAGCAGCCATATTAGAGTTAATTGTGTCCAATATGTGCAGAAATAGAAAACTATTGTGTAGTTGAATGTTCAAAAATGAAAGAATGGAGAAAACAAGTATGTATTAAGAAATGGGACAATTTACAGGTAGCAATTGTAATCCCAATTTTTTTTTGGAATTGATAACAAGGAGTTTTTGAGAAAATTTGGTGGTTATATAAGGAAGGTAGAGAAAAATGGCGGAAAGGAGTGATTAAAGTTAAAGAAAGAATACATCTAGGGAGATTAGGAAGAAATTAAGGGAAGAAGATGTAATACAAATATAACCAGGGTGTGGAGTGAGTAATGTTTTGTACTCTGGGAACAATGGTTATAAAAAAATAATAAAATGTAAAAGTATTTGTTAAACTTTTTGTAATGGTAGAGCAAAATAAATATTCTATTCTATACAAGATTCTGACACAATAAAAACAAACCAAAAAAGAATCAACAATCTTTTCACCAAATACTGGCCATGGCAGTCTTGCAGCCTGCCTGTTTAAGCCAAAAATCTACCAAAGTAAGCACTGTTTAATATGCAGTGACCCAGATACAATTACGAACAAGTACCATCTACCAGGAATCAAAAAACTGAACATAGTTGAACTTAATTGACAAAGAAAAACACTCTTCAGAGTCAAATGCTAGAAACCTACCAACCTATACTTAAATTTTATAGTACAATGAATATTAATAATTTCTGAATGCATTAAACTGATGCTTTACACAATCAAAACAGGGTACTTACTAGAAGTGCAGTGTTATCTTTCAGATGCTACAATGCTAACAGGAAATAAAGCTGCATTACAGCTTATCAAGGGCAGAAGTGCACAGGGTTACTACACATTCTTCAACTGATATAAAGAATTGACAGTGATCTCCAGAATTACACAAAAGCATTGTAAGAAAGCTTTATGGAAAGTGGTAACCTGTGATCATATGAATATTCATAGAGGTAATTGGTTAGTGTTTATAGGTGAAGATGAAGCGTTGGGTGACAGCATACAGCTATGCATGAGGTTATTAGAGCATGCAGATTATTTTCCAGATGAAAAATTTGCAAAAGTAAGCAAGCATTCTTGGTAAAATTTATGGTAAATTACTAATATGAAGCTCATTTCATAAATATTGCACAATTGTCAGTACTGCATATTGGATGATGCACCCATAATAAAAATTATATCAGTTTCATTTGAAGGCTTGAGAAAGAAGCATGTGTGTTGATTTTATCCATAGCATACTGTGTGTGAATAACAAGAGTTAGAAATGGAACCTGCAGGTATTTAGGGTACTGTGACTGTTGATGAGACATGGTAAAAACCACACAGAGCTTTAAGTGAAGTTTGTGGTAAGTTCACAGTGGACCATAATATTGGGCTAGTTTTTTCATGTTGGTCATGCCAGCATAGAAAATGACCCAAGACCAGAAATGCCAAAGACATCAACATATAAACAAAGTGTAAAACTTGTGGCAAATGCTCTAAAAGATCAGGTAACTTTCAAAAGCCATTGGGAATCCACCAACATAATTCTGTATTTTGAAAAATGATTTATAGAAGAGAAAAGTTTGTTCATCATGGGTTCTGCAATTCTTGACTGCTGAACAGAAGCAGAAATGCAAGCATATAGCAAACTCGTTGAAACTAAGATTCAATGTTGAAGGCCAAGCGTTCTTGTGTTGAAATGATGAAACATGGATTAGAGACTTTGAGCCATGATTGAACTCAATAAATGTCACCTGGCACAAATGAAGGTCAAGCAAAGGATAATTTTTGCTTTTGATCGCCAGGGAACATTATGACAGATAAAGGCACATGTAGAACAAGTGTCACAAAAAAACCTGCATTGTTTATTAAATGACTTATAAAAAAGTGTTTCTTTATTTCTGCTTAATTTAAAATACATAAATAATGCACCATAATATAATTGCTAAGAAATTTTCAAGGAAACATTGTCAAACCAATGTCATAGATCAAAAGAAATTTTTGTATTGAAGGTGTGTTGAAAATAACAACACTTATGTGCTAGCATTCTATCATAGAGCCTGGATCACTGGAAAATAATAAAGTTTCAATTTTTTTTTTCCTTTCCCCCCTTTTTTTCCTTTTTTTCCCCCTTTTCCTTTTTTTTCCCTTCCCCCCTCTTTTTTTCCTCCCCAGCATAATGTCTCTTTTCTACTCATTGCATGCTTGAACATGGGCTGTCATTATGAAAGTCAGAGAGATTGCTTTCTTCAAAAGGACTGGATCTTTAAGCAATTTCCTCTAATTCACTCATAGGAGGTTCTATGAAGAACTGGCAATGAACTTCACTTATTAGTAACAGCTCTTCAATTTATTCATATCTGATTGTAAAGTGAAAAACAGCAGCTTGCAACAGCATAAAGCTGGGGAGTGTAACTTAACTACTGCTATTGCTAAATATAAATCTCAAGCTTATAGAACCTTAATAACTACAATTGATGTTCATACTTGTGTGACTGAACATCAAACTGAAAGAGAGCATTTAATCAAAATATATATTAGACACAAACATGAATTTTTCTGGTTTTCATGGTAGCAAACTTGTTTTTGATTTTCTGATTAAAGTCTGGAATCTGAAGGATGAAGTCTGTATCTGTAGAAAGCATTGCATACTTCCATTGTTTTGAAATCACAGTTTTGACTCATATTAACATTTGGAATTGGTCTACCCAGTTCTTTCATTTCCATTTTCTCTTCCAATGATTGCAAAGAAAAAGACTTGGAATGTAGCTTTATATAACATTCAGCTAACCAAAACAAAATAAACTAATTGCTTCACAAATTCACATGAAGCTTCATTAACTTGCCATTCAACACAGCTAACCACTAACGAAAGGACTGATTATTTTTGCTAGAGAGTGTCTGCATAAGAGCATTGTTATTTTAAATGTAATATTGTTTGACATGGAAGTAACTGCAAATTTTCCCCATTTAATATATATATATAAACTCAACAAAGATGAGAAATGGTGACTAGAGGGGAGTGAAATTGAAGTGGTAAGAAAATTGTATAATTTGGGGGTAAGGCTGAACAGTAATGGAAAATGGACAGAACAAAGGAAAAATGCACTAGGAAAAGGAAAATTAGCTACCAATAGTATAAGAACATGCTTGAAGAAAATACCAAATATGAATGTAAGCTGGTTAGAGAAAGTATATTTAGCTAATTTGAATCCAAAATGATGCTTGGGTTAGAAATATGGGAGACAGAAAAATGGTGGAAATGTATAGATCAGATTCATAGAGCAGTCTGTGAAATGATACTGGGATTACCTAGAGCAGCACCCAATGGATTAGCCCTGTTGGAACTAGGAAAGGTGGACCAAAAAGGTCTAGTAATAAAACATATGAAATACTGGCAGATATTCCTCCATTGGAGGAAGGAAATGTTGTCAAATATTTTCTCGGGGGGTGCAAGAAAATGATAAATGGGAAGGAAGCTGGGCAGGTAGGTAGACTAAAGGAAATTGCAAGAGAAATTGGTTTGGGAGAGCTAATTAGTTTACAGTTATCAAAGGGGCAGGGCACGTGTAATAAAGTGAAAACAAAGGTTGATGTTATAAAGAAACAGGAATTATTTGGTAGCCTAAGAAATAAGAGTCTCTAATATACTGTAGGAGTTTTAAGGAAGAATGGGGCAGGAAAAAATATATTGAGATTTTTTACAAAATGGGTAGGGAGGATATGGCAGGGGAAGAGCAGCAACAATGATGTTAGGTGGGGTAAAAGTTGACAAAGAATTTTGCTCACAGTGTGGTAAGGTAGACAACTTGCACTTTATATTAGAATTTACAGAAACCAAAATATGGAACAAGAAGTGGGTTCATTTGCATGCAGACATTCAGGCATTATGCTTTTTGGGATAAGCAGAAAAGAATTTTTGAATCAGTTTGGAAATTATATGGTTAATTAAGAGAAAAGTAGTGGAGGAAAGTATTTAAGGCAAAGGAAAAATGTTATAAAGTAACATGAGGGAAGATATTCAGCTTTAGGGAAACATTTGTAAAGTTCACTTGATAACATGTATAGTTAGATTGATGTAGGATCCATGTGTAAACAACTGGGGTGTTAATTGTATAGGATCCTGAATGAACAAGCACACAAGGATCAAGGAAATATTGTAAAACTGTAATTGTAATGTGTAGAAGTAATAATAATAATAATAATAATAACAATAATAATATATTATTATATATAACGGTTGCTATTAAATACTGTTTCAGTATAATTATCTAATGGAATTACCAATAATTAAATATGAATTTGGCATTAATAAAAAACTTAAAAAAAAAAAGTCCCCCAGAATTGTTTAAATGGCCCTAACTACACGAGCAGAAAAATATCCAGATGAATGACCGAGAATCTTCACAGATGGCTCACTAATGCCTAATGAAAGAGCAGGCATTGGAGTGCAGTCAACACTATTTTGTCACTATAATGTAGTTGGTGAAAACAAAACAAACTTCATTGGAGAGATCAAAGCACTACAGTGAATGATTTACAGATCACAAGTATTTAACAATGCAGTAATTCTCTCAGATTCTACATAATCAGCACTAGAGGCAATAGCAAATTCAATAAATGCCTCCTTTCCTCAACAATCAAATGTGACAATGAAAACACTCAGCAAATTAAACAAAACTTTCAGTGGGTAACCTCACTTGTCACTCTAACCAGAAATGAAATAGCAGATTCATTAAACAAAAAGAACAAACATCCAACCCCATTAAAACATTGAATTTAATAAACACAAACTAAGAAAAGAATCAACAACAATCTTTCAACTAAATAATGGCTCTGACAGCCTTCCAGCCCATCTGTGCAAGTTAAAAATCTACCAAAGTAAATAGTGCATAATGTTCAATCAAACAGACATAATTATGAACAAGCGTTAGTTACCTGAATGGGAATTAAAAAAAATAAATAAATAAAAAAAAACTCACACACAGACTCATGAAGCAAATATTTAGCATCAGTCTTTTATGAACGAACAAACAAATGAACAAAAAACATTGCGACTAACCAATCGACCAACACTCCAGATTATAAATTTATATGTTTAGGAATTTTTTAAGTTGAAATATGCATTCTAGATTATGTTTGATAACATGATATGATTATTCTTGTTTTCCTACCATTTGTTTGCTGCACAATGTATGAATATCTTTTATATGGGACCTCCCTCATAATTTTTGGGTTTAAAAATGAAATGGGATGTCTGATATGAGAGTAAATATGATATTCACTAAAATGAAATTATTTAGGATGCCTACATTCTATCTGAAGCAATTATGGATTTCTTTGTTTAAGGGACCAAACGTTGCTGTTAAAAAATAAATACTGCAGATTTAGTATGTTATTGTGTGTCCAGTGGAAAGATTTAAGATCGAACCTGATCACTTTACTGTGGTTAATAGTGCTTATGCAGGCATTTATATTGATCACTATATTGTTGAGAATTTCACCTCTTTTTTGATTCAAAATGAGAAATTGAATTCACTGTATATTAGGTTGGTAGAAGTAAAAAAGACTGTGAAAAGAAATCACATTTAGTGTTTTGTCTTTTGAGTATTTTGATAAATAGCAATGTTGGTAATAAAAAATTATTTTTTTTAAATTATAGATTAATCGCTGTAAAGCAAAGGTTAATTCATTGAGACAAGCAGGTGAGAGTGAAAAACTGAAGGAAGCAGAAAAAAAATTGGCACGGTTGCAACAAGCATCTGCAGAAATGGTAAGTGAACATTATTTTTCATAAACAGTGCTCATATAGAGTTGCTTTGGTGACACCATATACTTCACATACTTGGTTTTTAAATGAACATATTTTGGAAACATTTGCTCCCATCATAGCAGAAGATCAACTGGGAGAAGCATACTTTGTAGGGCTGTCAGAGGAACTTATTGAAAATATCCAAGTCAGCATATCAAAGTTAATGATACAATAATGAATTTTTTTATTTTTGATTTTGAAAATCTTTCCAAAATTTGTTCCATAGGGTTGTAAGCAATGTGTCAATAATGTAGTTTTGGTATCAATTTCAGGGATTTTTCATCAAAGTAATCTGCCACTTTTTAATATTAATTAAATTTGGAATCGAACACAGTGAAACAGGTCGTATAACAGCTGATGATGTGGACAATAGTTCCACGAAACTTATGTCCTGAGTAAATCTTAAGTAAAACCATAAAGAGTGTTCTAAACATCCGACTCAGAACAGATTATTATATAATCTGCCACTACTAATATCTCTATCTGTTTGTAACAGATATTTCTGAAATGTTCTATAGTATTTCTTTTTCTAATGTATATCTGATTACAATTTTTGCAGTTAATGATAGATAACATTTTTAAAAAATTGAGTCGAAATTGTAACATACACACCACTAAAATTCAATAAAATGGAAGACTAGTTTCGGGAGCCATCGCTCCTATCATCAGTTCCTGGTTGACTGCCGGTTTGTTTGTGGTAGGTCGATTCATCTCTGGTGGAGGTTTAATGAACTTTTGTATTAGTACATCACTTGGCAGGATTTCGAAATTAAAAACTTTCTCTTTATTCTTCCAAATATAGATGTTTTCCCAGACTGTAAGTTCAGTTTTTCCTTTAATATTTTTAAGTAATTTGGGGTTTTTATTAATGTTATGTTGTTCTTTCCAAAAGTGCCAAACTACTGCCGATTTTTCTTCTTGTTTTTGGTTAATATTCCTAATGTGTTCTTTAGCTCTTGTGTTCTTGTGTTCTTTAGCTCCTTTAGCTCCTACAATACCTACAATCTACGGTCTCCCAAAAGTACACAAGCCAGGGAAAACAATGAGACCTATCATAAATAACATAGATGCTCCAACTTATAAACTAGCAAAATGGTTGACTTACAAATTTTCTACTTTTCCAAGATTTGAATCTCTTAGTATAAAAAAACTCATTAGATCTTATTCAAAAAATTAAAGACATAAAATAGAAATAACAGATACCTTAGTTTCGTTTGATGTAACAGCACTTTCTCCAAGTATTCCTACACTGAATTTAAGAAATTAGAATAGTAAATAGTTTCCCTTGGATATTTAAGACTTGGTATCGCTATGTGGATGATATTTTTGCAATAGTACCAGAAAGACACTTGGATGATGCACTAAAGTTACTTAACTTACAGGAAAAAACAGTTAAATTCACTATGGAAAGAGAATGCAATAAACAGTTACCTTTCTTGGATATTAAGATAATTAAAAAAGAAAATCACCTAAACTTTGGCATATACAGAAAACCTACACACACGGATAATTACATTAAATGTAACAGTTTTAATCCAGTTCCCCACAAACATGCAGTTTTAAATAGTCTTGCATACAGACTGGTTAATGTTCCAATGAACAAAGAGGAATATGAACTGGAAATGAATAATATAATGGATATAGCTATAGAAAATGGCTTCAAACAAGAAGTTGTGCACAAGAAAATAGACAGAGCAAAGAATAAAAAGAAAATTAGAGACACCACTACACTTACTCCCATCAAAGAGAAAAACAGAACATACAAAAAATTCACATACCACCCATCAGCCTTTCATAAATTTCAAAAGATTTTTAAAAGATACAACATTGTTTTGGCTCCAAAAAATAATTATTCCATTAAAAATATCCTTAACTCAAGACAAAAAGAAGATAACCTACAAGAAGAAGATAAATCAGGAATATATCAGATGAACTGTAATGATTGTGAAAAAATTTATGTTGGAAAGACCAAAAGAAATATAAAAACAAGAGCTAAAGAACACATTAGGAATATTAACCAAAAACAAGAAGAAAAATTGGCGGTAGCTTGGCACTTTTGGAAAGAACAACATAACATTAATAAAAACTCCAAATTACTTAAAAATATTAAAGGAAAACTGAACTTACAGTCTGGTAAAACATCTATATTTGGAAGAATAAAGAGAAAGTTTTTAATTTCGAAATCCCGCCAAGTGATGTACTAATACAAAAGTTCATTAAACCTCCACCAGAGATGAATCGACCTACCACAAACAACGAGACCAGCAGTCGACCAGGAACTGATGATAGGAGCGATGGCTCCCGAAACTAGTCTTCCATTTTATTGAATTTTAGTGGTGTGTATGTTACAATTTCGACTCAATTTTTTTAAAATGTTAATATTTGACACCACTGTTACAAAAGTTCACTATATTTACAATAATGATAGATACCTGACTTCTTGTCAAAAGGTATAGGTTTGTTGCCAGATGATTATAATGAACTTTTAATACTGCACACAAATTCACAAAAATTTATTTTCTATATTTAAAAAACAAAATAATTTTGACTTCTGAAAACATCTGCATATTGAAAATTTATTACAATCATCCTGCAAAGATCCTATACCTCCTTACAAGAAATCAGGTATCTGTCATATTAACTGCAGACTGTAATCAGGTTTACATTGGAATAATAAAAAGAAATTTGGAAACCGATACCAAAGAACATTTCAGAAATATCCAATACAAACAAATAGAGAAATTGGCTATGGCAGCTCAATTTTAGTGAAAAAACCATGAAATTTATACCAAAACTAAATTGCTGAAACATACTTACAATTCTTTTGATGAGCTTGAAGAGGGGAATGTCTGCCTCAGGATAGTCAAAATTCATTAAATGTGATTTATGTTTCTTAATGAACTTTATTTACCTAAAAATAAAATGATCCTTATTTTGAAGACACTTCGTAAGAGTTTTCTTTATTCACTTACTGGTGTCTATGCCATCACTATCTTAATCATCACTACTGTATTCTAATGCTGCTGCTTTCTTTATCTAGACCTTCTTCCCACAAAATGTCATCTTCAGATCCATCGATGGCATTGTATATGCAGCACTTTTTGAACCCATTAACAGTAAATTCACTGGAAATCCTCCAAATTGTAAGGATCCATTCCATTAGGAAGTTATTGACAGCTTCTTCAATTTCCACCTGGAGTGAGGAAGCCAGTCATTATAGAACAGCTGCAGATTATCCTTGAAGAACTTATGAATAAAATCATGTGATATATGTCGTAATAAACACTGTTATTGCTTCACTTACTTGTGTGATGTTTGGAACCAGTTTCGAAGACCTTTGTCTTCATCTTCAGCCATGGGTACGACTGGTTAGAGAATCCAACGACTCTGTAGAGAAGAACGCCACCCTGGTGGTATTTTAATGTACTTAAATTGGTGTCTTCTACCTTTGGAATATCAAAGTTCATCAATCGATATCTGTATTTATGAATGTAAATTTTTTTCCAAGTATCCAGTTCTTATTGTCCATGAGTCTCTTTTAATAAATCCACCTTTTTCACAATCTCATGGTTTTTAGCCCAAAAATGATATGCCACAGCTGATCTATCTGTCTGTTTATATTTTATGTTCCTGAAATGCTCTTCTAAATGTGTGCCTATATTTCTTTAGAAGAGCATTTCAGGAACATAAAATACTAAATCTGTGATTATAAGATGACTCCAAATTTTTTGATTAGAGAATTCAGAAAAAATGGTAGTCTTATATTCAAGTAAATATGGTAGATGTCCAGTTCTTCAGGTTTTTGAGTGTTTCTAATAATTTAACTTCCATTTTTACGTCATTACTTTCCTTCCAGAATTTTACTTAATCCATATATTCACAAAGTCACAAAACCGGAAGAAACATGAGACCAATCATCAACAACATTAACACTCCATTGCACCACATGGCAAAGTGGCTACTTAGACAGTATCAAACTTTTCCTAAATTTGACAATTTTAAACTTATGAATTCTCTAGATCCAGTGGGAAAAATCAAAGATAATATGCAAAACTGACATGAATATGAGTGGAATGCAGTTTGTGCTTCTGCACTTGACAACGATTAACTAAAGGTAATTTGATGAAAATAGTGTGTGATATATTGGTTTCAACTGATGTTGAGAATAGCATACCATGTTACTTAAGGAAATGGTTGCAATCAGCAAATACAGAAACCTTTCACAAATCTGTATTGACCTGTCATTTTTTATTTTTGAAAATGCATTCTGTGCACAGAAGACAGAATCAGCCATAGGAAAACCCTTGTCACTATAAATATTGTACTTATGAAGCTGTTGACAATGCAGTAGTAATATATCCTAAACTTAGGTATTCATTTTTGAACTAAACTCCATTTACCTACATAAAAGTAAGATGCGTTTTGGGAGAATCTCTCCCATCTTCAGATGCTCACCGAACCGCCATTACTCAAAATGATGGCTGGACACCTGGATGTTTCTGTGGTGGCCTCTGTTAGTTGAAGAAGGAAATTGCTGAGTTCATCCATAGGAGGAAACTCGAAATTCATTAGGTTTTCTCTATTTTTTAATATAAAAATTTTTTCCCAAGTGGATAACTCCAATGGGTGGTTAAGATGTTTCAACAGTTTAATTTCTGGTTTTATTTCATGGTTTTTGGTTCAAAAGTGAGCTGTTACTGCTGATTTATCCACCTGCTTAAACCGAATATTCCTAAAATGTTCTCTCCTCCGAATTTCCTAACTTCTCTTTGTTTTGCGTATGTAGCTCTGCTCACAATCTGTACATTTTATTTCGTAAATTCCTGATTTCTGTTCTGTTGGTATGGAGTCTTTTACTGTGCAATGTAATAAATTCTTGATGTTGTATCTGTTCTTTGGGGCTAACATTATCCCATGTTATTTGAAAATTTTCTTGAACTTGTTGTGGTAAATTGGATGGTAGGTGAAACTTTTGAATTTGTATTCTTCTTTTGTGTTTTTCAATGTGGAAACTTCCCTTATCCCTTACTTACTTTTATGTAAGTAAATGGAGTTTAGTGTAAAAAAACGAATACCTAACCTTGTCACTATGCTTCGTTAACTTTTTCATGAGCCGTGTCGAGATGTACATAACAAACCTTTTCTATATAATTTTAAACATATATAGAAACCTTTTCTACATATTTCATATGTAGATGAAGTGTTTGCAATCATCAGCCATAAATACATAGTTGGCACATTAAAAAAACTTAAATTTGTAAAGAAATGAATGATGTACTTCCATTCCTGGAACTTAATTAAAAACAAAGTTAAGGCTGAATTTGGTATCCATGGAAAACCCTACATAGCATAAATTATATAAACAAGTATGTTGTTCTGATTGCAATAAAACATACAGAGGAAAATCCAAAAAGAACATAGACACTCACTTCTAGGAACACCGGAGAAACATAAAATATAAACAATATCGAATTCTTGAAGGAGAATAATGACATAAAAACAGAAATTAAATTATTAAAAGCTGCTCAAAAGCCAAATAAACTGTTCATCTGGGAAAAGATCTGTATCAAGCAACATGAGCATATCTAACGAATGTTTACACTGCTGAAGCAGAAAACCTATTTTTTTAAGATTCATCAAAAGATCACCTCAGATCTCCAACACAACATGAATTGTTCCAAAAGTTCCTGACAGTCAACTTGTAGCTGAGGATGCAGGCAAAAGCTCAGAAAACATGTCCTAAGGAAAAAAACTGAAGTTGACGCCCAGTAAATTTAATGAATAATGTGCTATCTTAATTTTAGCTCTAGAATGAGAAAATGTGTCTTTTTCTTCTCATTTGAAATTACAGCCTGGGGTGAGCCTTGGCTTGCTGTGGCGATTCTGCTTCCTCTACATCTGTCTTATGATTTCATTGATAGATGGTAGTATTGCAGGGAGGCATTTGATCAGCATGCAGATACCCCCTTGGTCATTTATCACATAGCTTTCAAGATTTGAGAATGTTATCCCTCCATCAGGCAACTTCCTAATTGTCCTCATGAGACTGGCTGGATCCCGTTCCAGAACTCCCCAACTTAGAAAAATTTCTAAGCACATAATGAGAAATGAACCCAGGCCTTCTGGCCAACATTCAGCAAACTAATCACTACACCAATAAGGCGGTTAAGAAAATACATCATAGGCTTTAATTCTGAGAGTTATTTTTGGCTTGTGACCACAGCTAAGCACAGTGCATGCTAAATCAAGGTCATACCTGTTGACTTTCATAACAACAGATGTTCCTGCTCAAATGGCTGCACATGGTCATTCAGTTGCTGTCTGATACTATGAGAACAAGCATTATTTCTGGCTTTATGTAGTTTTAACAGCAAAGTGAAGCAGTTTTGTTGGTGGTGTCACATTGGTCACCAATTATGAAGCTGCTTATCATTAATTGATTATTTATCACTGTAGGGTTGTTGCTCATTCAAGGACAACAATTTCTCAGGGTGATATTCTGCTATTTTGTTGATTTGTACTCAACAGGACTGGGAGAGTAGATCAGTATGTTAATTACCATGCAATGAATTGAACTGAATATGCATGGTAATTTATTACTCGCCAGATCTTTCACATCCTCTGGTTTTTGTGTACACTAGACTTAGCTACATTGAAAACAAACTTAACTGCTGCTAGTGGAACTTAGAAGTAAAACTGAGTACTACATATGTTGCAGCATATAGAACTTGAAACTGAGCATATTAATCCCTGCAGAATGCAAGGCTTCAAGATTAGTGTCGATGCATGTGAAACTGAAAACTGCTATGTTAACTGAATGCCCCGGCAGAGCAAATGCCTCCTTATGTTCTAAATTCAAATTAACTAGACTTTGACTAACCAAACTACGGGGGTCATATAAGCACATACAATTCTTGTGCCTTGCTTTAAAAGTTCAAAATATACATCTAATATTGACTGGTTCAAATTCACCTGCCACCTGCTACTATTTGAAAGTTTAAAACATTTATTCACATTGGTTGTTTAAAGTTAACTTATTAAAGCTAGCAAGTTCATTCCCCTTAACATATTTAAAAGGGCCTAGGCTTTATTAACACTCTCCAATGGAAGGTGTTTTAAAAAGGTTGTACAACACTTTCCCTCTGCCTTTTGTATAGCAGGTTTTATTGCCTCTTTGGAGTGTCCAGGCTAGTGTAAGCATTTTCACCAGAAAACTTTCTCTTTTGTCGACACACAATTCACATATTGAAGTTAAACCGTATGATACATAATATTTATATTACTAACTACAATGCACAAAATATTATGGATTGGTTTGCCACATACATATTATATTATATTTATATTTTAGTGGGGATGGATGACATTTGTATGATTCAAGCTAATGTAAGGAGATACTGGATAAATTATACAGAAATTCCTTGACAAACAAGATATAGTATGAAGATTGTTCTTCTATATATGCAAACAGGAACTTCTTATTTTAAGGCACTTAATTTTAAAATTGAATATTTTTTTTGCCTTTGCTGTATTTGCCACACTCTTATATCTTTGCTATTCTTTATTAGGATGTTCACCCATATGGAAAACTTGAAAATGTCAGGGGATTTGTTAAATCATGAGAAAACCAGGAAATGTCGGGGAATTCAGGGAAATGTCTGGAAATTTATTTTTCTGCCAAATAAAATGGACATTAAATTCAAAATAAATATCTTGTAGGAAATGGACATATTTGCCTATAGCTGAACAAAAGTAAATTTTTCTGGAATTTTAATATTTGGATGTTTGGTTGGCTAAATATTTTGTACTGGTGACAAGCTTGACTAGTCAAATTACATTCACAGTTTTTCTGATTGTTTTTTATTTATGCAATGCACATTCAGTTTTGAGACAATAGAAGGCTGTGCTATCATGCATGTACAATTTTGTGAATACAGAGTAGGATTTAAATAAAGTGCTGTTGCATTTTAAGAAGAAAGTTGTTTGTTGGGTTGAGTTTGGAGAATTATAATTTTCTAAAGTATGTGTTATATTCCAGTTTTTAAAACATTCAGGAATCACTCAGTAAAACAAGCATAAAATTTCTTCTATTTAAAATATTTAATAACTCTTTATGGCTTCATTCCTATGGGATAAAATCAGTCTGAGTCAATATATTTAAAATATGTTTTTATTTTAATTCTTGATAGTGAAACAATAAAGAATTATTTTAAATTGAATATTTTAAATATTTTAACTCAAGACTGATTTTATCCCATATAATGAAGCCATAAAGAGTTTTTAAATATTTTAACTAAAAAAGATTTTGTGTATTACATGTTTTGAAATTGACATTGTAAGTTGTAATGGCAACTACAAGAGCTTAACTAAATTGTATAAAATATAGTGAACTTTTGTAACAGTGGTGTCAAATATTAACATTTTAAAAAATTGAGTCGAAATTGTAACATACACACCACTAAAATTCAATAAAATGGAAGACTAGTTTCGGGAGCCATCGCTCCTATCATCAGTTCCTGGTCAACTGCCGGTCTCGTTGTTTTTGGTAGGTCGATTCATCTCTGGTGGAGGTTTAATGAACTTTTGTATTAGTACATAACTTGGCGGGATTTCGAAATTAATAAAGAGATGTTTTTAATTTTGAAATCCTGCCAAGTGATGTACTAATACAAAAGTTCATTAAACCTCCACCAGAGATGAATCGACCTACCACAAACAACGAGACCGGCAGTTGACCAGGAACTGATGATAAGGAGCGATGGCTCCCGAAACTAGTCTTCCGTTTTATTGAATTTTAGTGGTGTGTATGTTACAATTTTGACTCAATTTTTTAAAATGTTAAGCTTAACTAAAGTCTATGATGTTGAGTAATACATATTGTCTAAGCACAGATATGTATTAAAATGCATTGTTATACAGATTTAGTTAAAAGTCTGCACCATCTAAATAATTTTTGAAGCATATGGTTTCATTTACATGAAACTCAATGTGTGTGTGGATAGCTGTATACTGAGAACTGAAATTTTTATTACTGACTTTTTTATACCTCTGGTTTAACTTCAAATCTTATTTTAATGGAATACCAAATATATTTTTACATTTTCGAATAATGTTTATTAAGAGCTTTTAAAAAGTACTCACACTAGATACTTCTGTACAAATTTATTGTTGCTAAATCAAGAAAACAAAAATGTGTAGCGAATAATAAAGTGCTACTTTTGTTTACAGTGTTTTGTCCATAATAACATAAATACTCTCCTTTGTTTATATCTATGGAATCATGTTTCTCAGTACAAAGGCTCTTATTTAAGAGATTAAATGTCATCTAGTGTGTTAAATAATTATAATAATTGAGTGAAAGGGAAAGAATTCTAATTTTAGTTATGATTGGTTATGGAGACAGGCAAAGATCTCATTGAGAGGCAGCAAATTTATTTATGATATGCATTTGGAATGTGATCCAATTCCACATATAATAGTGACAAGTATTGTAAAGAAATTTACTCAAACTGGAAGTGTAAAGGACTTATCAAAATCAGGTTGCCTGAAAAATGCAACTGATGAGAATATTTCATTGGATGTATTCCTCCATGTACAAGAAAATTCAATATTTTCTACTTCAATTTCGTTAGAATCAAGTTTAACCCAAAGTTTCATGATGAAGATCCTTAAAAATGTCAAGCAACATCCTTATAAAAATCAACTTTTCAGGAATTTTCAGGACAGTTGCAATAGAAGAATGCAGTTTTGTGAATTAATGACAAGTGTATAAACAACAATCCAGCTTTTCATAGACAAATTGTACTCTCAGATGAAGCTGCATTCTGCCTAATTGAATTTTCAATAGACACATACTGATAATGGTCAAACATAAATCCATGATGGTTTTTGCACCCAGTATTCACAAAAACTTAATGTTTGTATTGGTATTGTTGGTGATCATGTCATTGGTCCTTACTTCTGTAAAGAAACACTAAATGCTAATAGGTATTTGGATTTGCTTCAAAATCACATAGTACTGGCTATCGCAAATTTGATATCTATTTTGAACAAGATGGACCTCCAACTCACTCTGAACAGAATGTTCATCTGCACTTAAGACAGGTTTTTTCACAACAATGGATTAGTAGAAGAGGTCACATAGAGTGGCCAGCAAGGTACCCAGTTTTTTTCCTTTGGATTTCTTTTTGGGGGGCCATTTAAAGGCGACAGTATATCGGAGAAGACCCAACAACTTAAAAGATCTGAAGTATCGAATAATGGAAACAGCGTAAAACATTCCTAAAGCCTGGTTAAGTCATTCGTTAAATGGTTTCTATGATTAATTGGCACTTTGTCGAGCAGCTGAGAACTACCAATTTGAACATAGAATTGTTTTTGTTAAGGAAAAACTATTTTACACTTTTTTATTTTCTTGATTAAGCAACAATAAATTTGTACAGTAGTATCTAGTGTGAACTTTTAGGAAAGCTCTTAATGAGCATTATTTGAAAATGTAAAAATATGTGGGGTATTCCATTTAAAATAAGAAAGTGAAGTTACTTCTGATTAAGCCAGAGTAGAAAAAAGTTGGTAATATCATTTTTGAGTTCTCAGTATATGGCTATCCCCACACTCCAAGTGTCATGTCACTGAACCACATGCTTCAAAAGTTATTTAGGTGGTACAGGACTTTTAATTAATTGTGTGTGTAAACTATGCATATGATAATATTCTTTACATTTATTTATTTTTAAAGCATTTACACTACTAAGTGATAAAGGAAAGTTTGTTAAGCAAAATTTGTGACTGGCACATTTCTCTAGTTTGGTGCAAACATATTTGCATAAAATGTATCCATGTACATTTCATATTTTGTTTTGTCACTCACAAATTAACAGTATTTTAAGAATGTGATTTTTATGAATAATGTAAAAATACATTAACAATTTAAAACGATGTAAAATCATCACATTCTTTATTTGTGCAAACTGTTGTGATTTGGTTTGAGTACTTAAAGTTTTATACAATATGCTAAGATAGAGTTGGTTTGATAACACTTATGTTTCACTTAGTTTTTTAATTGGATATGTTTCCGAAACTTTCGCTTCTATCATCAGCAGATAAACTGGTAAAAGCATACTTTGTACATGATCTTCATTGAATATATCCAACAATGGTGTCTCAAAATTCATGGTGTGTCTTTATTTGATGATGTAAATTTTTTTGCATGTCATTAGTTCCAAAGGTTTGCAAGTGTGTTTTAATAATTTTCTTTGTTTTTTTTTTTTTTTTTTTTTTTTTTAAATTAATTTAATGGTTTTTCTGAACAAAATGGGCTGTTACTGCCTGATTTCTAAATTTCTTTTCATTTTTCTGATATATACTAAGTCTGTGATCAGGTATATATTGGTATCATTGTCACTGAAATGTATGAATGAAAGAATGTAAAGAAAGTGAGATTGGGTCATGGTCTTTGAAAAGTTGGGTGTTTGAAAACATAAATCCTCAATCAATATATTTTGAGACAAGAATTTTGAATAGTGCTGGGTAAAGAAAACCAACCCTAATTTTTTTTTAATTTCAGGAATGTCAACAGGCTTCCAGGTCTGCATTATAGAGTTTTTAGTAAATGGTCACTTTTGCACTAATCATTTGACTCCTGAACAGGTTTATTTGCTTTCACACATACTCAAAAAACTCTTCATTCAAAAATATATTTACAAAAGACATAATATTTGTTTCTTATCAGCTTGAATATTGCAATTTTGAACTGGTTGTGAATAATGGTACATGTGGAGGATAACTAGAATGGTGTGTATCACACACTTCACTATCTTGTATATCAGGTTAAGGAAGTGTGTATCAACATCCTATCACTATTTAATTTAATTTAATTCAATATAATATAATATTTAATTCAAGAATAAGTTCATCCTTGAAATATGCATTTAAAAAAGATTAGCATTTCCTCATCTGTGAGCACCTTTTTCTGGCTATGATTACTTTCAGGAACACTTCAGTAAAACACATGAAAACAGACAACTGAATAGCCAGACTGATGTCTTCATGTGTATTGTATAGTAATTTACTGCTGGCTTTTCATACAATGAACAGGGAACCTATGCAATACCTTTAGACTAAGAGGGAAACAGACTGTATTAAAAGACTTTATAAACGTCCTTTGTAAGCAGGAACACTGGCTGTTGAGTTGAAATGCAATATCTCTGCATGTGCACTTTAAATGTCTTAACTGCCCTGTGGCCTGCAATGCAAGGCTATCCTTAAACACCTTAAGTCGTTATACTCCTGAGGGTGTTAATAAATTAATTTATAAACATAAATAGTTCCAGTTTCTCTTTCAGATATTTAGCTTTTCATTTCAGTAATGAAATATCCAATGTGCACCAACATATCAACCAATGGAAGTATTTTGTTCCCATTCTATGTGTTTTATTTTAATGTTTGATAATGTGCACAAGGAGTATTTTTTCTAATATTTTGTTCTCTTCTGCTATAGTGCTCTTCAGATGCGACAAGAAGGAAGGAAAGAGAATGCGAGTTGAAAATTATAACTAAAGCTGAGATTGTTGCTACAACCTTAGGATCATGTTGCAATAGTACAATGGAGAGTTTGTTCAAGTCGTAAGCTGCTTACATTTATATATTATACATTTAATAAATGATATGAATTCATATTTAAAATTAACATTGTACATGTATAGCAGAATATAACAAATTGTTATTGAAGCAATCACTCAAATTTCACTAATTTTGTTCCAGTAACTTGGACATGTTTCAAAGGCTGTTGCCTACATCTTCAGCATGGTTCCACTGTCTGCTTCCCAGCGTGGAATTAAGATGTCGCTCTGTGGATTTTATGAGCTTAGTGATGAGCTTACTATTGTTTGGGAGATCAAAATTAACCAAATTTTCCTTGTTTTTGTTTATGAATATATTTTCCCACACTGTTAATTCTATGGGTTTTTGAAGAGTTTTGGTTCCTTCTGGAATTTGTGGTTCTTTTGCGAGAAATGGTCTGCTATTGCTGATTTTTCCATGTGTTTATATATTACATTTCTCATGTGCTCCTTAAATCTTAGGGTAATATTTCTTTTTGTTTTGCCTATGTATTTCATATTGCAGTCTTTGCAGCTAATTTCGTAAATACCCGAATGTTTTCCTGGCAGAATTTAAGGAACACATGAGAAATGCAAAATATTAACACATGGAAAAATCGGAATTAGCAGACCATTTCTGGCAAAAGAACCACGAATTCCAGAGGAACCAAATCTTTAAAAGCTCTTCAAAAACCCATAGAATTAACAGTGTTGGAAAATATATTCATAATGAAAAACAAGGAAAATTTGGTTAATTTTGATCTCCCAATCAGTAACCTCATCATTAAGTTCGTAAAATCCACGGGACGGCATCTTAATACCATGCTGGGAAACACACAATAGAACCATGCTGAAGATGAAGGCAACAGCCTTTGAAACATGTCCAAGTAAGTGGAACAAAATTAGTGAAATTTCAGTAATTTCTGCAATAATAATTTGGTATTATTGCCAGAAATAGTCTATTATCAGAATGTTTGCTTACTTAAAGGATCCAGCAATTAGTTTAGGAATCTTTTGAACTATGGTGAGGATTGGTTATGGACTAGATATCTTTAAAAGGGAATCAGGTGGAGAACATTGTGACATGAAAGAAATATGAACAGGAAGAAATATTGTGAGCCTTATTAGCTTTCATTTTATTTTGGACTCCACTTAATAGGTATATGCTTCATTTTGCAACATCTAAGCATTAGTCTCAACTTTTTAAGAGGTAAAAATGAGTCTAAAGGAAAGTAAAAGTGCCTGTGAATATAGTATAGCCTTGCCTCTAACCCTATTGAATTTTAATGGGGTAGTTTGCGATGACAGGTGCGATGATGATAAATATTTTTTGCTGAAAGTAATTTTGCAAGAATAATCAATTGTTTCAATACATTACAGTTTCAGTACTTAAAGTTAAATATGACTAGCTGATAATTAGCAATGTGGACACAAGTGAGAGGACTAATTCTCAAATTCCATGAGTTCTAAGTTCAATTTTATAAGTTTTGGTATTCCTGCTTGCTTCTTCTTAGTCACCTTATCAGATTTTACGCATAAAGAAGTTGGTATTAAGTTTACAACAACTTATCAGAGATTGGTAATTAAGTGCTTGAAGTCTTTGAATAAAGTTTTAATTTGTTTGTTCAAGCTAAGCTATACTTTGACTTATATCATAAAATGTTACAAGAACTGTTCAATAAGTCCATGCAAATTTAAAAGGTGGTAGCACAAAATTGTTTCATTGCTCTCCCTGCAGTTTTGTGATGTTGAGGGTTGATGTACTTGGTAATAAATGATTATAAAGCTTAGTCTATGTTTGAGAGCCATTTTCCTGCTTAAAATTGTAAACAAGCATTCAAAATGAAAAACACGGATTTCATATATTAATAAAACATTAATTTTTGAAAGGGGCAATGCTCACAGAAACAAGGCGAAACTGGACAAACATTATTACTAATCTGCATCTTTCTTATAAGGTGTATAAACAGTTTGATCAATTTAAATGTGGTCGAACAAACATAACTGATGGGAAAAATTTTGAATACCCTGTCAAGGTAACAACTCCCAAAATTATAGAAAAAACTCCAGAACCTGATGCTGAACATATGGGATATTTATGAAGCTGAGGGCAATTCGAAGATTGGATGCATAATATTTTGCACAATCATTTGCAAATGAAAAAGCTATCAGTGCTAATGATTGACCAGAAAAGAGAACAAGTTGTCACTTTTGTGCAGAAGTCAAAGCTTTAAATGGAATCCAATTGGAGACTATATGTGACAGTCAACAAAAAGTGGATCCATCATTACATGCCAGAAACATAGGAGAAGATGAAACTGGAGAAAGAGCTCTAAAGAAGGCTAAAATAATTCCCTCAGTAGGAAAGGTGATGGCTGTGTTTTGGGATTGCAACAGCATAATTTTAATTTTTGCTTTTTGGAAAAAGCAAAACCATAACCAAGAAATATTATGCTATGTACTGAAGCAATTAAGTGATGTGATCAAAAGAACGATACTTGCTTGGTGAATAAAAAGGTTCTGTTCCATCATAATAACATGCCAGCACACATGCCTACAATAGCGAATTCAATAAATTCTCAACAAATATGTGCAATTGTGGAAAATCCAAAATCAATATGAGCTGAGTAACGTATTAGATTTAAGTTATGAAATCCTTCCACATTCCCCCTACTCCCCAAATTTGGATTCCTCAGAGTACTTCCTGTTCTCTAACATGAAGAAATGATCAAAAAAAAAAAAAAGTTGGATCAAATGAAATACATATTTTTCAGAACAGGAAAAAGTCATATTTTGTGGGTGAGATAAGCAAATTAGAAAATCTATGAGATAAGTATGTACATTTGAAAGAAGTGCATTGAGAAATAAAACCTCCCCCCTCCAAAAATGTTGTCTTCATTATTTGTGCACGTACTTACGGTACAGCCCTCATAGCTTGACTTTCTTTAAGGAAAGCCTAGGAATAATTGGGAAAGTTCATTTTGATTTTCCTATGAAATGTAGCACATTCTATAACTCATAATGCTCTTGTTGATATGTTCTTAATATATTTTGACAGCACATGGGTAAGAGACAATAATTATGATATTCATGCAAGGATTAGCTGAAATGGCTTTTGTGACAGAATATGGGGATAGCAGCTACAGTTTCATTGGGCTAAAAGAGCTTGCATTATAAGGTTAAATTAGGTAGATATTGAAATAAAATTGGTCGCAAATACTGGATCTCTTTGGAGGTCCTATAAAGTGTATAGAAGACCATAGAACATAAATTTTTCCAGGAAATTGTGGATAGAATGCTGAATGTTATCATTGTATTAAAAGTGTTATTATATATTGAGGTTAATTAACAATAATATATTAAATATTGTACTTACGAAGCTATTGACAATGGAGTGGCAATATAACCTCAACTTAGGTATTCATTTTTTACTCTAAACTCAGTCACTTACACAAAAGTAAGACGCGTTTCGGGAGAATCTCTCCCATCTTCAGTTGCTCACTGAACCGCCGTTACTGGAAACTATGGCTGGACAAACAGATGTTCCTGTGGTGGCCTCTGTTGGTTGAAGTAGGAAGTTGCTGAGCTCATCCATAGGAGGAAACTCGAAATTCATTAGGTTTTCTCTATTTTTTAATAGAGAATTCTCTATTTTTTTCCCAAGTGGATAACTCCAATGGTACCCACCCATTTCTAGATTTAAAAATTATAAGAAATGGAGATTGTTTGAATTTTGGAATTTACAGAAAAGAAACACACACAGAGAACTACATAAAAAATGAGAGTTATAACCCCATTCCATATAAATATGCAATTTTTCACAGTTTGGCACACAGATTGATGAATATTCCACTCACAGATGCAGAGTACAAAATAGAATACAAACAAATAATAACGACAGCTATAATCAATGGTTTCAACAACGACATAGTGATAAAATTATCAATAAATCTAAAAGACTAAAAGGGATAAGGGAAGTTTCCACACTGAAAAACACAAAAGAAGAATACAAATTCAAAAGTTTCACCTACCATCCAATTTACCACAAGTTCAAGAAAATCTTCAAAGAGCATGGAATAATGTTAGCCCCTAAGAACAGATACAACATCAAGAATTTATTAGGTTGCACAATAAAAGACTCCATACCACCAGAACAGAAATCAGGAATTTACGAAATAAAATGTGCAGATTATGAACAGAGCTATATTGGCAAAACAAAAAGAAATTTGGAAATTTGGAGGAAAGAACATTTTAGGAATATTCGGTTTAAATAGGTGGATAAATCAGCAGTAGCAGCTCACTTTTTTATCAAAAACCATGAAATAAAACTGCTGAAACATCTTCACAGCCCATTGGAGTTATCCACTTGGGAAAAAAATTTTATATTAAAAAATAGAGAAAACCTAATGAATTCCGAGTTTCCTCCTGTGGATGAGCTCAGCAACTTCCTACTTCAACCAACAGAGACCACCACAAGAACACCTGTTTGTCCAGCCATAGTTTCGAGTAATGGCAGTTCCGTGAGCAACTGAAGACGGGAGAGATTCTCCGAAAACATGTCTTACTTTTGTGTAAGTGAATGGAGTTTAGTGTAAAAAATGAATACCTAAGTTGAAGTAATATATTACTTTGTGTGTGTATATATATATATATATATATTCAGTCTGTATTTTTTCTTGTATTTGTGCATAAAATATTTTGACAGGAATGATGCCTACTTCAATCCTGCATTTTCTTGCTGTATAATCGATGAAGCTACACAATGTCGAGAGCCAGAGACCTTGGTTCCTCTAATGTTAGGAGTGTCCACCCTTGTATTGGTTGGTGATGCAAAACAGTTGCCACCCACCATTCTATCAAAGGTAGGCTTCACTTCAGTTATCACTGGATATGTTAGCGTAACTTATTATATAATGTCCGGGGCTTTAGTTCTGTAATTTCCATAGGATATATTGTAAGTCAGGGAGCAATAAATCCTGAATGCCAGATCGCCCTGGTGCCTTAACTTAGTTTGGGTCTTGGTATATAATAGAACTTTTGGAAGCGGTTTAAATATATGTAACTTTTGTTTATTTGGTAGTTTATTTTTTGAGTGGTGTATTAATAAAATATATTTTTCAAATTAATATTTTACCTTTTAATCCATTTTCAAATTCCTAAATTATTGAATATAATTTGTTTTAAAATTTTTTGGAAAATGCCCTAATTTGGCATAAAGTAAGCACACGGAAGGCATCTGAAGATTTAAAATAAGAAATTCATATTGTAATGCTCACATTTACACAGAACATCTATATAATAGTTTTGTATTGGAGCTGATTTCAGCCATCTAATTAAAAACACTGCAATTTCCTCTTTTGAATATAATCAGTGATTACACTTTTCACTGGAACAGACTATTGAATTAGTTTATTTTAAATTAGCAAGTGAGTCAATTTAATACTCTTATGCTCCACTTACCATTGAATTATACAGAACATGTTTTACAGGCTTTTGCCCACATCATCATCTTGAGTTAGTGTCTGTTGCAGCACAATGGTTCTACAGCCATGACCTCACATACTTCTCAGAAATGCTCAACTGGTGGGACGTTTAAATGAATGAACGTAAGGCTGGAAACGTTACTAACCAAAAGTGATGACCTTAATTAAGTCAGTGATGATGTTATTCCTCAAACTGAACCTCACTGCATTTCAGCATGGCAATGTACAAATTCTCAGCAATGGTAACATATTATCTTGGATGTCTTCAATGCCAGGATTGTCTGCAAAGTCCCTTAACTCTTGTGTTGCAGAAGTTTCATTTAGATAAAAATGTCTGCAGATTCTTCTTATTATTTAATTTCCTCCATAATGCGTATATCCTTTCCTGATTTTAGCAGGATCTAATCTACTGGTCATTTTGAGAGTTAGCATCTATACACAACCTGGAACTCATTCTGTGTGCAATACTGTTGAATGTATTGTGTAACATGTATTGAAATGCGTTGGGTTTTGTTCAAGTATGACATTTTGAAACACACCATCCTTTGCAGCTCTCAAGGTCAGTTATGTGTTTTTAATTTTAATATATTTAGAAGTCAACACAGTGAAAACGAGTATAACATCTCCAGTAGATAAAATATTTTAAAATGCTGAAAACATTTCTGTGGCTTCACTTCCAGTGAACACAGAAACAGTCTGAGTTAAAAACATTTAAAATATTAATACAATGATAAAACACCCTTAACATTTCACTCTCAAAATTAAAAAATTCAGGACATGTTTCATGAGACCTTTACTCACATTGTCAACTGTTAAACGACTGGTACGTAGTGAATGATCTAAGGTTGGAAAGAAAGGTGATTGTGGTGAATCTGGAGGTCTGTTGGTGAACTTGTACAAAATGTTATCTGCTCTGGAATGCTTAATTTCCTTTTGTTTTAGGAATCTTTTAATTTTGTGATCTTTCAGCTGTTTTTTGAGTCCATTAGAAATTGGTGATATTAGACAAAGAGAATTACAGACTAAGAATGTAAGAATTATTAATCAGCGATGAATTCATTGAAGTAAAAACAGCCCTTTAAATAAATGGAAAAAATCAATAGAAGAAATCCTAAAAAGCAGCACATATTCTCAAAACCCAACCATTACAAAATCAAAGTACATAATCCATCTTTAGCCAGAATTTTCTGCCTACCAAAAATTCATAAACCTGGGAAAAGCATGAGACCTATTATTAATAGCATCAACACTCCATGTTCTCTCTTAGCAAACTGGTTATCCTCAAAACTTAATACGTTTCTAAAGTTTGACAGTTTAAGCTTGAATAACTCTATGGATTTTTTAACAAAATCAAAGATTACAAATTGTCTTCCAATGATATTTGGTTTCATTTGATGTAATAGCTTTGTTTCCCAGCATACCACAAAATAAAACATTAACTCTTCTAAGAAAATGGTTACAAGCATCTAACAGAGACACATATCAAGGAATATATTATACTCACTGAACTTTGGTTAAACTTTTTCACATTTGAAGGAAAATGTTTCAAACAAAAGTCAGGGATAGTAATAGGGCAGTCCCCTTTTACCATTCCTAACTGACTTTTTATGAATTCTTTTTAAACACATATCGCTAAAGCCTTCTCCTACATCTTCAATATACTGGCCTCCTACACCCAAAAATGCGGGTTCGAACCCGGCCAGGACCGATGGATTTTTTCAGGCGTAAAAATCGTAAGTATGGCTTCCTTCGGAAGGGAAGTAAAACCGTGGGTCCCGTGTTGTATATTTACGGCACAAAAAAGAACCTCAAGCCTGAAAAAGAGGCCTCTGAGCAAAATTTGTCGGCCGTTTCACGCCTGAGTTGAATGGGACCCTAATGACCTGAGATGTTAAAGAGCGTCCGTAAATAAATCAATCAAAAAAAAAGAAAGAAAGAAACATCTTCAATTATCTGATATAGATATGTAGATAATATATTTGCTATTGTACCAAAGAGATTGGTAGAAGATGCACTAAAATTATTAAACTTCCAAGAACCCACAATTAAATTTACTATAGAAATTGAAACCAATAACATATTACCATTTCTGGATTGAAGATGATAAAAATAAGAACAAATTTGAATTTGGCATTTACATAAAGAATTGACAATTATAACAAAAGCTCATGGTTTTAACCCAAGACCTCATAAAGAAGCATCTTTCAACAGCATGGTATACAGATTAGTTCCACTTAATAAGAAGAATATAAAAAAAAAAAGAATACCTGCATATAATAGAAACAGCCATTTCTAATGGGTTCAAAAAACAGTTGATAGATCACAAAATTAAAAGATTCCTAAAACAAAAGGAAATTAAACAAATTACCCCTTTGACTGTCTTATCAAAAGAAAAAACTTACAAGAACTTCACTTACTGCCCACAAACCAAGAGTAAAGTTTCAAAAAATTTTCAAACTGTACAACATTACATTAGATTCTCAGAACAGATACAGTTTTGGCAAAATTATTGAAGTTAAATAGGGCAGAAACCCAAAGAGAAAAATCAGGTTTATACTAGATCAATTATGAAGACAGTGAAAAAATATACATAGGCAAAACCAAGAGAAATATAGGTAGAAGGAACACTGGATAAATATCCATTACAAACATCTAGAAAAATCAGCCCTAGCAACACATTTCTGGAATGAAAATCGCGAATTAGAAAAACGCATCTATTTATTAAAAGCTGTTCAACATCCTAAGGAACTTGACATATGGGAAAAGATTTTCATAAAGAAATATGAACATAAACTCGTGAATTACAAAAATTCTGGAAGCAGACAAAATTTGGTACAAGTTCATCAACAGACCACCAGATTCACCAGAATTGCCTGAGGACAACAGCCTGTCATCACTGCCACAGAGAGACAGAAACACTTGCACATGTCCTGAGTTCCTATCCTTTTGGGAAAACACTACATAATTCTTGCTATCACAGGATTTGCTCAGTGATCACAGAAGAATTTCGATCTAATAACTGCAAGGTTATCTGAAGAAGAATTGATATGATTGCCATCCCATCAAACAATAATATGGGTCATGTAACAGATCCTACTTTTCTTCTTCTAAGCCTGCTTTTCCGTAGCCCCATGTGGGCGTCGCGACAATTGCTGCATCTTCTACCTCTAACATGTGATATCATTGGTAGAGTGCAGTATTACAGGGGGATATGTGAACATCACATTGCATCCTACCGGTTGCTATATCCCAGCTTACTAGATCGAAGATCGTCACCTCTCCCTCAGGCAGCTTCCCAGCCTCACAAGGCTGGGTGGACCCCATTCCAGACCTTCCTAACTTAGAAAAATTCCTAAGTAGGTACCAGGAATTGAACCGGGCCTCCTGGCTAGCAGTCAGCAATGCTAACCACTAGACCAGGAAGGTGGTCAGATCCTACCATTAGATTTGAAAAATATATGGGCCAACTGAGGAAATGAATCAAGAAAAAATTCATTACAACACCACGATACCATACTTTAAAGAAAAATATAAAATTCAGAACATAAAAGTAATGGTGGGAACCAGTGATACTATTCTCATACATTTTTTTCAACATCTGGAAAAGGTTTAATTCACAGAAAGCAAAGATAAAAGTGATCATGATGACTGCTCTACATGTCTTTATTTTTTACTTTACCACCACATGTACAGTAACCAAGAATCCTTATGGAACAATTTTTTACATAAGCTCTCCTTTTCCTATTCACAAAACTTTTATACATATTTGTTTTCTGCATTTCTTTGCTTACATTTGTGCTCATTTTTTTAAATTTAATTTTTTGTTTCTAAACTAATTCAAGCATTCTATACTTACTTGCGTGAGTGTGAAGTAAGGTAACAAGCTCATTGAAACAAACCTGTGCGTGTTGTGACATATCTCAGAGTAACTCAAACTCACTCAACTCATTTCATCTCTAACATTCGAATAGACAACATTCAAAAGAATCTAGTGAGAAATTGCTTAATTAGGAGCACTGTTCAAGCTAATGGATTGATTTTTTTATTTATTTATTTACGGACGCTCTTTAACATCACAGGTCATCAGCATCCCATTCAACTCAGGGCATGAAACGGCCGACAAATTTTTGCTCAAAGGCCTCTCTTTCAGGCTTGAGGTTCTTTTTCATGCCATAAATGTACGACACAGGACCCACGCTTTACTTCCCTTCCAAAGGAAGCCATACTTACAATTTTTACACCCAAAAAAATCCATCGGTTTTGGCCGGGTTCGAACCCGCGATCTTGGGTGTAGGAGTCAAGTATAGTAACCACTACATCACCAGGACCAACAAGCTAATGGAGGTCCATAACTACTTTGTTGTGGGTTAGATGAATTTTCCTATAAAGTGGGAGCAACTGGTTAGAAGCAACCAGTAGAAGAGGAGCAGAAAATTTATTTAGTTTTGTCAGACAACATACAAATTGAGATTTTCCAAATAACTGAAGAAGTGGGCATCTTTGCAGTACATCTTGGAAAATAGTAGTGAAAAGTTGGATTTCCAAGGTTAGTGCAAGAATGCTTTCACTTTGTCAGAAGGAGAATGCAGTACAGTTAGAAGACAGCTGCTACATGAGGACCATGAGAATTTTACAATGATGACTGCAGTTCAGACTTGGATATATCTTAGAGACCAAATTCTCTAAAAAGTTGAAGATTGAAAAATGTGCAAGCAAGGTCAAAAAAATTGTCTTTGGGATAAAGAAAGACTGTAACTCCTGGAATTTGTGGCATACAATACACAAATAACTAGGAGAGCTATGTTAGCAAAATGTTTGCCTGACAAGGAGTCTATCAAGGAAGAAGACAAGGAGGCATGCTGTTCCTTCATGATAAATGTGCCATTCAACTATGTGAGTTTCAACAGCTGAACCGTCCACCCTAAATTTTTTGAGAGTTTGGGGGGGGGGGAATTTAGTTCTTTGATATTATTGTATGACTAAGATGAACTACACATTAAATAGTTCTTTGTTGACAGGATGTTTCATGGAATGATCTGAAGAAAGCTTTAACACCTTGGTTTAAAAATAAATTTTCAGATGATTGAAACCTTAGCAGGAGAAGTAAATGAGACTGTCAGAGGATTGTATAGAACAGAAAACAATGTTTTTGATAACTCTGTGCTTTTGTCCTTAGTTATTGAAAACTTCTTGTATAATTTACATTAGTGCTTCAAATATTCTTTGTAGACAGTATCCAACAGGCTGTATCTGTGTATACTATGGAGAGTAAAAATATAATTTAAAGTGATCTGTTAGTATATACAATATTTCTGTTGCAGGTGGCCAAAGATTATGGTTTTGACAAATCTCTCTTTGCAAGACTTCAAGAGAACTTTGAGGATATCTGTGTCAATCCTGTGCAGTTTTTGGATGTACAATATCGAATGCATCCAGAAATATGTTCATGGCCAAATAGCTACTTCTACAACAACAAATTACAAACACCAGACAGCTTAGCTGCTAAACGATCCAGTCCCCTGTTGCCATATTGTATACTAAGCTTAAATTATGAGCAATTTGCTGAGTAAGTTTTCATAATTTTCCTAATATAGTTTCGAATTTCATAGTTAATGTGTTTAAAACTATATACATTGCATAGTATAATTAATTACATTAGTACGAGGGATAAGTCATGACAACTATATTTTTTCTTGTAGACAAGGGATAACATAAAAAAATTAATTGTATATGATTGAAAGTATATGGCATTTACTGCCAACTGTTACCACCAATGAAAGGCAGGATGTAGGCAGCCCTCATAGGGAAGAAGCAAAACATTGGTTTATTATGGCATGAGCAAATTTAAACATAATTACCTACAAAGGGCTGCAAATCCTCCACAGGACCGGTCTACCAGGTAATCCACAGGATTTAGTAGTCTCCAGGTGCATGATTGTTCATTGCCAGTAATGGGAAAAGTGCTCAATACTAAGTGGTGCATTTGAGTTGCTAACATAAGTCACCTTGTGTCAAAATGCTATCAAAATAATAACTTTGTTAGCAAAATGTTTTCCATGCAGTGGCTTCCCATAGCTTTGTGTGGCATTCTCATGCATTTCTGTCCACTGTCACTGGCTAATTGAACTTCAGGACGTACTTAGACACACTGCTCATATAACCCATCTGGTGGCTTCATTAGAAAGGACATTCCATTCATTTTCAATTGCAAATCATATATTTTGCATGTTGTTCGTTGTTCGAGAAAAAAAAAATAATTGCCATGACTTGTTATATAGAACATGTTGTACATGAAATATTTGTCATATTTTAATGTAATAAAATCAAATATAATGTACTCTTTAAAAATTTTTAGTTAAAAATATTTATTATATGTAGGCCCCAGATTTTAGGTGCTAAAAATCTAAAACTATATCTTTATTGTACTAACTGTAAATTGCCTATTAATGCTTTTAACATGACTGAACAATGAAATACTTGAGCGATTTTCAGGAGTAAACCCTCTTCTGTGTTCTTGAAACCTGGATTGCATGCCAAAGCAGCCTCCAACTTCTTGACAATGGGTGTCCCATCTAGTCCAGGAGCCATTTTGTCCTTTTCTCCTTGGATGACTTGAAGTGCTTCCATCATTGGCAGAGTTGCTTCTTCCAATTTTTTTTTTATTGAAAACTCATGTGGGAAAAATAAGCCTTTATATAGGTCACTACAGCAGAATTTGAGTGAGCACTTTCTTTGCATTTACAATTGTTATGTTCGTCCAGTGAATCAGTGTTCTCCCTATTACTCTCATAATTTTCTGCATAATATATTGCAGATGGTGTTGCTACAGGTTGTGGAGGTAGATATATTGATGAAAATTTCTCCCTGAGGTAAATGACTCAGCTTGGTGATGGTTTCACTGAAGAACGATATAACTGCAATTAATGATGAATGTAGGAATCCACACAGTGAAATGATCGTAAAATCTTAATATTGTACTTACGAAGCTGTTGACAATGGAGTGGCAATATAACCTAAACTTAGGTATTCATTTTTACACTAAACTCCACTCACACAAAAGTAAGACGTGTTTCGGGAGAATCTCTCCCATCTTCAGTTACTCGAAACAATGGCGGTTCAGTGAGCAACTGAAGATGGGAGAGATTCTGCCAAAACGTGTCTTACTTATGTGTAAGTGAGTGGATTTAGTGTAAAAATGAATACCTAAGTTTAGGCTACTTAATCTTGTTAAAACATTAAAAACACTTGACATTTCACTCTTAAAACTTTTAAAATTAAAACTGGGACATGTTTTGTGAGACTTTGCTCACATTGTCAATCATAGAATGACTGACTGTTCAAACTATGTTGCAGGTATGACTGTGGGTGCTCTGGTGGTCTGTTAATGAACTTAAATTAAATGTTGTCTGCTTCTGGGATATTGAAATTCACGAGTCTATCAATGCTCATACTTCTTTATAAACATTTTCCCCATATATTTAGTTCCTTTGGGTGTTGCACTGCTTTTAACAATGTGATGTGCTTTTCTATTTCATGGTGTTTGTTTAAAAAATGTGCTGCCACCGCAGATTTTTCTGTCTGTTTATGTTTAATATTTCTTCAGTGTTCTTTAAATCTGATACCCAAATGTCTTTTGTCTTGCCTATGTACACCGTATTACAGTCTCTACAATTAATATTATATATGTCAGAATTTTCTTCTTTGGGTCTAGGGTCTGTTTTATTTATTTTCAATAATTTGCCAACACTATACCTATTTTTAGATGCTAAGGTGATGTGATGTTTAAAAATTGTTTGAAATTTATTATTGAGATATAGGTGGTAAGTGAACTTATAAGTTTTTTCTTTAGATAAAAGTGTTGAGGGTGGTAATTTATTTAATGGTAAGTTTTTACTTTAGATAAATTGCTGAGTGTGATAATTTGTTTAATTTTCTTTTTTTGTTTCAATCTCTATATTTTTTGATCTATAATTTTTTTTTATTAAATCCATTGAATTGACTGTTTCTATTATGTGTAAGTATTCTTTTTTATACTCCTCCATATTGAGAGGTACATTGACCAATCTATAAACCTTACTGTTAAAAGCTGCTTCTTCGTGATGTCTAGGGTTGAAACCGTGAACTTTTATATAATTATCAGTGTATGTGTCTTTTCTGTAAATCCTAAATTCCAGCTTGTTATTGTTTTTTATAATCTTTAAATCCAAAAAAGGTAAAATGTTGTTGATTTCAGTTTCTATAGTGAATCTGAATGTGGATTCCTGTAAATTTAATAGTTTGAATGCATCTTCTATATATCTGTTTTGTACAATGGCAAAAATATCATCAACCTATCTATGCCAGGTCTTACATATGCAGGGAAAGGCTTTTGTGATGAGCATCTCAAAGAAGAAGAATACTTACTCATTATAATGAAGAGAAGAAGAAACAAGACAACCTAAATGAGACCTTAAATACTGCATTGAGAAAATTGGACCCATGGTGCTGCAAAAATGGGATGAGGGTTAATAAGAGTAAAACTGAATGTCAATATGATTTAATTTTTTGTCATCAAAACACTCTTAATGCTTCACTTACTTGTCATAAAATGTGGTACATGTTTCGAAGACGTTCGTCTTCATCCTCGGCCACGGGATGACTGATTGGAGACTCGATTGCACTTTTTGATGTAAGGTTTTGCCCTGGTGGTACTTTGATGAACTTAAAGTTTGTGTTTACTTCTTCCGGAACGTCAAAATTCATTATACGATCTCTGTGTTTGTAAATATGAATTTTTTCCCATGTAGCCAATTCTGTAGATCCCTGTGTTGCTTTTAACAATTCTACTTTTTTAATTATGTCATGATTTTCTGTCCAAAAATGATATGCTACAGCTGACCTTTCCATCTGTTTGTATTTTATGTTCCTAAAATGTTCTTTTAAACGTGTGCCTATATTCCTTTTTGTTTTTCCAATATAAATCTTATTGCATTCTCCGCAAGTTATCTTATAAATACCTGCTTTTCCTTCATTTGGGGTACTTTCATCAACATTGTCCTTTAGAATATTTTTCAAACTATATCTATTGACAGGTGCCAATCTTATATTGTAATCTTTAAAAATATTTTGAAACTTCTTCAATGCCCTTGGATGAAATGTAAATTTTTTAAAAACCAACTTATTTTTATCTGCTGAAAGGGTGGTGGTGTCTTTTATCAATTTCTTCCTTTGGAACTTTTGTACTTTTTTGTGTACCAATTTCTTACTAAAACCATTTTGAATCGCAATGTCATTTTGAATGTCAATATTTTACCCTGAATAGACAACCCTTTATACTCAGCCTAGAGTTTCAAGGAGAGATTTTGCAAGTTAGTCAAGCCACTACCTAATCTCGGATGTGTACTTAATTTCTGTTTGAACTGGAAACATGCGGAACATATGAAGGCAAAGCCAAGAAGAGGCTCTCCATCCTGAAATGACTAGCTGGTTCTAGATGGGGATGCAATTGGGAGACTCTAAACACTACGTATAAAATGTTAATACAACCAGTTATTGACTATTTCAATGAAGTTCTTATTGCTGCACCAGATCATACCATCCAATGCCTCGATGTGTTTCAAAATCAAGCCCTCTGTATCATAACAGGTGTGGTGAAAACTATTTCTATACTTGCTATGCAGATTTTGACAAACACGGAATCTGTTCATAAATCTACACAGAGAAAGGCAGTTATTTTATACCATAAGCTTACTAGTCTGCCAAATAACTTATTCTGGAGGAATTACAATAAAAATAGGAATTTTAAAGCGCAAGATGGTTTTATACAATCAGCTCTGAAGGTCACTAGATCTTTAAGGCTCTATCATGAGACTTTTACCTTGCCCTTGCCTATGGGCCCATTGGTTTGATGTAAAGCTGAATCTTACTATGATCCCTGAACAATTAAAAGCTCTCAAAACCATTGGAAGTTGATTTCCGGAAAGTGAATAGTTAATGTCTTCACAGATGGCTCCATGTTAGATAAGAGACCCTGGAGATGGAGTTTTCTATAAGTTTTTAATTATTGTTTACCTATGGGCACAGGCACCACAGCCTTTGATGAGGAGATAAAGGCTATTGTAGTGGCAAGCCAACAATTATCATTAGGGAAATCTGGTTTTAATAGAGCAGTGGTTCTCTTGGATTCAAAGTCCATTATCCAAGCCTTATCGCAAAACTATTATTGCAATTTGTACCGAATTCTGGAATGCATACTGTTGCTGAAGGATCTTGCTCATAAAATCTCTTTCAAATGGGTCCCTGCACACTGTGGCATCATGGGAAATGAACAAGCAGACCTAATTGCTAAAAAAGGAGCCTTGTTGCCTCAGAGACCCAAGAGGACATTCCCTAAAGCTTTTGACAAATAGGACTTTTAAATATAATTTTAAATCAGAAGCTACAGTGGCATCTAAAGACAAAAATTCGGCGATTCTTAATGAGAACACTACTTGTATACCTGACGGCCCAGAAAAGCTGCCTTTGCTCAATTTTGATTGTTGATGGAACGTGACTGTCTGAGCTTCCACCTCTTCAAATTGTACCCTTTGTGATTCTGTCAAGCTGTGATGCCCAAACATTTGGACGTATGCTCTGCATTAAATGGTTTTAATTGTATTGTTGAAAAATACTGGAGAACCTGTGTACTAATGGCATAAGTGCTAAATTGTATGTGGCATTTGTTAAATAAAAATAAATACTACGTTTAGGTTAGTTCTTCCAATTCATATAATAAAAATTTAAATTACATTTATTTTTAGTACATATACTCCAAAGTACCAGTAACAAATCTGATCTCAAGTGAAGGTTGGGTCTATTGCCTGCAGCAGGTAGTATTTTTCAATGGCACAGCACAGCCCACTGCTTGTTGCCGGGTCTCAGAGTGAAACCCTTGCTTTAATATTTAGATTACACAGATAACGGCTTGTTAACCAAATTAGCATGCTGACCTTATTTAAAAATAAAAGACATGTAATAAATGATTCTGCTCAACAATCTCAGCTACATTTTTCAATCACCCAGCTAGTAGTAGTGATGTTACAAATTTTAAGTATTATTTCTGTTTGTTATAATAATAACTCTTCGCATATGAAACTTTTTCAGATAACAAAGGCTTTCATTGGTAGCAAATATTGGTTGCATGGAAGCAAGGTACTTTAGATGAAAACAAACATAAGTTAAACATTAAATCATAATTTTTTTTTATAGCTGGAAAAATAAAATTAAAGTTTAAAAATATATTAAATATAATTAGAATGTGTCTACATTTATAGGCGCATTTGTTTTATTGTGGAAAAAATAAAATTTAAGTTTTAAAATATACCATACGCAATAAGATTTTGTCAACATTTATAAGCTCTTATTTCATAAATACTCAATTCCAATGGGACTATAGTTGTATTTGTATAAGTCACACAAATGCATGCACCCACATACATATCCATGCATACCTAGATACGAGGTGCATCCAGAAAGTAAGTGCCGATGACCGATAAAGAGAACAAAAGCATCACTAAGTAAGAAATATTTATTGGAATAATTACATAGATTCGCTGGCTACTTTTCAACATAGTCACCACCATTGTTGAGGCATTTATTGTAACGGTGCACCACCAATTGTATGCCCAAGTCATAGGGATATGCCACCAATGTTCGGAGCCACAAAGTCACTTCATTCTGCACCTCAGCATCATTGTGGAAATGTTTTTCTGCCAGAAAACGCTTCATGAGACGGAAGAGATGAAAATCACTTGGGACGAGGTTGGGGCTATAGGGTGGATGGTCGAAGATCTCCCATCCAAACTCAACACATTTCGTGTGGCGTTGGCTGTATGGGGTCTTGCAATAGCGTAATGTGCCTGTTGTCAACATCCCACGTCTCTTGTTTTGGATTGCTCTCCTCAGTTTATGCAACGTCTGACAATACCGATAAGCATTTACGGTCTCCCCTCGCGGTAACAACTCACATAAGAGTACACCACGTCGATTCCAGAAGACCGTGCACATAATTTTTTTGACAGAGATTGTCTGCTTGAATGGTCACCCTTCTCTGCATACCGCTGTAGGAATATCAATGCTATGGCCAGACGTTTGGTTTTGTGTTCATCTGTCAGTTGCCTAGCCACCCATCATGCACACACTTTTTTAAAACCAAGCCTCCGGGAGACAATTTCGTGCACAGCGAGCGAGACATCAGAGGAATTGACAAGAGAGTTCTGAAATTGTGAAGAGTCGGTTCTGCTCAATTGCTTGCTGCACACTTTCCAACATTTCTGCCGTCACCAGGGACGGTCGGCCCCTACGGTTATCGTCACCAAGACTTCAAAGTCTTGGTTAGAGCATCAGCACAGAAGGCTGAAGATCTGTGGTTAAATCCCTACCATGATATGAATTTTTTCAAGTCTAATTCTTTCTTTATATATCTAATGTTTCTCATTTCTAGCATGAGATGGTTGTTGGACAGGGAACAGATAAGTTGGTTTCAGCATGAGTATGTAAAACTTTTTAGGGCAGCAGCCAAATTACTGCCATGCCTCCAGTAGCCTCTAGGTATTTAGTAATTCAGATGTAAAGGTATGCAGGTAATGTTTTACACAAAGAATTTAAAATGATTGAGTTGAATTTGTAACACATCACTAATATGTAAAAAAGGAAAACTTAAGTTTCTGGAGCTAATCGCTCCCACATCAGTTCCAGAAACTTAGTTGTCTTTTTTTAAATATTAGTGATGTGTTACAAATTGTAAAAAAGGAAAACTTAAGTTTCTGGAGCTAATCGCTCCCACATCAGTTCCAGAAACTTAGTTGTCTTTTTTTAAATATTAGTGATGTGTTACAAATTGGACTCAATCATTTTAAATTCTTAGTATAAAAACATCCATAGTATAAAAAGTCCACTATATTTAACTAATGTTTTACACTTTGTAAATGGGAATTGTAATGTTAAAGGAGTAAAAAGTGGAATTGCTTTTCGTTAAATTATCAAATTTGGTTAGGTATTTACTTATTTGTTGAGTTACATGTAATGCATCTTATGGTTACGTGTACCTTCAAATTTTTTGGTAAATTCTTGGTATGGAAGTTAAATAAGAAACCCTCCTTAAATGTGGTTAAATCCATCAGAATTTCCTTTGGCTTATTCAATGATTTTGGAATTAATTTGTGAAAGAGAAAAACTTCCATTTGTGCCTTTGGGGAAAACCCTAGAAACTCTTCTTTTGTCTGCTTTCTGTAGTATTGTGATATATTATGCAGAGTAAATAAAGAAATATATTCCATATTTGTTTGGAATCTCTGGGAACATTCCTTTTATATATTTTCCTATATTATTAATTATGTCACGTAATATATTGATTTGTGGAAGTAAATAATGAAATTTTCCTTTAGTATTTTTGGGTGAAATCCCTGGAAACTTTACTTTTGTGTACATTCCAAGAAGCATATATTACTTACTGTGTTTTTTCTCAAATTTTATGTAATATTGTCTCTTGTTTTGAGTTAAATCTTTGGTATAATTTTTCTCATTATAGGGAAATATCTTTTAAATTTACAATTGCTAATGTTAAATATTTCAATGCTCCTTTCTGATTGCAACCATTACCATAATTAGCACTTCGTTAAAGTCAATTTTGTGGGAATGCATTTTGAATTTTGTTAAGTAAGTTCAAGAGCATTGTTTTCCTTTTTCCTATTTCCTCCATTATTTTGGGTATACTGGGACCTTTCCTGATCACATCCTAGGAGATTTACTAATTCAGTACCTTTCCTAAATTCAGGAGAAATGTAATGCTGCTTGGCACAGTTGGATTAATAAGTAGTCACAATGTAGATAAATACAGCAATAATGAATTTCTACTTTTATGATTAACATAATTTTTAAGTTTGAGTATTGCTTGTACAGTTATGATTGCCAATATAAATCAGTAATAGGGACTTAAGTTCATAATTCTGCTGTGTAGTAGGCATTACTTCTTCACTTCACTGCCTTTTTAATTTTGCTTTTCAGTTCAATGTCAAATTCAAACCATGGAGAAGCATATTTCATTAAGGAATTGGCTTTAGGCATCCTTGAGAAAATCAAAGGCCAACACCTTTCATTTTCAATCATTACACCATACAGAAACCAGCGCTCAGTGATTATGCAAATGCTTTCATCATCACAGTAAGTATATTTTGTATTTTTTTTAAACTTTTAAACATGTGAAACCAAAGAAAAATGGGTAAAGAAAAGAGAAATGTTGTTTATTAAGAAACTTGTAGCTAAAGCGGCTTTACTGCGGAATAATGCTGATAAAAATGTTTTTTGTTGCTATAGTTAACAAGATAAACACTAAACAGACATAGTTTACTAAAAGGCCCCTATTAAACCATAAACAAGAGTAGTTCCCTGAAGTTGATAAGAACACAGTGAAACTGCTAATACATTTGTGTAAAGTTGTCCTATAAAATTGATGCTATACCAGGGCTGTTTGATAAATCCATGCAAAGGTGGTAGCACTAGATTGTTTTCAACATAATTTGCAATTTTGTGATTGTTGAGGGATGATGTACATGATTATAAAAAGTTACAAACTATGTATGGGAGCCATTTTCTTACTTCATTTTGTAAACAAACCATTCAAAATTGAGAAACACGTATTTCATGTATAAATAAAATATTACTTTTTGAAAGGGACTCTCTGAATTTGGCTTCCTCTGACCAAACTTCCTGATCTCCAATATGAAGAAATGACTAGCAGGGAAGAAATTCACATCAAATGAAGAGATTGCCGAAATAAATGTGTAATTGGTACAGAAATAATCTTTTCTGAATGAGATAAAACAAATTAGAAAATCACTGGAATAAATTTATAGATTTCAAAGGAGATAGATTGAGAAATAAAACTATTTTTTTCCAAAAAAGTTATATCTTTTTATTTTTGCATTGACATATTAAACAGCTCTCATACAAAGTGAATGTATTTTCAGGAAACAGCTCTTTAATATATGCTGCACATGTTGAGTTTCATTTAACTTGTAATACACTCTGTATAATTAATATTAATTATATATTCATTTCCCTACCATTCTGCAACTTTTATTCTATTTAAACATTCTTCAATCATCTTCTGCATGTACTCTAAACTTAAAACAATTTTAAATTGATTTCAATATTAATTCAATTTGGAATAGAACACAGTGAAACATGCAGTAATGATCTCTGTGAGTCGGAATATTAGAACATACTTTATGGTTTCACTTAAATGAGATTTTACCCAGGACATATGTTTCATGGACATTTTTTCCACATCATCAGCTGTTCATGACTAATGGATCATTCGTAGAAGTTGGATAGGTAGGAATCTGGGTGGACTCTTGTGATGAACTTAAATAAAGTGTTATCTGCTTCTGGGATATCAAAATTCATAAGGTTACACTTATGTTTTTCTTATATAAATCCTTTATAAGGATTGTGAAAAGATATACGGAGGAAAGACAGAGAAATTTAGGCATTAGGTTGAAGGAACATTGGAGAAACATCTGTTACAAACAAATGGATAAATCAGCTGTGGCAGTACATTTCTGGAATGAAAACCATGAAATAGAAAAAGGCATCAAGTTATTAAAAACTGTTCAACAACCAAAAGAACTAAATATATGGGAAAGGATTTATATAAAAAAACATGAGTTTAACCTTATGAATTTTGATATCCCAGAAGCAGACAACACTTTATTCAAGTTCATCACAAGACCACAAGAGCCCACCCGGATTCCTACCTACCCAACTTCTACGAATGATCCATTTGTTGTGAACAGCTGATGATGTGGAAAAATGTCCACGAAACATATGTCCTGAGTAAAATCTCATTTAAGTGAAACCAGAAAGAGTGTTCTAATATTCCAACTCACAGATATTATTTATATTGATTGTTCAACATCACTTTTCATTCAAAATAATTGTGCCATATCTATGAATAAACTGTAATGGTAGGAAGAAGAAAGAAACTAACTAAATCATAGCTGAAAGCAGGTTTAGGCAATGCAGGAAAACAGCCAAAAATGAATATATGAATTTTCTCACAAATAAGATGCTTTTCTCATCCTGTTCTTTCCCCCAGTTATTGTTTTCTAGCCACAAAAGGTAAGAGGGATATATGCAAGATCCTTCCATTTCATATGGCAAACGGTTAGTAAGAATATGCTATTTATTCTTGGGAATAGGTCATACAGTAGAGCTTCATACTGCCCATAGCCCCAATTAACTTCTTCTCTAATCCAAACTTCCAAAATTTGACATGATGCTAAAATTGTTCATCAAATGAGGATGTCATCAACTCCATCAACAATCAAAATTTTTTTAAAAATTGTAAATCTTTAAAAAAAAGTTTTTCATATGGAACTAACACAGTGAAGCTCATGTGAATTGAATCTGTCGTCTTAACACTCTTCATGCTTCACTAACCTTAAAATTATACGGAACCGGTTTCAAAGATATGTTATCTCCATCTTTGGCCGTGGACGACTCAAATCTCCATCTCCATCTCCGGCCGTCGTCCACGGCCGAAGATGGAGATAACATATCTTTGAAACCGGTTCCGTATAATTTTAAGGTTAGTGAAGCATGAAGAGTGTTAAGACGACAGATTCAATTTCCATCAACAATGTTTCAGCAGAGTTGACAAAAACTATTTTCCAGTTAAGATGAAACCATATGGAAACACTCCAGACCAAGTGTGTAGTCTTGATGCAGATTGTGATCAGAAATAAGATTGATTGGCAGCACATTTTTGGAATCAAAACCATAAAATAGAAAAAAGCATCAAGTAATTAAAAAACTATTCAACAACCAAAAGAACTAAACATATGGGAAAGGATTTATATAAAAAATACATGAGCATAACTTTATAAATTTTGACATCCTGGATTATTTAAGTTTATCTCTAGGCTACCAGAGTCAACCCAGATACCTACCTACCCAGCTCCTAAAAATCATCCAACAGTCGTTTAACAGCTGGTGATGTGGATGATAGTTCTATAAAACTTATGTCCTGAGCAAATCTCATTTAAGTGAAACCATAAAGTGTGTTTTAAACATCTGACTCAGAAGAGATTGTTAATGGAAGTTTCACTGTGTTTGATTCCAAATTGAATTATTATTAAAATTACTTTTAAATGTTATTTTACAGCATACATGGAAATATTGAAGTAAATACCATTGACAGTTTCCAAGGACAGGAACGGGACATTGTCATAATTTCACTTGCCAAAACAAATGGAGTTGGTTTTCTTTCTGAGATCGAACGTCTTAATGTGGCTTTGACACGTGCACGGTGCTCTCTCATAGTGTGTGGAAATTTTTCTTCCCTTAAGGTATGTTGTTATGATTAGTAGAAAGTTTATTTCCTAGTGATACATTGTGTTGTACTGACAGCACCAAAGCAGAACAAACTTATTTTTATCATAAATTGAAAATGAATCATTTGCTTGTGATACTGCCATTAGAAATAAAAATTTTAAAACTTGAAACTAGGAACTTTTTTTGTGTCTGGAATTTTCACAGTGAAATATATTATAATATGACAGATTATTGTTATGAAATCACTCAAATTTCACTAATTTTGTTCCACTTACTTCGACATATTTCAAAGGCGATTGCCTCTATCTTCAGCTTGGTCCCACTGGCCACTTCCCAGTGTGGTATTAAGATGTCACTCTGTGACTTTAACAAACTTATTAATGAGGTAGTTGTTGTTTGGGAGATCAAAGTTAACCAAAAATTCTTTGTTTTTGTTTATAAATATCATACTGTTAATTCTATGGGTTTTTGAGGAACTTTTAATAGTTTTGGTTCCTTTTGGAATTCGTGGTTTTTTTGCCACAGCTGATTTTTCTGTGCATTTATATTTAACATTTCTCATGTGTTCCTTAAAACGTATGGTAATATTTCTTTTTGTTTTGCCTATGTATTTCATGTCACAGTCTTTGCAACTGATTTCATAAATGCCTGATTGCTTTCCTGGAGGAATTTTGTCTTTTGTGTTGGTGTTTAAGTGTGTTTTTAAACTGAATGTATTTACTGGGGCCAAAATGAAGTTTGCCTCTCTAAAAATCTTCTGAAATTTTTGGTGTGCCCATGGGTGGAATGTGAATTTTTTATATATATAATCTCCTTTGTAGCCTTTTAGTGTGATGATGTCCTTTATTTGTTTTTTATTTCTGAATTTCTCTATTTTCTTGCTGACAAGAGCTATTGTGTAGCCATTTTTCTGTGCTATATCTATGATTTTTTGGTACTCCAATTTGTATTCTGTCTTGGTTATTGGTGAGTTTGTTAATCTGAATGTGAGGCTGTTGATTATGGCTAGTTTATGTTGTTTTGGATTGTGGCTGTTATTTTTTATATAATTATCTGTGTGGGTATCTTTTCTATATATGCCAAATTCCAGTTTATTGTCATTTTTTATAATTTTTATATCCAAGAAAATTATAAAATCGATATCGCTAAGCTTAGTTCTTTTTTGTCGAAATACTTCTTTAGATACACTAAAGTGTCTTTCTACAAGGCAGTTGAGGAATTCCCACAATCATTTTCAAAAACAAGCCTTCAGTTTAGGGTACTGTAATATTCATCTAATGTCCTTATTGGTGCTAGACAGATAAGTGCCTCACTCATCCAATACCAGAGCTGCAGCATCTGAAAAATCAGTGAAAAAAAATTGTCTTCATATTTTTGTTCTCTAACTTTTCTCTAGCAACTACTGAGCCAACCATTATTATTCCTCCAGATTTCCTGGTATAGAAGAGCCTTTGCATCTTTTTCCTCTTCTCCCCCTCTCTTTTTCCATGAATGTTTTAAGGCAGGAATCAAGTCTGATGCTGTCATCTTTTTATTGCCCATTATTAAAGCAAAACTCTGCTCAACTCCCTCCAGTAAAGCTTTTGGTAATGGTCTGCAGTAAGATAGTGAATAGTCATAAACTTTTATGCAAAATTCTTACATCATACATTTTACAGGAGGGAGCAGATAACCGATGTGCATATTCTTTTCTATTTGTACCATATTTAGAGCCACAGCAACAAGTTTCCAGCAATAACAAGCTGGAATTTGGGATTTACAGAAAAGACACACACACTGATAATTATATAAAACCTCATGGTTTCAACCCTAGACATCATAAGGAAGCAGACTTTAACAATATGGTTTACAGATTGGTCAATGTACCTCTCAATAAGGAGTATAAAAAAGAATACTTACACATAATAGAAACAGCCAAATTCAATGGATTTAACAAAAATATATTGCTCAAAAAATATAAAAATTTATAGAAAAAAAATTTAAACAAATTACTCAGCACTTTATCTAAAGAAAAATCTTATAAGTTTGCTTACCACCTATACCTCAATAATAAATTTCAAACAATTTTTAAACAATACATCACCTTAGCACCGAAAATAGGTACAATGTTGGCAAATTGTTGAAACTAAATAAAACAGACCTTAGACCCAAAAAAGAAAATTCTGATATATATAATATTAATTGTAGAGACTGTAATAAGGTGTACATAGGCAAGACAAAAGACATTAGGGTATTAGATTGAAAGAACACTGAAGTAATATTAAACATAAACAAACAGAAAAGTCAGCGGTGGCAGCATATTTTTGGAACAAACACCACAAAATAGAAAAGGACATCGCATTGTTAAAAGCAGTGCAACACCCAAAGGAGCTCAATATATGAGGAAAATGTTTATAAAGAAGTATGAGCATAGACTCATGAATTTTGATATCCCAGAAGCAGACAACATTTAGTTTTAAGTTCATTAACAGACCACCAGAGCACCCACAGTCACTTACACCTGCAACATAGTTTGAATAGTCAGTCATTCTATGGTTGACAATGTGAGCAAGGTCTCACAAAACATGTCCCAGTTTTAATTTTTAAAGTTTTAAGAGTGAAATGTTTAAAGTGTTTTTAATGTGTTAACAAGATTAAGTAGATTTACTTTTAATCTACCTAATATTTCATGATCATTTCACTGTGTGGATTCCTACGTTGATCATTAAATGTAAGTAAGGATATGTTTATTTTGTGCATCCAATGTCAAATGATTCCCTGAATTTTAATATTTTTTTCCTACCTTGTGGAAATGTTACCCTTTATAAAGTAATAAAGTTATAAGGTCATAATAAATATAACCTGATTTTCAAATTAATTAATTATATTGAATTCTTAATTTTTGGCGCTTGATTTGTTATATGCCTATATATAAGAATTTTAAAAATTTTAAGGTTATGTATTACGTTTTTTGTTATCTATATAAACAGAAAACTTGTCCATATTTGACTCAGAATTATACAAATTATACAAGTAAATATATCATAAATCAAGAATATGCAAAATAAAGCATTACATTAATGGATGAATAGATGGATCTAAATAAGTAGAATAGTTTTGTAATTTTAAAGTTGTGAATATGTCCACAATGCCAATTAAAGATGTTATAATATTCATTATCCACTGCAAGACAGGCTTGTAACATTTAAACCAAGTATGTATTCTTCCTCAGAAATAATGGCTATTTTTTTCTCATATTTGTTTTAGCAGTTCATGTAATGTTCACAGATTTTATTATTAGTTTTCATCTTTTAAATAGACCCATAACTAAAAATTTAAGAAATTAAGTTTGGGGATTGAACAGGGTTGAAAAGATAAATGTTTTGGGCATTCACAGTATTTAAGGTGAAAAAATATTGAACTATTTTAGTTCTATCTATTTATTTACTAACAATTATATTTTGTAACTTGTTTCCAAAAGGTACCAAATGAATAAAATTGGAAAAATTGCCTAAGGTGGCAACATATACCTAGTAGGGTATCAGAATCTGAAGGTAAAATAATTTGTGACAAAAAGTACATATCCCAAATATAGATGATATCAAAGTTTATATTTTACAGCAAGATATACAACTTTCACTTCATCTTTCATAGCAAAAAATACCAAATCTTCTGCCAGTAAAATAACTTTGTGCTGTTATGTCATAAAAGCAGCCAGCCCATCTAAAGACTCATTATGGTTGTGTGATTAGTTTCAGTAATGACTACCCAATGCATGGTATTTATTATTTCATTAAACATCTTTGTGCTCTAAGTTGCTGCAGATACAAAATCTTGAATCTCATGTAGACATAATGATAAGTTATGTAAAGCATTATACATAATGTATTTAATGATTCTTGAGCCATATGTGCAATTACAGAGTCCTTTGGAAACAACCATGCAGTTTTTCCTCTTCTTTCAACTGTTAATGTTTGATACCAAGCTACATTCAGTCTCATTAAAAATAAATATTTAACCTATTATTTCCTTGCCTTTATTGCACACTAGACACCACTTTTATGATCATAATGAGGTACAATTATCCAAAATTACTGGTTTTTCTGAAGATAAATTTTGAATACATATGTCACCATCAGAACAACTTTACTATGACTATATTATGCTGAATCGTCTCATTGCAGTGTAAGACATATGTTCATGCAGATCCTAAGATATGGATGGCTTCAATGTCAAGCGGAATTATTAACAATGATTATCTACTGGAATACAAAACCTGAATAATGATAACAAAGTAGTTGAACTGTATTGGGATTACAGAAGACAAATGAAGCAAATCTTCAATGTCAGCCATTAGAAACCAATCTAGAATGTCAAGGAGAATAGGAAAGAATGTTTAATGGGAGTACCAGCTAATGCAGTGCCATACCTCCAGGACACTTTTGCTGTATATACCGTAGCCATATATTTTAATGATCATGTCTTTTAATGTGTGTGTGTAATATATAAAACAAAACGTTATTCATTTCAGGAAAAATTTTGGAGCATGTGAATACTAATAACAAGACTGTAATATGAGGGGATATATAACAATAGCTGCTATCTATGCACCCAAAGAAGACAAGCAAGAAGATTAAAAAAAATATTTTGTAACTGTTTACAAAATGAAATAAATAAAAATGACATTCTATTACAATTAGGTGATTTCAATGCTAGAATAAGTAACTACCAACATTAAATTTAATTGGTACTCAAGGAGAAGATGTTTTAAATACAAGATTGGTGAAGAACTTAGGCAATTCATCGTATTCAATGAACTAAAAATAACAAATACATTTTATAATAAAGATATTTATAAATTCATATGGTCAGCAAGAGGCTATAAATCAATTATAGATTATGTTATCATAATAGAAAAGTCTCATAGTTAACTAATATAAAGAAATAATATCTATTCAAATCACTATCATCTAATATCAAAAAAGAAGATCTAACAAAATGGAAAAATATCAAAACTCTTCAGATTCAAATAGAATTTATAAACCATAGGTACTCCAGGATTAAAGTATAAGGCTATTGTATAAAAATAGGGTAAGTAAATAATATATGTTATTACCAGTAAATAATTTGGCAAATATAGAACGGGGAAATATAAAAACAAATAAAACAGAAGAACACCAAGAACGGAAATAGTAAATTTAAATCAGCAATTGATAAGAGGGAATATAAAAAGAAACATGTGGAATCAATTGGGACTATTATATCATCAAACTAGAGCATAATATACATGGGAACCAATATTATTCACATAGAGATGTGAAATATTTACACAATGAAGAAAAGGATACTCTTAAATTTAACATAATGAGTGAAAATGAATGGACAGAACATTATACCTTGTCTGTTCATAAATACTGTCTCACACTATTCTGTGAGTGAATTAAATATGGTTTGTAATATTTTAATTTCTTTTTAGTATACTGCAACTTACATATGAGGGTAGGTTCATAATTTTCCATCCTTACTGATAAATATTATTGCCTTCACAAATCCTTAACTGGTGTCATACCTTATCAGTTAAGTAAATAATTTCAACTATAACTTCTGCTCTGCTGTGTTCAGTTGTTCAAATATAGTCGCATAAAGAAGGCTATTTGTAGAAGATTGTGACATGTTCAAAATGAAATATCGAGCTTTTATTAATGTAAGTTCTTCACAAAAGAAGGATCAACTCCAAATGAAATTAAACAGTGATTGGATGATGTATATGGTGAAGCATCCTCTTCATATTCTACTGTAAAAGAATGGGCCCAACTTTTTAGAATGGGTTGAGAAAGCATTGAAGACAAAGAGTCTGCAGGTTGGCCCTTGGAAGTGCTCACTCCGGAAAACATCGCTCTTGTGAAAGGAGAAATTATGGAAGACCACAGCTCAATTTACATAAATAGCAGCAAGGTTGAGCCTTTCTAAAACAACAGTCCTTTGAATTATTCATGAACATTTAAACATGAATAAAGTTAGTGCAAGATGGGTGCCTAGACTTCTTTCCTCATTCCAAAAGTAAGGACTAATCATTTGTTGTCAGGCATTTTTGGAGTGTGGCAACGAGAGAGAAGTTCTGCAAATCATTGTTATAGGGGATGAAACTATGGCCCTCTACAATGGTCCCTTGTCCAAAAGAGAATCAATGGAGTGAATGACATAAACTTGGCGAAAGCCTCACCTCTAAAGGCCAAGGTCACTCAGTCAACCAAGAAGATCATGGCCAAATCCTTTGGGACTGTGAAGGAATACTCTTCATTGACTTCAAGGAGAGGAATACCACAGTAAATGGGGAGTACTATGCTGGTCTACTGCACAGAATTTGTGCTTTCATCAAAGAGAAAAGGCGAGGAAAGCTGTGCGGTGGTGTGTGCCTTCTTCATGACATTGTGCCGGTGCATACAGCTCTTGTTGGAAAGGAAGCTTCAAAGAAATGTGGCTTCAAGGGAATTGACCATCCACCCTACAGCCCAGATCTAGCTCTCAGTGACTATTTCCTCTTCTCAAAACTCAAGAAGGACCTTCGAGGAAGTAAATTTAAGTGTGACAAAGAAGTGATGGCTGCTATTTATTATGCCCATTTTTCAGACAAGACTTCTGACTATTTGGGGGGAGGGTTGAAATATTAATTCAAAGATGCGAGAAGTGTATTGCAAAAGGTTAACTATATAGAAAAGTGAAATATAGTTTTTGTTTTTATCATACCTAGAAGATGGTTAGGCCAGAAGCTTATGGACATACACTCATACATAGCCACCAATCAGAGTTCAAAATGTCCACCTTTTGCCTGTACATAAGCTCAAATCTTGCGAGGCATCTTATGCATAATGGATAGTCTCAATGGGAAAATCCGCCATTGCTGCCATCAAGGATGATTAAAACTTTCAATATAGGATGCCTCTTCTTGTAGACAATCCCCTCTATCACCAACCAAAGTTTGTAGTCTAGGGGAATGAGATCAGGGCTAGCAGAAGGCCAATCAAAAATTAAAATAAAATCCAGCACATAGGCTTAGCAATATTTTAATCCTAACCTTATGAGAAGGGGCAGAGTCTTGCCAGGGTTTATTTTTTAACATGCCTTGCTTCAAGGGCTTCACAGTAGAGTGCAATACAGTTTGTACATACACTTTTGCATTAGTTTTCAAGCCTTTTTCACAGAAATAAACCTTGCTGGCCTCTTTGAATTTTGGGAACCTGCCACTAGCTTCCCAAGAGCTTGAAGCATACATCCTATCATTATGGCAGTTCAAACTCTCTTCATGGTGAAGACTTTCTCATCAATGAAGAGAATCCTATTATGTCCATTTTTGCCATATCTCTACAGGAGCCATCTTGATTCTGAAGCTCATTTGCAGTGTAAGCAAATGCCCAGTATTCTGCTGGTAAGCTCTTAAGTCCAAGGTCTGCATTAAGCTCCCTAGATATTGATCTTGGAAAAATGTTCATCTCCTGTGCCATAATGACTTCCTTCTGGATGGGATTTTGAAGGATATGAGTCACCATCAACTCTCGGGTGATACACTGTCATTCTTGGCAAATCTTTGAATTGTCTGGTACAGAAACATTCTGCAGATCATCGGGGTTTTTAGGGTGTTAATAATTTCAGCAGCTGACTTTTGAACCATATGCAGAGCAATTACATCTTGCTTCACTTCATGCTAACTAGAATAAAATATAAGCTTGCTCTTTCACAGTAAAGCACACAATGATTAAGGGCAAGCTTCAGAGCAAGCTTGACAATCAGCTCTACAGTACAAGTCAAAAGTTTGTGACAGCATTTGTGGATAGACTAGGTAAAATATTATAGTAAAACTGGAAAATCATAGATAAAAAAATATCCAGAGGAAAACAAAGAAGACATGGGAATGTATGAATTAACACTAGAAGAATTTGAGGATATACTTATAATATTAAACAAAAAATCCGCTGGAATTAATCTAATAAAACACATAATTAATAAAATATAATGGTAACCTTTTAAAAAAAAAATTACACTTAATGAATAAGTGTTGGAAATCAGCAACCATTTCAAACAATTGGTCAGTCATAGTTATATGCTCGCTCTTTATAAAAGGAGATCAGAAAAATTGTAACAATTATAAATGAGTTAAGTTATTGAATGCTGCACACAGGATATATTCAAAATTTAAATGTAAAGAATTAAAAAATAATAACAGATGTAAAATTAACTTGGAACAGAGTGGTTTCAACCAGAAGATCTTGTGCAAACAATGTGTTTACATTACAAATACTGATTAGTAAAAAAGAGAATTTAATCTGCAGATACAGCTATTTATTGAAGGCATTGACAAAGAAGATAGAGCATTATGCTGAATTTTAGTAAAATAGGGATTTTCCACATTGTTTGATCAATCATGTTAAGAAGTCTATATAAGAAAGCTAAAATAGTTATGAACCTAGGATATAAGTAATAGTTTTATTAAAATCAGTCAGGAGGTTAGACAAGAGCGTAACTTGTCACCTGAGCTTTTTATTTATACATGGATGAGATCCTGCTTCAGTAGAACAAAGAAAAAATTTAAGAATTTATTTAGGACATACTAAAGCATTATTGTAAGCAGATGATCATGTTATTATAGTAAGAGCTTAGAACGAATAGCAAATTTACATTTTTAAATTAAACCAGATCTCTGGAAGATTAATTTTGAAATTTCAGCTTACAAAACCAAGGTGTGTTATCTTTTTCCTGGATAAATAAGATATTACATAGCAGTAAATAACATAATCATAAAATCTTAATAGGAAGTTTTGATATAGATAATAAAGTAAGATAGTAAAGTTTATTCAAATGTGTGGAACCATAAAAAGAAATTTAAATAAAATAACTTTGAAAGATACACATGAACTTTTATAAGGTAATAGTGGTGGAGAAGTTGATAGACAGAACCATGACTAATCTGCAAAGAAAATGCTACCTCATCGATGGCAACTTGCAGGTTCATTAGTACCATCTATAGAGCTAACTAAATATTTTTGTGAGTGGCGGAGGCTGATGGGCATCCTGCTCCCTTTTCGTGTGCCCAACCACTTTTAAATTTCTCAATTCATTTATATGCACTTCTATGTGTTTGAGCAATGCTGCTGTATTGTGTTGAAAGCCTCTGATAAATTCAACCCCTAACACATATTCTAGCCAGAAAAATTGGATCACTGCTCATTGTACCTCTTTGGTGCACACTGCTAGCATAATGGCAATGTTTACACTGTCGCAACAGCAAGTAAAATGCTGCAATCAAAGTCAAACTTTGATCATGTGATCATAGTAGCACCAATTCTAAGCATGTATGCACGGAAAACAATGTGACAAACCTAAAGGTGGATATTTTTTACTTTCCCTCATAGTTCAGTATAGCACTACCATAGTTTTCATAATGTATATTATATAATTTTAATAGCAAATTAAATGGATATGTCAGAAATGAATTATTTCAGTTTTAAGTGGACCATACCTGTACTCTTTCTTTCCCTTTGATGATGATCTCCACAAGATGTGAATGATATCCCTCAGTTTCAGAATTGTAAAGTAATTTCACATGAAATGAAACACGACAACTATTTTGGGATAAGACAGTAGAGAGCATAAAACATTTAATGGCAAACTCCTCAACAATTGTGCTGACTGATGTTGAAAATAATGTCTAAAAATAAATTTAAACAAAATAACAATTTTACACTTCCAGTATTACAACAAAAGAATAATAATCTTGAAATAATGTTAAATGGAAAAGTGATTGAATCAACTCAATGTGTTAATTCTTGGGATTATATTTTGATAGAAATCTGATATATAATTGCCATATAGATCATATATGCAAAAAAATAATCAAGGAATTATATCTGTTAAGGGAACTCTCAAAACATCTGGATCCTGCTACTGAAAATGGCTCTTATGGGGGTAATTACTTCCATGTACAGCATGGCTTAGAACTCTGGAGTTACAGAGCTATTGGTAACCTAAATAGGTTATTAATTTTACAAAAAAACACTGTATAAGAATTATTTACAGACTTAATAAAAGAATATAGATTTAAGCAGTGGAAATTTTCACAGTGAAGTATAGTATAATATAACAAATTATTTATGTGGAAATCACTCAAATTTCACTAATTTTGTTTCGCTTACTTGGACATGTTTCAAAGGCTGTTTTCCTTCATTATCAGCCGATTCCACCCATTTAATGAAATTTTATTCATTTCGGCATAACTAATTTATTATATTAATAAAAGAACTTCTTATCGAAAAGTCTTTAGAGAAACTAACTTGTTAACTGTGACCTTACCATATGTATAAAGACTAAGCCTATTAATTGTAAATAGCAATATGCATGCTGGCAGTAATAACCACTACCGCTCCTATGGAAAAGCTAATTTACATTGAGTTACCTTAAACAAAAATGCATTGGAATGTGGTTCACTTGCCAAAGGTATAGCTTTGTATAATAAACTACCTGAGGGAAAAAAGGGAAAGAATTTAAGAGAGATCTAAAAGAACTGTTGATTGAGAAATAGGGTGAATGAATTGTGAATAATTATAGATAAAATGTATAATTCTATTTTAATTCTCGTAGCTGTGCACTAAAATGTCCTAATAATTAGTATATTGATTCCATTAAACCTTGTTATTCTTATGCTATACTTTATAATTATATTATGAATTATTTTGACTAATGTTTTAAATACATACTTTGCTAAGTCTAGATTTTGACAGTGTCTGAAACTTGTGCACAAGTTTATTGATAGCAGTAAATTTATTATAATCAAATTTTCAGTATTTTTGGTTTATGTTTGTTTTTAGAATAATTCTACATGGCAGGCTCTGCTGAAGAATGCAGAAGAGCGGAAAGTACTCAAACATGTACCAGCAGAAAAATCAGAATGCAGAGCTGAACTTATGAAACTTATCTTGAAAACATAGACTAACTTCTACAGGAAAACATGATTTAGTTAAAAAATGTGAAAAACTCTCTTGTGTACCTTTTTGTTATCAATCATTATTTATAAAAATGGTTGTATATATTGGTGACAAAGTTTTTTTAAAAATGTTATCACCGCTCAAGTATTAAACTGAATTTAAGGACAGGAAGAAAAATGATGTGAAAGTTTCTTTCTTTCCTCTAACGAGATTGAGAAAGTGTAAGTATTATTTTTGTTATTCACAAATAGATCAGTAAGACTGCTTGAAAGGTTTGTAACCTGAAATGAAGAATATACATTGAAATATGTGAATACCTTGAACTTTCTTTTTGTAGTAGTTTATAATGAAATACTTAGTGTGCAATGTTATACATGTCACAGAACGTGTTGAATATTTAAGCATTAATGTACATAGGTGTTATTCTAATGCCAAAAAAGAAAGAGAGAAAAAGTGTAAGTGATAAAAGACACTTAAATATTTTTCAAAGAATGAACTAAGCTGGATATATGTCCTTCAAGGCCTATAAAAACTGTTGTAATCCTTTGCGTTCTTTGGAAACATATTTTGTACTGCTCACATTGAACTATAGACTGTCTCACCATTGCAACAAGCACCCATTTTGTTGCCAGAATTTGTATGGAAAAGTGATGTGTAATCTGCTACTACACTCTGTGGCATTTGCACAGCATTTGGCTTTGAGAGAAACACTTGAAATTGGTTTAATATCAGCTGCACAGTTTATTAATGCTTTTAGGAAAATAGTTTCTATGTAAAATTGCACATTTTTGTAATATTATTATCTAAAATGCCATAACTCACCTGTTATTTTTTATATAAACTTGTTTTTCCTAAGTCCTTTATGCAATTTTGTAATGTGTCAGTTCTAGAAATTTATCAAGAGAATTAATTTCATGCATATGTACTATTTTGTTTCAGTGTTGGTCTATGTTTTACATGTCAGTTAGCATTTGAACAGCTCAACAATTGTTCACAAAACAATGAGTTTTATATTAAATAAAACAAGGCCTACAATGTGTTCTCCAGAAATTTATTTTGTACCCTAGCATCATACTATAGGTTGCCTTAAAGTTATAACAAACCGTTATTTTGTTTAATTAAGTAAAATTGTACTTACGAAGCTGTAGGCAATGGAGTGGTAATATATCCTACATTAATGTAGTCAACTGTTAACACTAACTCCACTTACTTTTTAAAAAATTGAACTAGTTTTGGGAGAGGTCCCTCCCATCATCAACTGCTGTTGTCCGAAATGGTGGAAGGATACCCATGTGTTCCTGTGGCTGTGTCTGGTGGTTCTAGTAAAATCTATTGATTTTAATAAAGCTAAAAGACAAAAATCGATAAAGGAAATTTCCAAACTTAAGAACATCGAAGAAAGATATAAATTCTAAAGTTTCACATACCGCCCAACTTACCACAACAAATTTAGGAAGATATTCAAAGAACATGGAATAATGTTAGCCGCAAAGAACAATTATAATATTACATTGCGCAATAAAAGACACTATCCCCACAGAGCAAAAATCAGGAATATATGAGATCAATGTTTTGAATATGTATGGGAAGGCTTTCATTATATGTTTCAAAACATGGTACAGATATGTTGATGATGTGTTTGCCATTGTAGAAGATAGATTCATAGAAGATTCATTGAAACTGTTGAACTTGCAAGAAAACACCATAAAATTCACTATGGAAACCGAGGTTAATAATACTTTACCTTTTCTGGACCTAAGGATAATAAAAAGGAATAAAAATATAGAATTTGGTATATACAGAAAGGACACACATACCGACAATTACATAAAGGCAAAAGGTTTCAACCCCAGACCCCACAAGGAAGCAGCATTCAATAGTATGACATATAGGCTAGTTAATACACCACTCAGTAAAGAAGAATACAGGAAGGAATATGCACATATAATACACACAGCAGAAATAAATGGATTTAACAAACAAATGGTAGATAAAAAAATAAAAAGATTTAAAAATAAAAAGGAAATTAAACTAATCACCACACTCAGTTCTTCACTTAAAGAAAATACCTATCAAAAATTCACATATCACCCTTATGTTAACCATAAATTCCAAAAAATTTTCAAAAAGTACAACATTACTCTGGCACCAATAAACAGATATAGTGTTGGTAAACTATTAAATCTAAATAAAATTAAACAAAAAAAGAAGAAAGAAGAACATTCAGGTATGTATAGAATTAATTGCAAGGATTGTGACAAAATATACATAGGAAAAACAAAGAGAAATCTGGGGATAAGATTAAAGGAACACTGGAGAAATATTAGACACAAACAAGTAGAAAAATCAGCAGTGGCTGCACATTTTTGGAATGAGAATAATGAAATAGAGAAGGACATAACATTACTAAAAACAATTCAACATCCGAAAGAACTTAATATATGGGAAAAAATTTACATAAAAAAATATGAATACAAACTTATGAATTTTGATATACCGGAAGCAGACAACATATTGTTTAAGTTCATTAATAGACCACCAGAGCAAGCATAGTAACATACATACTTTGCTGAAATTGGCTCCTCAGTCGTCGTTTTGGTTGACAATGTGAGGAATGTACCTCACGAAACATGTACCAAAATTACTTTTATAAGTGTGTTTGTGAAACTTAAAGAGAGTTTTAATGTGACGACATGATTTTTAGTGTTTTACTTTAAATCAAAATAAGATCAAGAATAACTTAATGAACTTTGATTTTCTGCTGCTGAATGAACTCAGCAAGTTTCTACTAAAACCGCCAGACACAGCCACAGGAACACATGGGTATCCATCCACCGTTTCTGACAACAGCAGTCGATGATGGGAGGGACCTCTCCCGAAACTAGTCCAATTTTTTAAAAAGTAAGTGGAGTTAGTGTTAACAAATTGAATACATTAATGTAGGATACAATTATTTTGTTGCCAGAATTTGCATGAAAAAGTATGACGTGTAACCTGCTGCCACACTCTTTGGCATTTGCATTTTATTTGGCTTTGAGATAAGCACTTAGAATTATGTAATATCATCAGTTTCATAGTTTATTAATACTTTTATGAAAACAGTTTTTATGTAAAATTGCACATTTTTGTAATTTTCTTGCCTGAAATCCTATAATGCTTCTGTTTTTATATTCCTTGTTTTTCCTAAATCCTTTATGCAATTTTGTAACATGTCAGTTCTAGAAACCTATCAAGGATACTGATTTCGGGCAGTCCCTTGTCTCCATTTCTAGCTAACCTCTTTATCAGCAGATATGAAACATACATTAACTCAACTTTCCCATACATTTGTTAAGTATAGTGAAATTTTGTAACAGTGATGTTTAATACACTAACGAATTTAATATAGTTCAGTTGAATTTGTAACACTTACATCACTTATTATTTAAGGAGGAAGACAAGTTTTAAGAGCTAATTGCTCCCATCCTCAGTTCCAAGTCGACTGCCGGCTGAAGAATACCTTAAAGAATACAAACAAATAGAAAGAACAGTGGTTAAAAATGGTTATAACAAAAATCTAGTACACAAAAATGTACTGAAATTCAAGAGGCAAAAACTTATTATAGAAACCACAACACTTTCAGCAAAAAAAAATATAAGCTAATTTTTAAAAAAAATCACATTTCATCCACGGGCTACAAAAAATTCCAGAATATTCTTAAAGATTTTAATATTAGGTTAGCACCTATAAACAGATTAAATGTTAAAAATCTCCTGATTGATAATGTTAATGACAGTATTCCACAAGAGGAAAAAGCAGATATTTATAATATTTGTTGTGCAGAATGTGAAAATATCTGCATTGGAAAAACAAAGAGAAACATAGGCACACGGTTATAAGAACATTTCAGAAATATAAAATACAAGCAGTTAGAGAAATCAGCAGTGGCATCTCATTTCTGGACAGAAAACCACGACATTAAATAAAACAAAATTATTAAAATCAGTGCAAAAACAACAGAATTAGCCACATGGAAGGAAATCTACATTTACAAGTACAAACACGGTTTAATGAACTTTGACACTTCCGGTGATGAAAACATAAACTTCAAGCTCATCACACCTCCACTAGAGCAGATTACACATTCCACAGGATAACAGTTTATCCTCCAGTCAACAATGCAAACAAAGGTTTGTGAAATTGGTCATACATATTTAAACAAGTAAGTGCAGCAAACGAGTTTTAGTTTGACTGAATCACACAATAATCTTAATAAAGAATACATGTAAACACTAAAGTAATAAACTTACATTATTAAAATGAGACTTTTTCTGTAACTTCTGTTCATGTTTGAACATGAGAATTTAACTTTTAAATAGTGGAGACTTTGGAATCATTAACTCTGATATAATATTTTTGAACCATTGTCCATTGCTCTCAAACAAGCAAGGAATGTTAAATCTATTATCATCTATAGTCACAATGATTATATGTTTTCTTTCTTCAACTCTCCCTTTTGAGTGTGTGTGTGTGTTTATCTGCTAAATAAGCTTTAAGAAGCATTTACATTGTGATATGTTAATAATAAAAATGAAATACTAAAACTGTTAGGTTAACAATGTATTTGTGCCTTTGAAGTTTGCCCTATGCAGACATATAAAATATATTAATGGTGGGTTCATAAACTTTATATATAATTTTATTATCATTATGAATTAATGAATATCCCAATTCCTGAACACTCAATTTTTATTGTAGTGGGTATTGACAATAGGCATCCCAAAAATATAATTTAAATAACTTATTAGTTTTTTTTTTATAAGTTACTAAAATATAAAATTGCAAAAAAACAAAATGAATGCAAACTTTTGCCTTTTGAAGTTCTTATGGATTTTACTGCCATTTTAATTTATGAAATGTAAAAAAAATAAAAAAGTCTGAAATTATGTTAGAAGATCACATTCATTAAGTAGCATGTAAAATTTTGTTTTGAAAGAAAGAAGATATATAAAAAAATTTATGAAATTTGTTACACTGTTACAATTTTAGTTCATGAGATTCAAGCATACTAGTACATATTAAATTATTGTATTGAGTAACTAAACTTATTAAACAAGATTTTTTTTTTTTTTTTTTATTTAAGGATGCTCTTTAACATCACAGGTCATCAGCGTCCCATTCTATTCAGGGCATGAAACGGCCGACAAATTTTGCTCAGAGGACTCTTCTTTCAGGCCTGAGTTTAAGCAAAGGGAAAATATACAAACATGTATTGGAGATACGGAGGGCTCAGAGTTAAAGTAAACAAAGTTCGTGCTAAATACACTGAGAGGCATAAAAGGCAAAACACTTAATTTTTAAACACAATTTCAAGTAAAAATCTGTGTAATGAAAAGAATACATAAATATTAACAAATAATCTCTTTAACAATTGTTTAACAATATTTTATCATCCAAGTAACACATAGGGAGTGTTTTAAGCTCAGATTGTACCCTATTATTGATTTTAATGCAGAACATATTCAAACATCACAATAAATAGAACTTAAAAATGTTTGGAATTTATATTTTAATAGATCTATGGTTCTTTAGCTGTTTATGTAAGATAACCACGATCTCAGTAACCAGTGTTGCCACTTCTAGCCCTAATTAAGCTGGGATTCAGTCAGGCATGTTTGGGATAAAATCTGCAATCTCCTCTTGTGGTATCAGTTCCCATTTCGCTTGAAGTACAGCTCAAAGATCTGCCAGTGAATTGGGGAACCACCCCTTACACAACTCCCAAACATGTCCCAGGCATATTCTATTGGGTTCATATTTGGACTGCGTGCTGGTCATACCACACAATCAATCCCCCACATCCAGAAATTCAGAAATACATTAAGCAGTGTGTAGACGAGCGTTATCATGCATAAGGATAATGTAGCCTATAACGGATGCAAAAGGCACTACATGATTAACAAGAATCTCTTCAATGCTGATCCCTGCCCAAACCAATATTGAACCTCCATTAAAAAGTGTTCTTGAAGATTAAGAGCAGGGTGCATAACGTTCTCCTGGCCTTCTCTATACTCTCTCCCTTCCATCTGATGCCTTCAAACAACTTGCTCTGATCCTGAAGAGCACCGTGCCCCATTGCTCCATAGTTCAGTTTTGATGGGTGTGAGCAAACTGCATCCGAGAGATATGGTGTGACCTCGTCAGCATTGGTCCTTTTGCAGGTCTCATGGATTGTAAATTCACTTCAAAAGCCTTCTTCTAACTGTCCTGTCATCGATGCTGCTTGCCGATCGCGAAGAACTTGCAGCAAGCAGCAAAAGAAAGAGATAGTCGCGATCACAGGTACTCCTCCTATGACCAGAACCGTCCTCATGGTATAGACGCCATCCTCTCTGAACCTATGACAGTTCTGCGTTCATTAGAACGAGAAGTGCCAATGACTTCAGCATCATAACGTAAACTTCGTCCAACCTCCACTAATGCCACAGCCCTTGCTGCATTTGATTGCTGGACAAGCTGAACAGTTTTAAACATTAAAACATCGCTTTGCATTGTTGTAAAAAGTCGCCTTGCTCGTAAAATTAACGTTATGTTAGTCAGAAACTTAAAAGTTCCAAGGAATGGACCAAAGCCTTTTAAATCCATAAGACATGTTGCGTTTCTATGATGTTGCAAGTTTTTTTTTTTTTTTTTTTTTTTTTTTTTTTTTTTTTTTTTTTTTTTTTTTTAAGGCACCACAGGCGGTCCGTTGTTGCAAGTTTGACCTTATACAACACTTGAACCCAGCTTAAGTGTTATAAAAACAATTGGTTGCTGTTTTCGCTTTTTCTGCCGCTGAGTGTAGTTATGAGTAAATGCATCCTAAAATTAAAACAAAAGTATTAAACATCACATAGAAATTGGAATTTATGTTGCACTTGGTTCACTATCCCTCTGAAACTTTAAACTGATAAACAACAATTGTGTAAGTTAGCCAATTATTAAACGCATACACAAGTTGCGCGGTTGTATTAATTAGTATGTCAATTATCAATACGGATAACTTAAATAATCCCACATTCATTGAAACGTCCACCCATATTTTTATCAAAATTGTATCTTTCAAATATAATTGAAACACTTTAGAAGCTACAAAAAGGTTTCCAGCCATTCGGAAGTTTATTATCAATTATCAAAATAGTATCTTTGAAATATATTTTTAATACTCTAGAAAGTACAAAAAGGTTCCCAGTCAATCGGAATTTTATTATTTTCCTTTTCCTCAGTGTCCAGGAACACACCGCTTCTTGATCTAGTGATTACAGATACAAAATTATTTTTTTAAGTATTTGTGATGAATTGGAGGCACAAAGGGAGGTCCATAAGTTTCCTACCTAACCATTTTCTAGGTATGATAAAGACAAAAACTATATTTCACTTTTCAATATAGTCACCCTATACTGCCATTTCTGAAAACTATGTTAATTTTTCGGAACTGTTTTAAGTATACATTAATCAGCTTCTTGCATTAAATGGGTGGCCTACAATTGAAAAAAAAATATATATTGCTATATTACATGTTTTCCTATCTCTTCACTTTATGTATCTGTTTCCTATCTCAATGTATTTATTCGTAACATTGCATCTATACTCTGTATCCGCATATTAGCTTATACGGGTCTTTTAATTCTAAAGTACTTATTTACAATTTATACATTTTATATCTGGAGTCATATAAATCTCAATTACAAATCAAGCGTCTGCACCATTACGATATAAAAACCATGCTGAAGTTTAGTTTCAAATGGTTCATATTTAAATTACAAATTACACAATTCCTAATTTTAATTACAAATTAGGGACTATATGAATCTAACTTAAAACCTCTCAAATTTTATTAAAAGTCCTGAAAAATTACTAAACTAAGTATAATTATGCATAATAATTTATAAAATAAGACAAAAGTAATATAATCCATTATGTTGCTTCTACGTGACAACACGAAAACATTCATCATATAAACAGGAAAAAAGTGAACATCTACCTGTTACTTACAGAATAAACGACGAAGTAAAGTCATAAATGAGTAAAAAATTTAACTTCAGTTGTTTTGAAATACCAAGGGGAAAAGAAGAACTGGAAAACATTTTTACAAGGCAGCTTTAAAAGATATCTAATAAGCGTACTACGAGAATATTTTGGAAAAATTACCAGTGTATAATTAAAGACGACGTTGTTTCCTGGTTATATAGCAATGTATGTTTGAAAAAAATGCACTAACAAGAAACAAGACAAATTTTTAACTTTTTTTTAGAAATAGTTGCAAAATTTAAGTGGTAAAATGAGCCTCTGCTATGTTCCAATTCGTTTGTAATGTTCCAGTTTTTCTTCAGGATATTCTGTTCCATAAAGCCGTAAGTACAAAAGTGCATCATAGTTAATTCACTAGCATGATTTTGTACAACTTGAATTCCAAATGATCTAACCTAACCACTAAAGCAATTTTAACTGCGGTGCTAGCGGCATTATTAAGGGACAGCTGGGAAAAAATTGAATTCGTAATTGATTCTTACACACACTAACCTTAACGCTAACCTCGAGTGAATCCTAGAAACCGGTGGAACCAGCTGTTAGCTGCGGCGAGCTACGGCCTGACGGTCAACGCTTGCCTTCTTTTCATAAGTATAAATTGATAACGGATTGTGTGGTTCTAAGTTAGCGGGTAAATCGTTGTAATGTAAAGTGTGTTGTTGTGTCTAAGTGTTTCTGGAGCGTTGAAAGTATTGGAATAGAATAAAATGCGTTGTATTTATATAAAAAGTGTACTCCTAATATATAGGAAAGTGCGGTAAATATGTTTTATATCTTGCGTTGATCTTATTGTAGATCAACTTGACACATAATTTTATACTAATAAATTCATGCGAAAATCATATCATATGTGAAAGTGCACCATTCTACGTAATCTATGGGTGTAATACGGGAGGAACAATGTGCGTGCTCACGTCGCTTGTCAAAAATCAGAGCGAGATGTGTAATGTTGGTAATACTACTGAGACGATATACGAAACAATTGAGTGCAACAACAACCTAAGTATGTGACGACAGTATTTTGAAGGTTAGCAAATTTTCTCAAACTGACTTTGGTATTTCCATACACTGGCAATTGAAATTTCCTTTTAATTGTTTTCTTGATACCAAAACATTGTTTTTATTAATGTATGGCTTATGACTGTTGCAATTTTGTTCACAAATTGCTTACATCCAATTGTGTTTATGTTTTATCCTCTTCCTACCACATGTCTCTATTGAGTCCTGATCCTAGTTTAGGTCTTCAATTTCATCCCCTGCAATAACTAGACAATGATTAGGTTCAGCAGGATGAAAGCTGATGATGTGATTGCTCTTCCTTAGGTCCTTCAGAATTTAGATTTTGTTTCGTTTAGTTGATAACAAACAACTGTCAAGACTTAATGTTTTTCTAACAAACGCAACATGTCAATTTAAAATTATATTGGCAGAATTTAAAACAATGATTCAAGGGCGGTTATGGGGCATTGGTTGCCTCTTAAGAGATACATAGAACCTTAGAGCTGTTGCCATCCTCAACTGAACATTAATAAAATGCTTCTCAACAAAATGTATTGTTCAGGTCATGGTCTGAGAACAGTGTAGGAAATGCTGCTATGGATTGTATCTGGTAAAGGTATTATAAAATCATATTTCATCATTTCTGTATTAATACAATATAGTTTCATGTTTATTCAATTATATCAATTGGCTTATTCTGATGAAGCTACAACAATCCAGATTTTAAACAAAGTATAAATAAAAATATGTTTATTAATATTTATTTAAAATGAAAAACGATTGCAGCTCTGCAATTTTTTGTAAAATATTTTATATTTCATGTATTATTGGTATATTTATTATAACTCAATTGGGTAATTTTTGAGAATAGGGAATTCCGCTCATTCGTTTTATGTTTACCAGAATTAACACTAGAGGCACCCAATTGCAGCAGATCTTATATGAAAAACTTTGATGTCAAAACACAACTATTTCATTACACAGTAGAAGTGACGTATCAGATATATCAAGGGCAATGACACATGCTACTATGTGGCACACAACCTCAGTAATCAATAATATATACAAATTCTTTCATCATCAACCAATTACTTTTAAATACAGTGGGACCGATTTCGAAGAGACATTCTCTCCATCTTCAACCAACTTGACGACTGAGTTGTTGAAGATGGAGAGGATGTCTCTTCAAAACAAGTCGCACCATATTTAAAAATAAGTGAAACATAAGAGTGTGTTAGATGACAGATTAGATAAAACAAATAATAAACCCTATTAGGATGTATTAAATTTGTTCACATTAACTCCACTTACTTATACACTAGGATATGTTTTGGGGGCAATTGCTCCCATCTTCAGCTATTGACCATCTACTCGATTTGGTGGCTGGATTCCAGGATACTTCTATGGAGGTCTATGGTGGTTTGAGTAGGAACTTGCTGGTTCCTACTGCTGAAAGAACTTCACAACCCAATAGAGCTATTTATTTGGGAAAAATGTTCATCATATAAAAATAGGAAAAACTTAAGAAATTTTGATGTTCCACCATGGATGAACTCAGCAAGTTCCTACTCGAACCACCAGAGACCACCACAGAAGCACCTTGGGATCCAGCCACCAAATCGAGTAGTCTGTCAACACGATAATGGGAGCAATTGTCCTCAAAACATGTCTTAATGTTATATAAGTAAATGGAGTTGGTATGAATGTATTTAATGCATTACCACTCCATTGTCTATAGCTTAAGTACAATTTAATGAACAAAAAACAACTTTAATTTCCTTATCTTTTTGCTAAGAATTCTTTTGGGTTACAATAGCTTTTAAGTGATGAAAACTTTTAAAAAATAAAATTTATAAAATTACTTTAATTCACATAAATGTTTTAAAGAAAAATAATAAAGGAATACTGACTATTTAAGACATTTAAATCTTTTCTAAATTGAATTATTGTATTATTGATAGCAAAAATGTACTGAATTTTTTAGATTATTCCTCAGAACTCCAGTTGCATTTCTTATCCGAAATATCATTCTGGTTATATGTGGATTATATCATGAATGAAACCAATAGAAAACTCCACACAAACTACTGAAGGTAAATCTTTGGCATTGCTAAAATAGTACTGAATGCTTCATCAGATTATTAGAACTTTATGGATTCATTTTTGAGTAGAAGACCATAAATTTTTCTCATTCACCATTATTTATCCTATAAAACTGCTGAGCATGTGAACTGAAAACTTGTCTTCTTATCTAATAAGAATAGGGGTCTCTTGCCTAATATTAATTTTGCATCACTATCTCATCTTGTATAAATTTTACTGAATGAAACACATGAAAAATGTTTAATTATAGCATGATGCATTTCATTACTGCCAGTTGTTATTACAAATAATATTTGTACAATGTAACCATCATCTAGCATACAGTTAAATATTTACTGAGAGTTATTTTTTTATATGTTTTAAAACATGTTTATTTTATTTTGAAGAGCATAATTTGTTTAATGAGGACAATGGTTGTTGGTAAATTATTTTTTTCAATGTTACTTGTTAATTTTTTTGAGTTACACATTTTGACAAAATGCGATCTAAATTTGCCAATATCCCTATAAGTTTCAGCAGGTATGTAGTTTGTATAATGTAATATATAAAATTCTAAGAAATTACAAGTCACAATTCCGGGACATGCATGGATGAAAAGTAAATTAAATTAGATAAAATATGACCAAATTTGAAAAATGACCAAATTGGGAAAATTACAAAACAGTTACCAAAAAAACTGACATTTTATTAACAATCAAAAACATTAATTTTAATCAATTTAGGTAAATCATGCTTATTTTAAGTTTGCATTGAAAATAACAAAAAGGAAAACAATTGTTATATGTCATAAACATCCCTATATGAGGCTGTGGTTGAGTTCAACATGATGTATGAAGTGGAAATGTCAAGAGGGTGGAAGTGTCACAGGGGTGAACAAAGATTGATGTAGTGCATAGAATGTTTTGTGCAAAGGTTCTGGTGTTACCAAAAAAGTTCACCAAGGGGCGTAAGTATGGTAGAATTAGGAAGAGTAGGAAGGAAAGGAATAATAGTAGAGAGAATCTTAAAATATTGGTATAGATGTTTGAAACTAGACAATAATGATATACTAAAAGAATGTCTTATATACGCAAAGAGATGTACTGGGAAGAGAGTGTTGGCTTCTAGAGGTGGTAAAACTATAACAAGAAATTTGAATGGGGACAATAATGTTTGTGGATTTTGGAAAGAAATGAGACAGAGGGTAGAAGATATAAGAGAGGCAAGAGATCTGGGCTAGCTTAGAGGATAAAAGTTCCTTAGATATATATAATGTTGTTAAAAGAAGTTGGGGATGGGAGAAATATATAGACGTTTGTGGCCAATTTGGAAGAGCAGGTTTTGCATGGATGTGTATAGGAGTATTATTTTTAAAAGGACTACGGATAAATTTTAAAGGATGCATTTTGTGTAGGAAAGTGGAAAGTCAGTTCCATTATTTAATTGAATGTGAAATGTTAAAAAGGTGGAGGTATAGTATCTGGGACGGAAAATGGTACAAGTAACAAGAAGAAATAGTGGCAACAAAAATGTTATCAAATACGGCAATAGAGAGAATGAATAAGATAGAAGAATTTTTAGGAAAACTAAGGGATAAGTGGAAAACAAGCATAAATTGTTGTTGTTGATTTGATTTATTTATGGGCGCTCTTTAACATCTCAGGTCATCAGTATCCCATTCAAATCAGGGCGTGAAACGGCTGACAAATTTTGCTCAGAGGACTCTTTTTTTCAGGCTTGAGGTTCTTTATCCTGCCGTAAATGTATGACCCAGGACCCACAGCTTTACTTCCCTTCCGAAAGAAGTCACACTTAGGATTTTTACACCCCGAAAAAATCCATCGATTCTGGCCGGTTCAAACCTGCGATCTTGGGTTTAGAAGGCATGTATGGTTACCACTACACCACCAGGACCGACAGCATAAAGATGGAGCTTAAGGGTACATGCAGGGATCGAAATTAGTAATTCATTTTAGGAGTCCTGTACCATACATATAACCTAGTGGTTTGGATATGGGAGGGCCTCAGTTTTAGAGCTGCTGAACTTTTGGAAATTATGTGTTTATGTAAATTAAATTGTAATTGTATAATTATGTAAACTATACTTTGCTTGATATTTGTAATTGTAATTGATATTTGTTTTATTGAATAAATTCATTCATAAACATGCAGGTCCTACTGATAAATAAATAAGGCATAGTAAGGTAAAACTTACCTTATGTCCTAAAATTTGCTTTGCAAGCAAGAAAATAGAGATTTCCTTGCTTTCAAAGCTCATCAGATTTTCAATATTTAGAGCTATAAAAATCTGTAAAATCTGGGACTAATAATATGACAGTACAGTGCTCAATAACAGTTAATGCATATTTAGTGTTAAATAACTTACTCTATAGGGAGCTATCCATTTGACTCTGTGGCCCATAGGCATCAGACTATGGTTTTGAAGATGAAGGTTCGAGTCTTGCAGAATAGAGTATTTATTTTTATTTTATAATAAAGAATACATATTTTTACATGTTATGTAATAATCTGTAAAATCTGGGACTAATAATATGACAGTACAGTGCTCAATAGCAGTTAATGCATATTTAGTGTTAAATAACTTACTCTATAGGGAGCTATCCATTTGACTTTGTGGCCTAATGGATAAGGCATCAGACTATGGTTTTGAAGATGAAGGTTCGAGTCTTGCAGAATAGAGTATTTATTTTTATGTTATAATAAAGAATACATATTTTTACATGTTATGTAATAGAAAATGTAATCAATGAGACTTGAACTCAATAACAATGATCTGTTTTCACTTGGCAGTGCTAAAGAAACATGTTCTACAAATTATATTTCTGTTATTGTGTGAACTTTGTTAGTCATTAGTAAGTTAATGCCATCATTTTTAAATTTGAACGAATAGGCCATAGACTCCCTGTCACAATTTACTATCTTTGCCCCTTTGCTATCTGAAATTGTTGTAATGCAATTGATTAACAGCTTATATATTTTATTTATTTAATGTAATTTACAAATGAAATTTACCCCTGGTTTCTAAGAATTGTTCTATAGCTTTTTAAGGAAGAAAATATTGCTGATAATATTTGTTCTTACTTATATGCATTGAAGAAAGAGTAGCTAGAATTATAAATATTCTTGAAATAATTAAGAAAGAAAAAGTATGACAATGTTATTTTAGTATCATGCCAAGAGTGAAGATAACCAATTTTAATGTAAATAAACCCAAAGATAAATTTCATTATCCTATGTGACAATGATAAAAGTAGTGTACTGGAATCTTTGTAGTTTTCTTAGCAAGAAATAGTTAAATTTAATTCGCTTTACCAAATTTCCAATGAGAAAAATTAAATTCTATCCAAACAAAAAATGTATTTCTCGGATTTAGGAGTAAAAACAGATAGGTGATAAAAATGTTAAGCTACTTTGGAAGCTTTGCTCCTAGAAGCAAATATATTGAGTTATTCTTCCATAAATTAATTATGGTGCTGTGAATGAATGTGCCAATATGAAAGAAGTGAAGCATTAGATTGTGGTTTTATGCAAATCTGAAATAAACAAATTATATACTCAATTAAGTGTACTTACGAAGCTGTTGACAATGGAGTGGTATATATATATATATATATAAACAATGTAATACCGTTTTTTTCACACTAACTCCATTCACTTACATAAAATTTGGAACATATGTTTCGGGAGCGATCCCTCCCATCTTCAGCCTGTTGACAAACTATTGTTAAACGTTGCGGTTGGGTCTCTTGATGTTCTTGTGGCGGCATCTGTTGGTTCTATTAGGAATTTGCTGAGTTCATCCAATGGAGGGATATCGAAATTCATCAAATTATCCTTATTTTTTGTAATGAAAATGTTTTCCCAAGTGGAAAGTTCTATTGTATTATGAAGTTGTTTAAGTAGTTTTATCTCTGGTTTAATTTCATGATTTTTATTCCAAAAGTGCGCTGCTATTGCTGATTTATCAATTTGTTTTAAGCGAATATTTCTGAAGTGTTCTTTTTTCCGGATTCCCAAATTCCTCTTCGTTTTTCCAATGTATTTTTTGTCGCACTCTGCACATTCTATTTCGTAAATACCTGACTTTTGTTCTGTTGGCATGTAGTCCTTTACTCTGCAACCTAATAAGTTCTTTATATTAAAATTGTTCTTTGGGGCTAACATAATTCCTTGTTCTTTGAATATCTTTTTGAACTTATTGTGATAAATTGGGTGGTATGTGAAACTTTTGAATTTGTACCTTTCTTTTGCACTTTTAAGAGTGGAAACATCTCTTATTGTTTTTTGGTTTTATTGAAACATATGTTCCAAATTTTATGTAAGTGAATGGAGTTAGTGTGAAAAAAACGGTATTACATTGTTTATGTTTATAAATTATATACTGTTAAAAAGGTAATAAAGTTTTGGATGTCTTTAAGTCCAGATACCTATATTGAGCAAAATTCTGGAAATGTTTCTTTTGAATTCAATGTGAATTTCAAAATATCTTGTTTTGTCAAAAGAGCTGTAAACTGTTAGGCATAAAATATTAATTTTGTACCCTTTTGCATGCTTTTAGATTAAGTATACAAAATTAAAAAGAACAAGGAAAATATGATATGATATAATTTGTTCCACTTTCCATTTTCTTGTTTTCCTGATAGCTTAATTTCATTTTTAAAAATTTAATTTAATGGATAAAAGGATGCATACCAATATAACTTTCATAATTAAAATAATACATTTTATGTGAAGAAATTTAAGTGTTTAATTTGATACTTGCATTCTAATTTAAATTTGAACAATTACATAATTGAATTCCAATATTTTTGCTCATTAATTTTCAGTGAAAATATTACCACTGCATTATCTCTTTTATCTTTTCTGAATTGAGAAGTATCTTTTTGAAGAGTTTTCTCCACTTTTTTAGAAATTGAGCTTTTAGTTTGTCTTACATTTCACGAGTGTAGAACGTAAATCTGCAGTAATAACATTACAAAAAATTTATCCCATCTTAATATGATTTTGAAATGAGATGTCAGTTCAAAGTGTGAGTACTCTGCGAAACTGGCTAGATCAAACTGTGGACACTGCATAGCTAATGACAATAATGGTTTCTTTGAACATTCTAAGTTCTTTGGCAGGAATTAGTGTGTAAAGACCTCAGGCAGTGACCTGTTTTCTAGTGACAGAATAGAGTTTGATGCTATGAAAGTAGGTAAAAGTGTGAAGCACGAGAAAGAGCAAATGACAGATTAAAATTGAAAATAGGCAAGTTTAAGTGCTATAATGACAAATCAATAGATGTCATTAATAATAATAATAATAATAATAATAATAATAATAATAATAATAATAATAATAATAATAATAATGTTGTTTGTTTCATTATAAAAAAATGCATTTCAGAGTACAATAGAACTTTGTTTTAGGTGCCAACAGAAAAATATAGTTGTGCTAAATATTTTTTCAAAGTGTTTGTCTTAAGTTGTTCTAGACTTTAACAAATGGTACTCTGCAGAAAGATTAGATGTTTGAAAAACAAAGAGAAGGAGACTGAAAAAAAAAAAAAAGATATTCTCATCAAAAAAAGATGGTAGTAAGGGAATTTATATGTAGTATGAATCAACAAACTCTTAAGATTATATAATGCCTCAATAGTAGATAAACTGAGGGTTAAGAAATAGTATATAACATTCTTACAACAGATTTCAACATTGGATTGGATAATCCTGCTTAGATATTTGTTTGAGAATATCAGGTGTAAGAAATGCAACATGCAAATGAAAACAGTGTATTTTAGGAAATCTTAAATATCATAAATTTTACAAGATAATGGAGAGTTTAAGTAGAAATCTTATATCTGTTTTAGTATGCTCCAAGTTCAGCCTCTCCCTAAAGTACCCATAGGAGAGGCACATTATACTCATCAGATTTCCCTCTATTTTTTTTGTGTACCATGGGTAGGGAACTCTAGAATTTCCCCTTCTACACTTAGCATAAAAGTGAAGTTGGTCAAGGACTAGAGGAAATTGCCTTGGGATTCATACTGTACTTGAACGAACTTCCACTAAGATTCCTCTATAGACATATTGTGATTTTTTGCAATGGATTTAGGGACCCAAATAAGAAATTGTAAAGTGCATGCTATTGCTGCTGACTGCTAAAAATTCCCCATAGCACATCAAAGTTATTTTGATCATTTTTCCTGTTTATGGTCACTGTTATCTGCCTTTTGATACACTTTTTGGGAGAGTGGATAAACTTATTAAAAGAAAGGAAGAACTACTTATGCCACAAGAATTTGTTGTATATAATAAGGTTGGTTCCATGAACATTCTTTGTCAAGACTGGAAAATAAGAACTTAAGCTTTGGATTCATTCCAATAATTCCCATTAGTGGATTGAAGAGGATCCAGGTACAATTTACTTTGCAAAATTGACCCAACTTTTCAATTTGATAACTGAATCAAATAATATTCCTCTATTTTGAAGCAAGGAAAGAGAGCAAACTTTCACTCATTTTCCTAACAATTCTTTGAGGTCAAGAATTAAAACTATTAAATGTGAAAGCACCAAGTAACTGCTTAGAAAGTGATTTAGGCACATTTGGATGCTGAATGAGAATCTAGCATTTTTAATAACACTCTAATTCCTGAACTTCAGTCATAATGATCAGATGAAGTAGGATTCAGTGGCTTTAGGTACATTGTTAATGTTTATAATATTAAAATCATAAGTTTATGCAAATGAGAATTGTTACATAGTCACTTGTATGCAATTATTAGGTATATTTTGATGAAGTATTTTTTTTTATTAGAATGCTGCATATGATATAAGAGTTGCACAAAATAATGTTCAAATCAGGTGATTATGTAGGCCAGGAAGATGTGCAATTTCAACATCATACTGATACAGTATTTGGTACTTCATCAATCGCGAAAAATTGATTAGAATATATCTTTTATTTCAGCTAGCTTTAAGTGATGGGTTCTGTTTGTAGGAATGTCAAGAAGCGCAGGAATTTTGCTCGGACGGCAGAGAGACCGTTTTGGCACACAAAGGAGCAAATACCCTCTATTGTTCATTAGGAGGACGGGTGGTCGCCCCGGCCAGGTATGCTGGAAAAGAACAACACCTATGATACCGCTAAGGCCGTTGATCTGTAACGTTCAGTAAAACTTGAAATTAGACACTGGACGAATCACCGAGTGGTTAAGCTCAAATAATCAAACGGGCCAATAATATGAGAGTGGCATGAAGTCACAGCTAACCTATGAGGATGTCTAAATTCATAGTGGCGGGAAAATAGAGCGTCCCTGCATCACGTGGTAAAGCTTGTTATATTGGGTATTTAAGGACGTGAAATCGCCCTTGTCGTGGTCTTTTGGTCTTTTTGGTTCGTCTACTCCGTTACTCTGGGAACTCTGGTCTGTTCTCGTCATCTTGGTTCTACAAGTATTCAGCGTTCAGATGTCATAGGAACGCCGATGTTCGAGCGTCACTTCAGCTCGACAAGTCTTCCGAGCGGTCAGCAATCACATTGCTAGTCAAATATTACAGCTCCACGTGTCTGCCCGACGTCTCATTACTGCGGTCCGAACTGAAACGCCATGGGATGCACTCTTTGTTAAATAAACGACATCAACCTGCAGATAATGTGCTTCTCTGGTCGATATAATACCTTAATTCCCTTCACTCAACTCGGCGCTACCAGGTCCCGAAAACCAGCTACATCCCTGAGATCGACGTGAAGAGTTATTGAGTGGTGAGCTGGGTCATGAACAATCAAACTCTTATCACCATTCTCCCCGCCACCTATAACCCCTTCAAACCTTGACCCTCCAATTGGGGCAATTATCAAAATTACCCCCCCCCCCGCATCTTCCCACCAATAATTCCTTCAATACTCAACCAATCTTGAAGAATTCCAACTCTGTGAATAGGGGACATTATCATCTTGGAAAAAGGCATCCCCTGCTGGGAACAATGCCTGTGCCATTGAATGGACATAGACACCAAAAATGATGGACCTAGACCTAAACGGTTACTTCTGCCAGCATTTTCCATATGTAACATATCCAGTGGTGGAAAATAGTGTAATAGTTGATTACATGTTTCCATTGGTCAGTAGTTTAGGTTTTGTACTCCTTACACCATTGAAATCTCCTTTTTGCATTCTCTTACATTACAAGAGGTTTTGGTAATAGTAGCTCTGCCATAATTATTTTGGCTAGGCAGTTACCCAAGGACTTTTAGTTGATACTGCATTCTGTACAGGTATATTGAACACAGAATCACTTTAGTGACTCTGGTCTTCTTTTGATAGACACTAACCCTTTTTATTTATGTATTTGAATAGCATTTAATGCTTGATTTTACTGCTGAGACATCACAGGCAGTGGACACTATGATATTGAGATGAAATAATAAATTGGAAAAAGAAGTTTTTTTAAGGAAGGAAATGTTCCAGGCCTAGTTTAGAATACTTCCCCAGTATTTGCCATTTACAGAACTGAGGGAAACCTGGAAGAAACCTCAGTCAGAGAGGGTGGTCATCCTGGTGGGAATTAAATCCCAGATCCTCCACACATCAGTCCCTGCCTTAACAACCTTGACCATCCGTAATGGTGTACTAATCTTCCTTAATGCTCTCCTGTCCCTATATGTCAGTTTCATCTTTCTGCAACTGTTATATTTAGAAGAAGTTTCCATGAACTTTGTATGGTGTCATGACGGCAGATACAATAGCTCTAGATACCCCTACTAACTTTACAACCACTATTATGGGTGCATCAACCAATTGAACACCAACAATAATATGCCCTCTTTGAGAGACTAGGATCTGACATAGTGATTGATCTTGACAACATGTCACAAACTTACTGGTGGCTCTCAGATTCATAGCAGCAGTGTCATAGTGCAAGGAAAAAACAAAAGACACATTCTGTGCATGAAAGTCAGTCAGAAAAAAAAATAAGGAAATGAGATACTTCTAACAGAGTGTTTATATTATTTTTTCCAACTTCTGTAGATGTATTCTACATTTTGTGAACAAAGTCTGTATATGTGACTTATCTTAAAACAGTATTAGAAACTTGAAACATTAAAATAAATCAAAATAAGATTAACAAAAGTTTCACTGTGTGGATTCCGAAATTCTATAAACATAAAAACTTCAAACCTTAAATATATCCACATATGTTTAAAAAAATATTTTTGATCAACATATTTTTCAAAATTATGATAACACGTACAATTTTGACTTTATATATGGAAACAGTTCTTTCATACAAGGAGGAGTGTGTAGGACGTTAGTTGGAAAAAAAGTATCAGATTTAAAAAATTGGGTCATGGCTTGAATTTGAATCATCTTCAGTCTTCTGTGCTGATGCTCTAACCATATGAGCTCCTCCGAGCCTGAAACCGCAAACCTCTCTCACCTGATTCTATATATCTCAAAGTTCTCCCTAAGGTTTCACTACTATAAAAGATTTATTCCTTCATAGGTGACTCATAATGCTATGAGTACTTCTGATTAACACTTTTAATTTAATCACCAACTATATAGGATCAAAAGTACTTGTAGATTACAATTCGCCTCTTAAGGAATAAATCTCTAATAATAGAGAAACCTAGGGGAAATCTCCAGGGTATATGGAATCAAATCAGATAGCCTCATGGCTTCATGCTTGGAAGGACATGTAGCTCAGTTAGTTGGAGAATCAGCATGGAAGGCTGATCTCCATCCATGATTCATATCCCAGCTGTGATCCTAACTTTCCAATTTTGACTGTATCATTATGTTGTTTAAAATACCTTGGATGAGCTAAATAACTGCTAGTATAGTGTTTCTTATTTGTTAAATGCACTTATAAAGTGTTTTTTGCTTCTTGAAAAAATTACTAACTTGTAGAAGACTCTCCTCCTCCTCCTCCTCCTCCTCCTCCTCCTCCTCCTTCTTCTTCTTCTTCTTCTTCTTCTTCTTCTTCTTCTTCTTCTTCTTCTTCTCCTCCTCCTCCTCCTCCTTCTCCTCCTTCTTCTTCATTGAAAATCATTAATAACCATTTTTATAAAAATGGACTCTTAAAAGCAATGAGCAGCATTTTCATGATGAGCTAAGTGAAAAGTAAATACCAGATATTGTAGAATTTCTTTATATGATATAATTCTGTATTTCATTTAATTGACATCCATTTTTTTTAGGCTTGTTTTTCAACACAAGGTATTTCTTGTAGCTGGGCTCACTGCAAATTTGTGGTAGTGCAAGCAGCAGTGGTGACATTGGTATCTTGTTTAAATATCTCCTCCTTCACAAGTAAAATTTGCTCTTGCAATAAGAGGTCACACTTTCATATTAAACTTTGAGCATTAACAATGATAAATAATAGCAAAAACTTTAGAAACCATTTTTTCCTTTTCATGAAGTAATGAATATACAATCCAATAAAAATAATATATTAATAATATTCTATTATTATAATTATTAAATAGAGGAGATTGTATTATATCAGAGGGTAGTGAGCCAAACTAGAGATTTGCAACCTTTATTACTTCTTTTTTAATAGCAGACAGCAATCCTGAGTGGTCATAACATAATGCCATTGATTGATAGTGTAATTGCAATTCTTTTTTGGTGTGCTTACAACATAGTAAACTTGGATTTGGTTTGGCGTGACCATGCCAGTATTACATGATGGAATGAAGAGAATGATGGGGTATTCAAAGCATTCTTTTTAATATGAGCTATGGGTTTGTGCTAGCATTTTTTTCATAGTCACTGGAAAATTACTTGTACTACTATTGTTTGAAGTCACACCATTAAAACTTATGTCAGAAATATTTTGCACCATAGGATATTTATTTCCAGAATTTTTAATACACATCAAATCTACAATATTATTATATTATTGGTATTTTCATTTTTTGTTTAACTTGTAACTAACATGTATGGTGGTGTTGCATAGTATACATTTTGTAAATTAAGTTGCAACAGCATTGTCATTATTTATTTACATTTAACCACTCTTGCAACATTAATTATGAACTACAATTCTGTACAGCTGTATTTTAATTGGCCTCCTAAGGCATAGAAACAATTATTATAAAACACACATAAATGTGCAAACTTGCTCTCTCTCTCTCTCTCCCTCTCTCTCTCTTTCACTCACTCTATCTCTGAACAAAATGTATTTTAAATATTAAAACAACAACAATAACAAACCTAAATACAGTAGGAATATAATTAGCATAAAATTTGCTTTCAAAACTGCTGATAGATGAAGTTTATAGTAACAAATTATTATTGAAGAAATCACTCAAATTTCACTAATTTTGATCCACTCACTTGGACATGTTTCAAAGACTGTTGCCTTCATCTTCAGCATGGTTCCACTGTCTGCTTCCCAGTATGGTATTAAGATCACTTTGTGGATTTTATGAACTTAGTGATGAAGTTACTATTGTTTGTGAGATCAAAATTAACCAAATTTTCCTTTTTTTGTTTATGAATATATTTTCCCACACTGTTAATTCTATGGGTTTTTTGAAGAGCTTTGGTTCCTTTTGGGCTTTATGGTTCTTTTGCCAGAAATGCTCTGCTATTGCTGATTTTTCTGTGTGTTTATATTTTACATTTCTCATGTGTTCTTTAAAAGCTCTTAAAAAACCCATAGAATTAACAGTGTGGGAAAATATATTCATAAATAAAAACAAGGAAAATTTGGTCAATTTTGATCTCCCAAACAATAGTAACCTCATCACTAAGTTTGTAAAATCCACAAAGTGACATTTTAATATCACACTGGGAAGCAGACAGTGAAACCATGCTGAAGTTGAAGGCAACAGCTTTTGTAACATGTCCAAATAAGTGGAACAAAATTAGTGAAATTTGAGTGATTTCCTCAATAATAATTTGTTATATTATGCTATATTTCACTGTTAAAATTCCTACTATTCAAAACTACTTTTAAGCAGTTTATACTGTTTATTTTATATCTTCTCTGTTATTACATCCCAATTTTGGAATTTAATACAGAGCCTTAATGCATGAGCTTGGCTGGTATGGCAACAAACATAGCAAATTATAGAATATTACTAAATAAATTATCACACTATGGAATTAGAGGAGTTGCATACAATTGGTTTGAATTTTATTTGAGAGAGCGAAGGTAAATAATAGAAATAGATTTTCTCAATAAAAATACAAACAGAATAAAGATTATGAAATCAAAAGCCACAAATATAGAATGTGTAGTCCCTCAAGGCTCAGTTTTAGGTCCATTATTGTTTATTTTATATATTAATGATCTTGCTACTCAATCAAATAACTCCATAAAATGTCCACTCTATGCAGATGACACTTGCATTTTGATTTCAGGCACAAATGAAAATGAGCTAAAAGGAAATATCATAAATAGTCTGAAACAATATCTACTTGGTTTCAATTTAATAAACTAGTTATTAATAAGGACGAAAATCAGGCATGGGGATTCCATCTTGAAATTAACAAAACGATTACCTTCCTAAAATCAAATTAGATGAATATGAATTTAATTACACTGAAAATACAAAAATTTTTAAGTATGGATGGGACAACAACCTAAACTGGAATATTCATACTGAAATCTTAATTAAGAAGCTAAGTACAGTTTGCTTTCAAATATCTATTCTAAAACATGCTGTAAATTCTAGCTCTCTAAGGACAGTATATTTTTCAAATTTTTGGTCACTCATAACAGTATGGGGAAATAGTAGTGGAGAGCATTTAAGATGCAAAAAAGGGTACTAAGAATTATGATGAACCTGAAGAAAATGATCAGTTGTAAAGAATGGTTCAAAAAATTACGAATTATGCCACTGCCCTGTGTGTGTGTGTGTGCGCGTGCGTGTGCAATAATTGTACAGGTGAGAAATAATTTAGATAAATGAAATACATGACCATAACACTAGGAAAGTTCAAACCTGCATGTCAGTCACCATAAAAAAATATGTATGAGCACAGGTTCAAATACAATGGAATACATATTTACAATAAATTTCCTAAAGAAATAAAATACATTACTTCCATCAAAAAATTTAAAAACAGCCTGAAGATGTATTTGGTACAAAACTGTTACTATTCATTAGAGGAAGACTTGACTGATAAAAGTAGTGATATGTATAAATATGGAAGTATATTATATACAATATAAATATGTATGAGTGTAAATAACATTCACAGTTTTATGTTTTTCATTGATGTTTTGTTCTATATATCTTGTAAATATTTGATATCGTATCTTTTATTTTTGTTTATTTGTAACATTTTTACAATACCACATCTTGTAAATATGATATGATAATGATGGCAATAAATGAATGTGAATATGAAATCCTTGCTTCACAGTTTTTGCAATGCTTTTACTCACCAAATGCCAGAAACAATTTCCCTTTCCTTTGAAATTTACTCCTTGTATTTCTATCATTTACACAAGATACTGCCTCATTAACAGCTGTTTATACTATTGGCTTAGATACAAAACTTGTCTTTGAGCATATACTCCAAATCAAGGAATTCAAGAGATTTGTTTACATTTTGGGTTTTCCCATGTAAGCACTTTTTCAGAAATTCTGGGTATATATGGGTTAGTTTTCAAGATAGGCAAATTTACGTATTAGGCAATATAACAAAAGTACATCCCAAAAAAGACACTAGATAGCCAAATGAGTGCAAAATAAACAATAGTTCAAACCTTGTAGAAGTAAATTTACTATGTCATGCAGCTATTTAAATGTTAGGTGCTTTAAATTTTTAAAGCCTACAAGAAAGATTAAAAGGCTTAATTTTGAATAAATAAATAAATAAAAAAGTAAAATTCAGTGAAGCATTATTAATGAAAATACACAAAAAACAAAATTGTCAGAATTTTTATTTTTTCAAGTTAATGCGCCCTTAAAAAGTGTTTATGCTTATATACTTTTCCAGTAGTTCCATATTTAATTTCATGTGAATTTAGTCTTACAAAAATATCATCTTACTGGTCCATATCTATTAACTATCTTTACTTATTTTATTTCATTATTATGATATTTGGTTCTTGGTCTCTTATATAGTGTAAACTTGGTAAATTCTTTAATTTCAAATACATTTAACATTTTATAAAAATTTGGAATAAACAATTCTTCAGATTTTCTACATATTAAAGACATACAATTATCTGAAGAGAATAATTGCAAAACAGTTTAAATAAGCACACTAAAGAGACTTCACTACAACTAAGCTAATATGGCACTTTTAATCTTGACTTTTCTTTCTTTAAGAGAACATGTATTCAAAATTGTCTATGCATTCTTCCATTTTCTATTCTCTTATACGTTTCAGCACTTTGGCTTGAAGATCATTGAGAAAATATTTCTCATCAGTTCCCTGCCGAACTCACTTCTTGCTAGAAGTAACTGGACCACAAGGTTATTTGTGATCACCCTAAAATTAACAGCAAAGCAAACTCATGCAGGTTATGCAGTCAACAGATAAAGCTCCTTCCAGAATTTTCGATCTTCTAAATAGAGGTCACGGTCCATGCTTAAGTCATTGTCAATTTTTAGGTAGAGCTGGTTGTCAACTGTAAATGGTACCCAGGTCACATTGAGCATATTGTCTGGCACAGGTGTTGGGTTTCTGAAAAATAATTGCATTCATTTGTTTTTAGTCATAGCCCATATCACAAATTTTCTAAAATCTACTTTAGCAGTATGCAAGATATCTGCAATGTCTTTTTTATACATTCACTCATCTTTTGAATGTCCATAGCCTCATTTCAAAAAGATGAAGCAATTTCACACTATTTCTCACATAATTCTAATCATATTAAATAGGTATATGCTAACTATGGTATATTGTGCAAAACAACAATTTTGTACTCTGACTTATTATTTTGCTTTCTATTAGAAGTATGTGGTATAGAATACATTATGCAACTAAAGAATTGAGCCCAATCGTGTACTATCCTTATATCCTTTGGAAGAGGATATAAATGTGGTATCTGGAAAGATTACCTAGTTCTTTTGTAACCAAGGAAACATCCATAGTTTTTGAGTTTCTTTAACAGCAAAAAATGCGTGATTTTTTTTTTTTTTTTTTTTTTTTTTTTAACGCATTTTGCTTTGCAGCTAGTGCACAGAACTAATGCAAAGCAAAGAGTTGCTAGGTGAGTCCTAGCTCCCCAAAAGGCCCTCCCTAAAATTTTTAATCCTCTTAAAAATCTGAAAATATTATGTTTTGTCTCATTTGTATTTCACTCCTCTATGCTGTATACAAACACAAACTAATGGCAATGTTCACAAGCAAATTAGAATATTTATTCACACAAGATTTCTCTCTGACTTTTTTCATAGCAAGGAAAATAAAAATGCAAAAATTTGCATACTGGACTGTAAAATAATTGTAAAATTACTTATCGCTAAATGACAATGTAATAGCTAATAATAAAACAACAACAACAATAATAATAATAATAATAATAATAATAATTTGTTCATTCAGTAATTCCAAATATTACAATAGAATTATTCAAATAAAATGTTATATTACAATTATAGCATTATGTACATTTTTTAAAAACTATAACATTGACAAATATAGAGACTATACAATAAAATTCTACACATTAATCTTATTTGTTTCTTCAAATTCTTATAAACTATAAAAAGGACTCTCTACCATTCACCTGTATCCAATTTTTAACACTTGAGCAATAAGTTCATATTTCCAGAGGAAATGTATTAAACAGGTTTATTCTATTCACTTTATATATTTAGAAGTTTTTCTGTAAACTAGTGAATGGCTTATCCACTCTAGTTTTACTTCGATGTTGATCATTTCTTACATTATGCAAATGTAAATCCTCTTTCATATACATTAATGCATCATAGATATATAAATTTATAACTACAATAATTTTTAATGCAACAAATAGTGGTTTATAATGTTAATTTTCCCCAAGTCTGTCAGTGTTCTCATAACATTATTTTTAATACCTCTGATATTTGTGAATTACCCACAATATTAACCCATATCTAAATATATTTTGAATAAATGCATAATAAGCTATTAAACTGCATGAAAAAAATACTTTGAAACTACTTTTTTTCGAATTTACTAAGGACACAACATATGAAAATTTATCGCATGTCAAATCTAGTGAGAGTTCCAAGTTAGATTTTTGTCCAAAAAATGAGAGGTCACACTTTTTCATGTTAAAGTTTGAGCATGAACAATAATGAATAATAGCAAAAACTGTAGGAACCAATTTTTACTATTCATAAAAAAATGAATGAGCATAAATTGGCCCTATGCAATATATAGATATCAGCATGAAACTAAATCTGGATACAATGGTCTCCAAGAAGAACAACCTACCTACCTTAAGTATTAAGATTGACAGCACTTAGTGCACTAAATAACTATTATCCAACTGATACATGACGAATACAGATGAATCTCATAAAAATGGAGAAGCAGGCTTCACAATATATTGTGAAGAATTCTCTCAATATACCTTGCGGGTCAGTCCTGGTGGTGTAGTGGTTACCATATTTGCCTCCTAAACCCAAGATCGCGGGTTCGAACCCGGCCAGGACCGATGGATTTTTTTCGGAGCGTAAAAATCCTAAGTATGGCTTCCTTCGGAAGGGAAGTAAAGCCGTGGGTCCCGTGTCATACATTTATGGCACGAAAAAGAGCCTCAAGCCTGAAAGAGAGGCCTCTGAGCAAAATTTGTTGGCCGTTTCACACCCTGAGTTGAATGGGACACTGATGGCCTGAGCTGTTAAAGAGCATCCATAAATAAATCATTTAAAAAAAAAAAATTTACACCTTTCGGGTAGTATGCTAACAATTTTAATTGTCAAATAATGGCAATTACAGAAGCTTTAGAAAATCTATTGTATAGACCTAGCATAAATAAATGAATTGCTAGTTTAAGTGACTCTAAAGCTGGAAAATATAATGAATTGCATTTACCCACCAGCATATACAATAAATAAAATAAGAAAGTTATATCATACAATCCAGATAAGAAATACAGAAATATTTACAATAGATCCAGAGTTATGTGGGATGAAAGAGAAATGAGATTGCTGAACTTGAGCAAAAAACAGGAGCCACCTAAAATTAAAACCATCTTTTAAATTAAAATATTCTTCTAAATTGAAGCTCATAAAAAGATTAATAATTGAACAGCAAAATATGAAACAAAAACTGAAAAGAAAAACCATATAAAGATCTAAAGACTTTCAAACATCTTTTATTGAAGTTAAGAAAAATGGGAGTTGCCAAATTCCACTTAATTGTTGAGCATGATTGCCTGTCAGAACATCTCTTCAGGATGAAATTAACCAAGGACAGTCACTACCCAATGTGTAAGGATGCAAATACTATCCTAAACAAAGATCATCTACTGAAATGCAGCCAACTTAATAGCAACAAACAAATGAAAAATAATTTGGAAACTCTTTATTAGGAAACTAGGGAAAAAATTATAAATATCAGCATCCCTAATTGCCGCTAGCAACCAACCAGTCAAAATAAAAAAGATTAGGGAAGTTCTAGTGTTAAAAATACCCAACCAAATATAATTTGAAAATAGAAACCTTGATCTATAATAATGTATAAATGGAAGACAACACAAAACATGGTTCATTTTCAGTTTCCCATAAGCATCTTGAGTTTCACTGCAGATTTCATCCCAGTAATCATCCATTAATGGTAGATATCTAAAATATCCATTTTCTTCTTCTCTATTTGTATCTTGCTACTGTAATCTTTGTCGGTCCTGGTGGTGTAGTGGTAACCATACTTGCCTTCTAAACCCAAGATCGCGGGTTCAAACCCGGCCATGATCGATGGATTTTTTTCAGGTGTAAAAATCCTAAGTATGGCTTCCTTCGGAAGGGAAGTAAAGCCGTGGGTCCCCTGTTGTACATTTACGGCATGATAAAGAATCTCAAGCCTGAAAGAAGAGGCCTCTGAGCAAAATTTGCAGCCATTTCACGCCCTGAATTGAATGGGACGCGGATGACCTGTGATGTTAAAGAGCATCCGTAAATAAACAAATAAAAAAAAACTGTAATCTTTAGCTATTGGAAGAATGACAACATTTCTTGCTTGTGTTACCAAAGTAAAAGTACTCATATGCTTGTTAATTCCATCAATTAACATTGAAATCATAATTTTTCTTTCATTTTAGAAGAAAATTTGAACTGATTTTATTCAGATATTTGAAAGTCAAAGCAGTGCAATCTGTATTCATGTTTGTTTTTTCATATTAACAAAACTTTCACCTTTAACCCTGACATTCATTAAGACAATTCCTTTTCCATGTTTCTGCATCAGATTTTCTATTCCCTTTTGGAATTTTTTCATCAGTTGACATTATTAACAGTTAAAACTTTTACTGTAACAAATCAAACTATATAATATTCTTTGAGGATAAACAAAGAACATTAAGTACAATATTCACAAAATTAAACTACTTAAAAACCAGTTACCAATGCTCAGCAATATTTTAATAAAACAGGATGTGTAACTAACAGATTTCGTATTGCCAAGAACAAACACTGAGCAAAAAGTATTCATCTTTAAATGATGTACTCTTTCTGCAATTTTTCATATTTGCTAAAAACTTGTATCTTCCTATAGTATGTTTAAAATGCAATCTTTCTGCACAGTTTATGCAGGAAATCCCATATAAAACATCCATAGCATTAACTCATTTTTTAAAAATTTTGAACTTGCACCCTTTCTGCATTGCCTGCTTTAAAATTTTCTTAATAAGTACTCCTAACTTATTGCAACTTAACATTATTCAGTCATAGCAATGACAGTTATGATTTTAGTGCCTTACATTTTTATCTATATTTTAATTTTTTTTTCTTTTCTTATTTCCACATTTATGTATTCAGTAATTAATGAAACTCATCTTAGATTCATAACTGCAACAAGGTATGATAAAAATTTAAAGAGCATCTTAGGAAACATATGAGAAGTGCATAGCAATGTAGTAGCTATTAGCAATGTAGCAATGTAGTAGCTATTAGCTCTTAAAATTAACCTTTACACTTACCCACTCCATGCAAAATTGGTCCACAGTTTTAACATTCTGTCGCTTGTCTGTGCAGCAGCTTTCTCTGTAGGCTTCAGGTTACGGTCAGTAAAGACGTTTCGGAACAAATATGCTAGCTCATCAGTGTGAGAAACACCTAAATTAAAAAATGAATAATTATTTTAATGATAGCAATGCTAACATTAATGATAACAATCATTTATGAAATGCTCTGCATATTATTGTACAGTTATTAATTACTACTGTTTTATTAAATTCTATATAATAAGGAAAGCCAGAAGATACTATCCAAAAATTAGGACAGTTTGTTGATTAATGGAATAATATCTCTAATGAATAGCATTAATAATTATTGCATTAAATGACATCTTTTCTAAAAGGATCAATTTTTGAGGCATACTGAATTATGTAGTGTCAATCTTTATCAAAACAACACATTACCCTGTATTTTTCTGTTTATAAGCTGAATGGAAGATGTATTTCCAAAAATTACCCACTGCTTGCAATGTCATAATAGTATCTAACCAATAGAGACCTTCCAGTGATTCCTTGCCTATATGAAAGTTATTGCTATCATCTATATGTATAGCGGACATCAAGGAAAATATTTTTTATACATCTGTGTATTACTCTAAAATAAGAGATATTAAGAAAAATTTAATTAAACATGCTAAGGAAATCTTTAAATGTAGGATCATTTTTTATATTTCCTTCCTTCCTTTCCTTCCTTCCTTCCTTCCTTCCTTCCTTCCTTCCTTCCTTCCTCCCCCTCCCCCTCCCCCTCTTTCTTTCTTTCTTTCTTTCTTTCTTTCTTTCTTCCTTCAGACATTCAGACACAGGGTTAAAATGAAGGACATATCTGGAAAATGTATAACTTCTGTTTGACTTAAGTATATTTTATAACATCTTCTGATGTTATTTTATATACCTTCACTAACTTTTTGTATATCATATATTGTGCCATGCATTTTTAGTAACCTTTCTTTATGTACCAGGTGAACCTGCCAATCTATTGCAGCATGCCATCTTAGTTCAATCAAAATGATCAAAAACAGAATAGATAAACACACATTCAAAGAAGAATACATGACATAAATCATAGGATTAATGAAGGAAAGGACAGAGCTAAATTTGGTTCGTTTTGCAACATAAAAATTGTGACTGAAAATAATTCACCTTTTCAAAGAAGATATTTGCTGTTTGCTGCGATCCAGGTCTTATAGTATATAAATACATTTTTACTTATTTCTTCCTCTATGTTATTTTGTAATTACCCTGTGTGGCACCAGCGTCAGAATAGTTATAACTCATGCAAATCATAAAAGGTGATGAAAATGAGCACCCAGTGCCTGACAGTAAAAGTGGGCCACCAGGCTCCCAAAGGGATGCAATAATATTGAGAGACCATTTGCCCAAGGTTACAGGCCTCATCATCTGCTAATCATCTACCTGGAATATTGTTGGATTCAGAGAAGGAATGAGAGTCTTGTAATGAAACTGACAAAATCATACGCATAGTTATGATAACTATGTCACTACTACATACAAGAATTTGTGTTACAATGCATAATTACCTATTTCTCAAGATTTTCAGGAGTAAGATCTTGTCTATTGTCATGCAGAATATTTTCTTCTTCACGTGAAACTATAGAACAAGACTTCATTTGTCAACTTATTTCATGTGGCTCAAGAAATACTTACTTCAACTCATGTATACACATTCTTATACTAACTCCATTTTCACTTACTCTTAAGTAAGACGCGTTTCAGGAGAATCTCTCCCATCTTCAGTTGCTGACTGAACCTCTGCTATTTGAAAATATGGCTGGACAAACTGCTGTTCCTGTGGTGGCCTCTGTTGGTTGAAGTAGGAAGTCGCTGAGCTCGTCTATGGGGGGAAACTCGAAATTCATTAGGCTTTGTTTATTTTTCAATATGAAAATTCTTTCCCAAGTGGACAACTCCAAAGGGCTGTGAAGATGTTTCAACAGCTTTATTCCCGGTTTTATTTCATGATTTTTGGTCCAAAAGTGAACTGCCACTGCTGATTTATCCACCTGTTTGAATTGAATGTTTCTAAAATGTTCTTTCCTTCGAATTTCCAGATTTCTTATGTAGCTCTGTTCACAATCTGCACATTTTATTTCATAAATTCCTGATTTCTGTTCTGGTGGTATGGGAATTTTGGAATTCACAGAAAAGAAACACATACAGAAAACTACATTAAAAATAAGAGTTATAACCCCATTCCACATAAATATGCAATTTTTTACAGTTTAGCACACAGATTGATGAATATTCCACTCACAAAAGCAGAATACAAAATGGAATATAAACAAATAATACAGACAGCTATAAAGAATGGTTTCAACAAGGACACGGTGATAAAAATTATCAAAAAATCAAAAAGACAAAAAGAGATAAGGGAAGTTTCCACATTGAAAAATATAAAAGAAGAATTCAAATTCAAAAGTTTCACATACCATCCAATTTACCACAACAAGTTCAAAAAAAATCTTCAAAGAACATGGAATAATTTTAGCCCCAAGGAACAGATACAACATCAAGAATTTGTTAGGTTGCACTCTAAAAGACCCCATACCACCAGAACAGAAATCAGGAATTTATGAAATAAAATGTGCAGATTGTGAACAGAGCTACATAGGAAAAACAAAAAGAAATCTGGAAATTCGAAGGAAAGAACATTTTAGAAACATTCGATTCAAACAGGTGGATAAATCAGCAGTGGCAGCTCACTTTTGGACCAAAAATCATGAAATAAAACCGGGAATAAAGCTGTTGAAACATCTTCACAGCCCTTTGGAGTTGTCCACTTGGGAAAGAATTTTCATATTGAAAAATAAACAAAGCCTAATGAATTTCGAGTTTCCCCCCATAGACGAGCTCAGCGACTTCCTACTTCAACCAACAGAGGCCACCACAGGAACAGCAGTTTGTCCAGCCATATTTTGAAATAGCAGAGGTTCAGTCAGCAACTGAAGATGGGAGAGATTCTCCCGAAACGCGTCTTACTTAAGAGTAAGTGAAAATGGAGTTAGTATAAGAATGTGTATACATGAGTTGAAGTAGATTGCCACTCCATTGTCAACAGCTTCGTAAGTACAAGACTCAAGAAATACTTGTTCCAGAGTTTCTGGATTACCCATTAAAATACTAACAATCATTGAGGTAATTTTCTATCCTGATTATATTCAAATACTGTATTTTGGCATTCACTGCTTGGTCTATTCTACCTGGTGCTTTAAGAATTTCTACCAAAGATTTGTTTCTTGCCTGGAGCTTTGACTGTGTTCAGGATTCCATAGAGTGATACGATGTAGGTCAGATTAGCATTTATGCCTGCTGAAAATTGTTACTGATAAAATAGCTTGTATTTCAGCAATATAGCAGTTTTTATTGATTCAAACCCCAAAAGTGTTAATGTTAAAACTGTATAAATATGTATTAAAATCATATATAACAATTGTAAGGTAAAAAGGGGAAAAATTGCCTAAAGAGGCTATTTTTGGCATAAACAAAGATTATAAGCACAATTGCATCAAATCGGCAATCATGGGCAGTATAAAACTATGGTTTTAGGCTTCAGATAGCAGTAAACAGTGTTTCTTAACCAAGGAATAAAATAGGGAAATAGGGCAAAATCTTTCCCCTAATGGCAATACATTTTTTCATATGTGCATAATTTTTCATTATAAGCCAATAGTTATGCAGAAATTAATGATAATTAAAATAAGGAAAGAAACTCAGGCTAATAAACAAAACAGTATGTGTATCTGTATGATTTAGAAGTCCAAAAACTGCAAAGCCTCACACTCACCATTTATTTTTAGGTTTCCCAGCATAGGTTTGATAATGCCCCAGGGACCTTTGAAAGAAAAGTGATAGAAGTACGTTGGAATGGAATGGGAAGCTATCAGCTCAGCAGAAGTCTGGATATTCCTGGTGAAGGCTATATACGTAAGCATCTATAAAGAAATAACAAAACAACATTCTTTTATTTTCTTTTGGGATGAACATCTAGTGCATCACACATTTAGTGGTCATTCTTTTGTCCTAATCTATTATCCTACAATCAAACTACAAAAAATGTCATGTGTCTGGTCAATACTTGTATGGCTCTCTGCACATGATCTCTATGCTTACCTTACCATCTATAGATTTTTTATCCTATTATTGGAGCTTATTTACAATTAATAATATGTAAATTTTAAATAACAGTAAATATGTTTACGGAATTTGGGAATCCACACAGTGAAACTTTTGTTAATCTTATTTTGATTTAAAGTAAAACACTAAAAATCATGTCGTCACATTAAAACTCTCTTTAATTCACAAACACACTTATAAAAGTAATTTTGGTACATGTTTCGTGAGGTACATTCCTCACATTGTCAACCAAAACGACGACTGAGGAGCCAATTTCAGCAAAGTATGTGTGTTACTATGCTTGCTCTGGTGGTCTGTTAATGAACTTAAACAATATGTTGTCTGCTTCCAGTATATCAAAATTCATAAGTTTGTATTCATATTTTTTTATGTAAGTTTTTTCCCATATATTAAGTTCTTTCGGATGTTGAATTGTTTTTAGTAATGTTATGTCCTTCTCTATTTCATGATTCTCATTCCAAAAATGTGCAGCCACTGCTGATTTTTCTACTTGTTTGTGTCTAATATTTCTCCAGTGTTCCTTTAATCTTATCCCCAGATTTCTCTTTGTTTTTCCTATGTATATTTTCTCACAATCCTTGCAATTAATTCTATATATACCTGAATTAATTGCAAGGATTGTGACAAAATATACATAGGAAAAACAAAGAGAAATCTGGGGATAAGATTAAAGGAACACTGGAGAAATATTAGACACAAACAAGTAGAAAAATCAGCAGTGGCTGCACATTTTTGGAATGAGAATCATGAAATAGAGAAGGACATAACATTACTAAAAACAATTCAACATCCGAAAGAACTTAATATATGGGAAAAAATTTACATAAAAAAATATGAATACAAACTTCTGAATTTTGATATACCGGAAGCAGACAACATATTGTTTAAGTTCATTAACAGACCACCAGAGCAAGCATAGTAACATACATACTTTGCTGAAATTGGCTCCTCAGTCGTCGTTTTGGTTGACAATGTGAGGAATGTACCTCACGAAACATGTACCAAAATTACTTTTATAAGTGTGTTTGTGAAACTTAAAGAGAGTTTTAATGTGACGACATGATTTTTAGTGTTTTACTTTAAATCAAAATAAGATTAACAGTAAATATGTTAACTTACAGAATTTTGCTAGTATTAAGGGCAACTGGGAACTGCTGCCTGATGTAAATTAAATAAGAGCAAACATTCCAAACATTAAAGCATTCATGTTTACGTTAAACATTTATACATACATTATTAATGTGCTGCTTTGCACAGCATTAAGAGTGGATTGTTTTTGAAAATCTGTTATTTCCATCTGCTTACAGTTTAATCTAAAGGGATAAACATTTTCATTTTTGTACATTGCCTCTTATAATTTTGCACTTTATTATTAACATTGCAAACTTTAATATTATTTACATTATGCTATTATTCTAAATATCTTTATTTTTCTTCAGTTGAATCTGCAACTTGTCACAGAATTTATACATTACCGTGGACATTTCTTGTATTTTTCTATCAGAGCGTGTTTCTCCCAAGGAGTAGAAATTTTGTATCTTGGATCTGATCTCCTGGATAACACTGGAATTTCTTGGTACAGGAAAATCCCTTGGAAGAATTCGTTCCAGTTTTCTGTGCAGCATTTCCAATCCATTGGGAAGTGCTCTCAGGACTGTAAAAATGAAAAATAAGCATCCTTTTTTACATTATACACAATTGCTACTTAAATATGAGATTATTCTGTTCCTACAGCTGTCTACAATACAAAATTATATGTTTCAAATTGGGTTGTTCTCTCTTATCTTGAAAAAGTAGAGGTAAATGTGTATACAAACTTTAGGCATTTAGAAACAAAAATTAATCAAAATATGTATTGTTTCTAAAAGTGCACACTCATTGGTATGTTGCCTTCTCTCTGGCCCTTAAATGATTAATTAGTGTAGAAAATGAGCAAATAAACCAGTGATCTCTGAAAATATGGGAAATATACAAGTTCTTATATAAAATATAAAATTCAACAGAAATAGAGGTAGTGCATGATAGTTTAACAGCATTTACCTCCATCTAATGAAAGCGCTGGAGGCTCTCTTCTTTATTAATATAATGTTTATATCATTCGTTTTAAATTGCATAAAAATGGAATATTTTCTGTTATTGTAACACACATTTTTTTGTAGTTTGCACTTGATCTACAATGTTACTATGTTATAAATAAGGTATGTTCTTATTTTAACAGAGAAACACTTTTAAACACATTTTATTTGATAAAATTCACATGAAGATGAAGTCCAGAGGACAATTTAATGTGGTTAACGATCAATGAAGAAAAATTGTTGAAGCAAATATTCATAAATTAAAACAGCTTGGAAGATTTTAACTATTTTAATTATAATACTGGCCACGAAAGCCTAAGAAGTATCAAATACTCATCAAACTGTTTGAGAGTTTGCATGGGTCAATTTGCATATTAAACAATTTGTGTTCACATGGAGAAAGGAGAAAAAGTAGAAACACAAAGCTTGGTAAATGAATCCCATATAAATCAGAGGATAAAATATTTCATCAACTTGAATCTGTACTTCACTACTTTTGCAAGCCAAAAATAATTAGTTTCTGCATCGCACAGAGACCCATGATTGTAAAGTAAATTCTCTACAACTGCTATTGGTACAATGCTGGTTGAAGTATAGAAGCTATTCATAAAATTATCATTGCACCATATGAATGTTATAGCCTGCAGCAGATTTAATCCTCTTCTATGTAAAAATATTGTCAAAAAAGCATCGGAAGGTGCAAGAAAAATTAGCAAGCATTAGTCAAACACAAAAGGACTAATTCTGGTTCTTGACAATGCCAGGCCCATATGTCTCTAAAATAACTCTCCAGAGGTTGAATGAATTGTACATATTCACCTAATCTGATTGACTACTATTTTGTCAAAATTGCCTTAACAGTCCTGAAGAAATAACCAAATAGCAGATGAGACAGCTTTTAAAGATTTAATCCTATTCAGAAATCATCATTTTTGACAAAACTTTACTAATGAAAAGGACATTGCAGAAAATATGTCATGAGACAATTTTTTATGAAAATGAAATTTATACCAGACATGCATGTGACCAAGTTGCATCTCTTTTCTAATTAGAACAAGAACCACGTAGTGGTTCATTTCTGCCTAGCTATGGCTTCAATTAAAACATTCAATAAAAGCAAGCATTATTTTCCTGTGAAAGGACAATTTCCTGCCAAATGACAGATAGTTTGCCTTATAAAGAGAGCTGTAAAATGCCATATAAGATTTGCCTCGCTGAAGAACACAGTATCATAATAAAAAAGGCATCATTGAAATCTACAGTAAAAAATATGGCATGTAATATTTAAAAAATTGGTGGCCTTTACAACAAGACATGCCTTTAGTGTCCAGCATGGGAAAAGTCCCTAAGGAATTAACATTTCTTTCTCCCCTTCCAAGTGAATGTCTTTTTAATATAACTTGCATTTGCTTGGCTAGGTAGTCATGGTTGGTCTAACTAATGAGCATATTCATCTTTTGCCCATAAATGTGGAAAAAGTGGAGGACTTAGCAAATGTAAAAAATGATCTCATTCCACAATACATTGAATTTTTCGGGACTTTATAGACTTTATTGCATTTATAATTTCATTCAAATTTTCATGAAAAGATAGCAAAACATAGTTTAAAAAGAAAGAAATCTCTGGTGTTAATGATAGTTTGTGAAATTCTTAGGAATTTTTAAGTAAAATTTTCAAAGGAAACAAAATATATATTAGTCATCTGAATGCACTAACCTTTAATAATGATTTTTTAACAATTGCAGAAAGGATAAAAGTCCTTTTCATTAAAACGGTTTTTTTAAGGCAAATTATTAAAAATAAAATAGTATATTTGTTTTGTGACTCTCATATAGTTTTACAATCAATGATGTATTTAGAAAAAATATTCCATTTGTTTGCTATCTAAGTGCCCCCCCCCTCTTGAAATAGAATTTTGTAATGACCATTTCAATTGACAGAAATGTGTTTGATTAATAAAATACTTTTCATTTGAACAGTGCCTTATTGAAGTTTTAAAATTATCTTAAATTTTCGAACAACCTAAGCATCTACTTTTAGCCATGGTACTTTATTTGAAAATTAAATGTCTTCATAACTAAATTATATACATTATTCTAAAACTTTGTCTCAAGCTATTCAGCAAGTGCAGCTTTCTGCTATGTATATGAGTAACTTACATAATAAATAGATGGCTGCTTCTTGGGAATTACATCCAGTGATATATGGTACCTTCTGGAATTGCCCATTCTTCAATAACTCTATAGGATCTGCTGCAAGGAACGATCCTCCTCTAGAACTCAAATCCAAAGTTGGAATGAAAGGGTTTCTCAATCCAAGTGGCCTTTCCTGAAAAATTGGATTAAACTGGTAGCTTATAAATATTCTGGCTTGGTCTACATTTTACATTAGTAATAATACTCCACCTGATTTCATTGCTCTTACAACATACTGGAAATAATTGTAGTGGTAATGTAAACCAGTGGACATAATGGTTGAACGTTGCTATTCTACTCATGTGATAAAGAATAACTTTTATGTACTTCATATTTGGGAACAATTTATTATAGTTATTGCTTTAACAAGTGCTGTAGAACCAGTTAGTTATCTGAACTTCATATAACCAAAATATCCGAATCTTATTAGATACACTGTAATACGAGGATTGCTATTTAAATTCACCAATTTACAAACTCTGTATGTTAAAGTAATCTCTGCCACACATGAAACAAAATGCACCCTGTGAAACAAAACATGGAAGTAGTCCTGTCATGTTTCTTTAGAGTGAAACAGTAATTGTTGCTGGCCTCCATTAAAATATTGATGTAACATATATAATTTTATTATACTTTATATCATTTAATTAATAGTGTAAATATTAAGTTGATATTCTAAATTAATGCATCATTTTAGAAAAAAAAATATATACTCGTAAGCGAGAGCGGTTGTGCGGGAGTGCTGGCTGCTACGAGAATCTTATATATCGGGAGCGGCCTCTCGGTAATGACACGACTCGAAAATTTTCGCAGCCAGTACACGAGTGATCAGAGCATAATAGTCTTGAACTGTGCATAATACATAGAGAAAGAAAACAGATGCAGTAACGAATGAGTATGAACGCGAAAACATCGTTTCTCTATCAACATAGGCACTCTTATTCATGACTGAACTTTGCTGCTTACAAGAATGAGTAATTCTGAGCGCGCCCTTGTAAGCTACCTTTGCGAACCCCTCCCTTCCCGCAACTTCATGTGAAGTCCTCTTTGTGACAGCGAGAGTGAGCGAGCCAGGCGTCGAATCATTCAGAGCTTTCAGTCTTTAATGGTTACACTGTATCATCACCAGTACATCAGTTTCATGCACAGTTAAAATCATTACCGTTTGGAAAGACCCTTATAGCTATTTTTTGATCATTTTCTGATTAATAACCTAAACAACAACCTGAACTAACCGGATATTTTGTTAACTATATACTCGTACAAAGAAGGAGAAATACGACGTTTTACTATGATCGTCTCACCTTTCGTTAGACAGACAGTAGATCTGAAGAGACAGGCAACTCTCCCAAAGTTGCTGATGTTGGTGGATTTCAGAAAGAAACGCTAGACATGCTCCATTTTCCTAACGAGTCAGCACTTATCATTTCAACAGTTGGTATATAACGCTGCATGAACTTGAAACTGCGCAGGCGGCGTTTATATTTCAGGCATTTTTGCGCCATGAAATACAAATTGTAGACAAACTAGAAAATGAGTGGTGCAGGAATGAACCCTCGTACTCTTTAGTTCTGAATACATGTCTTCATCTGTGAGGGGATTGGATTTATAAAAAATATGTATATTGAAGTGTTTTGGAGAGAAAATAAATGAAGCAAGTGCTGTGCACGTTTCATACATACTTATTCTTTTAGCATTGTTGCAGTGGCGGTTCAAGCTAAAGATCACAAGTGCACGTACCGTCCCTTTAATTTTGAACCTTAATATCTGCATACATTTTCAACTCAAAAAAGATTATAGAATTTCATAGACACAACCCGAATGTTTCAGCACCTGCTTGTATTATACAAGAAAGGCGCGCGGTTTAAACGCCTTCTGCGAAAGCAGACAAGTTGGTGTGTGTATGTATGAAGAGAACGGGCTAGGGTTCATTCTCCTTGTGTCCAGGCGTATAGGGCAGAATGCTTTGGTTTAAAAGTAGGTGTTATGAAGCTGGAGGGCAAAGTGATAAGATTTACAGTGAAGCTTCACGAAGGGCACGCAGAATCTGTGGACTTTCCGCGCACATGCGCACCGAGCCTTATTCCTACCACAGCCTCTCCAAGAAGAGCTTCCCTAAGCGATATGTGAGGTTAACGTTGTTGCTTTCCATCAACAATTATAAGAAACTCGTTCACTATAAAGAGAACTCAACTACCGTATCCTTAAAAAATGTTATCTTTTAAAAACAACCAGCATTATCATAAATAAGAGTAAACTTGAATGACTAGTGAGAGGGGAACTTATAGATTAAATCGACAATTTTGGCACTTTCGCCTATCACCGATTTGTTAAACATCTTAAAGTGACTTTGTGGACAGTTATTTAAATATATTTCTGCATCCTGAATATTAATATTTACTGTTGACATTAATTCTTGCGTCTGAACAAGAACACATAGCGTAACTGTTAACAAAAGTCTGAAATGCACGAGAAACTTAAGTAAAGGCGAATTGTTTATTTTATTAAAAGTGTAGTGAATATTTTTATGTCAAATAAAAATTGAATACTTGTACATAAAATTATTTTTGAGTATATTTTCGAGAAAAGTAAAAGTGTGTGCTTAATTTATTGTTCAAATTTTGCTACGTGTTCGAAAACGATTCGTAACGATGCTGTTATTCGCGAGTTATGACAAATGTTCAGTGGAATAAGCGCTGTTTTTTCTTGATTAGTAAAGATGGTGAAAATATTTCTGGAATAGGGGTGATAAAAATCGCAATAGCTTAGATGCTATTGGGAAAAGGTTTCTCTAAGTAAATGGTCCACGTCCTCAGTAGGTGAAGTTGTAATCGCGGAACATTTGTCTGGTTCTTTAATTCATCAAAACTACTCATAAGGTATTAATTATTGCTAGTAGTTTTTGAATTACATGTTTTCAAAGAAGTTGGCAATTCTACTGTTGTCTTACCTCAAAAGTGTATAGATCATCTGCTGCCAATACCAGTTTTTTGGAATCCACGCTTTGGAGGAAATTCAAGAGTTTTCTAGGGTCGTTGGTAGGGAAGCCCAGCTTAGACCCAAGTTTGAAGGCCATATTTCTAGAAGAGGGTGTGAATGCCCACCAATTCAACATAGATCCACTCTGCGCTATTACCTGCTGGAACAATCCTGCAGAAAGTCAATGTAATGCAAACTCATATGCAGTTAGATATGTTAAGTATTCTAAATGTTAATTAATAGATTTTTACAACATGTGAATGGCTAACATCTGAAAATAGGCCAGGGCCAGAATTAGATGATTCCCATTTTGTAATGGTTCTTAGCACATTAATACAAAGAAAAACATATACATCAGTATGCAATACCATGAAATCTAAGTTTAACTGAACATTTATTAAGCGTAGTCGTAAATAATGCTACGAAACAAAAATAAAAAAATCAGTTTAATTAAAATTTTTCTTCACCTACAGTGCATAACAGTACTATTTATAACTGTACAAACTTCTTTATGCTAAATATTTTATTTATTAAACAGGTATTTGAAACAATGTTTTAATAAATAATTAAAAAAAACCATAACCATGCAAATTATTTGTACACTATAGAAAATGACCGTGATTGTCTATACGCGGGCTTTCTTGTCATGGCAAGGGAGTTTTCCGTATTCCGTCGAAACATTACCACGTTAAGGACTCGTGTTTTATTAGTAAATAATGTTAAGCGTGGATCAGTTACTCTATCAATAACGTTCCAAAACATCAAATTATAGAAATTTACCCGAAAATGAGAAATTGCTGCCTACAGTGAACTTGTACACTTTCAAGTTAAAATTTATTCAATTTTGGAATATAACTGATGCGGTGAATGACAAGTTTTTAAAAATATGTCAGAAAAGTAGCAAGAGAGTATTTCAAACATCTCCTGTCATAAGGCACGCGCTTATTCAGTAGCGCGGATATTATATCCGCTTCGCCGGGAGTTACCTCTCTGACTGCCGACCCGCTAACGGCCGTGAAGCTGGCGATAGGACCACGAAATATCCAGTATATAATTTTTGTGTTGCTTATATACAAGTTGAATGACAACTGTAGAAATAAATGTTCGTCCTATTTGTATTTAACCGGGTTTTAGGAGCAAACAACATGGAAAAGAACCTTAAATGATTAGAAACTCTACAATGCTTCAAGAATGAAAGGGAGCATTCATGAAAGGTTATCATTCAGTAAAATGTATTCGAGAAAGCCGAACCGCCACGGGTGGTCGAGGTCGTTAAAGCGCGTACCGTGAGCGGGAGGTCTGGTTCGAACCCTACCAGGACCGTCCTCCTTGACTGAGGTTTTTACAGGTTTTCCTCAGTCCTCAAATGGTAAATGTCGGGGAGGTACCCTAAACTTAGGCCTGTAACGTTTTTCCCAAATCCTTTCCCAATATATCATTTCATCTCATGTATCATCAGTGGCTACCGCCTGTGGTGCCTCAGTAGTAAAAACGGGCGTTAAACACTATTCAAGAGAGAGAGAGAGAGAGAGAGAGAGAGAATGAATGAATGAATGTTGTTTAACGCCCGTTTTTACTACAGAGGCACCACAGGCGATGGACACTGATGATATATGAGATGAAATGATATATTGGGAAAGGATTTATTTTTATGGAAGGAATCGTTCCAGGACTAAGTTTAGGGTACCTCCCCGGCATTTGCCATTTATGAGGACTGAGGAAAACCTGGAAAAAACCTGTCAGGAAGGACGATCCTGGCGGTATTCGAACCCAGACCTCCCGCTCACGAGTCCGAGACTTAACGACCTCGGCCACCCGTGGCGGTGAGAGAGAGAGAGAGAGAGAGAAAAAGCCTAATCAATGATCATACAAATTCATTGTTTCTTTATGGATATCGCCAAATTCCCTTGTTAAAAGGAGTGCCAGAATAATTTCTTATACTATTTAAATTTATATATGAAAAGCAACAGAGAAAAGCATGGAATCATACATTAATTCAAATTTATGTATGTAAATTATATGTATATATAATAAAATGAAAAATAAAATAACTCTTTGAACAATGGAGCTAAAATAACTAGGACTAGAGAAGCAGAAATTGATAAAACCACAAACTAGAAAGGTATTGATAACACACTTAAATAGTTACACATACACTATATATATTTTATTTTTCATTTACATTATTTATAATATAAATGAAATATATATTTATATTATATTTATTTCATTTATATGATATATAATATAAATGAAAAATAAAATAACACTGAACAAAGTAACTAAAATAACAATAACTAGAGAAGAAGAAAAAGGTTAAAATACTTAGTATTCACAAAATCACTATTATTATTATTATTATTATTATTATTATTATTATTATTATTATTATTATTATTATTATTATTATTATTATTATTATTATTATTATTATTATTATTTTAGTTATATATATAATGTAACAAATTAACAGTAATAATAAAAGTAGGAAAGGATAAAACACTTAGATATAGTCACACTTGAAATTGCTATATTTCTAACTACTAGAGTTCTTCAATGGCAAGAAGCTAGACCAAATATATAATTCAAGCATTCTCTTAGAGACATTTTACACCGTGTACAATAAAACTAGTAGTTACAGTAAAAGCTCGACATTGAATTAGAAGGATCATGGGTTTTGTTTTGTGCTGCTACACGAACATCGCCCATTTATGATCTAAGTGCGTCACATAGAATGTCTGGGGAATTCACCAAATCTGGCCTTGTGATGTGTTGACAAGTTAAAAAGGCACGTGCTGGTCCTTTAACTCAGCAAAAAACAAGTGAAGGATCAAGTCATACAACAACCTGTAGGTTTAAGCATTCCATGTTCCAGTTTGTTTTTTATTTTTCCATGAAAAATAGAAGCTGGTAAGTTTTATTTGACAAAAAAACAAACATACAAACTACTTTTCAAAATGTAACCCATTAGTCATCCATGTCTCACACCCCAATCTGATAGTGATATCAATCCTTCGATTTTGAGGGGGAAAATTTTCTGTTTGACTTTTCCCATTTCTCTTCAAAAGTATTGTAACGCCACCTTTTCAAAAGTAGTTACATAACAGATGCAATACGCTTTTGATTTCCGCATTTGGTCAATCTTGCACGGCTTGCTTGAGATTATATTATTGCAGGAGTGCACGCTTTTTGTTTATTAAAGTGGATTTGTAGCCTTTCAAGTTATAGAGGATTAAATCAAACGGTTCAACATACAGGATTAACCGCATTTACTTCGTCTAACTGACGGTTGACTTCAGACTTCTCGTGTCAGTCTTTAATATACTTGTGAGCAATTATACCCATTCATGCTTCCAGTATCAAATCCTGAAGATTTTCTACTACGACCATATGTCTTTTTTTTTTTTTTTAATATCTGTATTAAGACATACTTTCGAATTTTCTAATAACGCGTCTTTATATAAAATTCCTGAAATAAAATTATTTTCATAAGACAGATCACTTCTCTCAGTTTCAGTAAAATTTAGGTGTCAAACACGAAGTCATTGCTTGCCTTTGATTTCACAGAAGGTTTAATAAATCGCACTTTCATATGTATTGGAGGTAACCACTTTTAAAGATTAACCAATGGAGCATTTCATACTTTTTTCTATCTAGGAGAAAGATATTTACCAAGCGATTAACCGATTAATCTGCTGAGGTTGTCCGTCGTTTTCCTCAGTTCATGCCAGTTTAGTATTCATCTTTTAGTCGTTCATCTCTCCGTGTTTGCATCTTTCTATGTTTGTGATGTCTTCGAGGCGGCCCTGACTATCGACTGACCACTCATTCAGACTGTAAGTGAACTCTAAGCGTATCCAGAGATAATTAACTCCCCAATACGTCCCGCAATTTCCAGAGGGCGTTAATCTAATACCAGAGAAGTGTAAACAGTTAAAGAAGTAGAGGGAGAAGTAAGAAATTTGGACCACTTATTCCTTATGGTAGATTTATTTTCCTTGCAACACCGTTCACACAAGAAATAGTGTTTTATATGCCTTAATTTTAAGCCATAATCCCTTTCAACTTTCCACAGATGGAAGGGAACTCATTGCCATAATTTAATGGAATGTTTCCAAGCTATAAATCAAACAAAAGTTTGTAATATTATTTTGGTCTTTGACGAGTAGTTTAGCCAATCACATTCCGATTATAATAATGTATAGACAAATAGAAATAGAATAGATAATGCTCTTTGCTATATTTTCATAACTCGAGGCGTTTTATGTGAATCATTAGTGTTCGAAAAAATTAGAGTTGACGTCATAAATTAATATTGTCATAACGTTAATGTTAACAAAGATAAAAAATGTAATACGTTAGTTATGAACTTGTTTTCGCAGCAAGGTTATACAGGCAAACTGAGTATCTGCAAGTATTGCATTCTAAGTTAACCGTTAGGAACATTAAGCAGAGTTGCCATATGTTTCGAGATAAAATATTTATTGTTTCAATACTCTTAAGACAGCGAAAAAGATATTGAGACTTTTTTTTTTTTTTGTTTGTTTCCCTTTTAAGCTCTCTTACACATTTTTTTTTGGCACTGGTATTGAAAATTCTCTAATGGCAGTTTACTAGTCATATATACTTTTTATACCAATAATATGCGCTACTGGTGGTAATTCATTAACATTTGGGTGAGTGTATGAACATGCACGTTCATTCGGCTGGTGCTGATGTCAAAGAACCTCCATGACGGAACTAAATATCGTTGCAAAAGACCGTGCCATTGTCTGCAGAGGAATAATCTACAATGGCACTGCGGTGCGATAACCTCACATTCTTGTATCTTTGTCCAGCAAATCCCATTCTTTAAGCTTGGAATTTGAAAAATCGGGTACTTTTGGACTTGTTTAGATTGCGTACTTGAGGAGTCCAGTTCTTATCAAGGTCACCTGATGTAAATTAAGTGGCACTTTTTTACGAATGGCTTGAAAATTCATAAAATAGGAGCAGAAATTTCATTGTGACTTTAACGCTTTTTGGCATTGTTAAAAATAAGCTAGCCCACTAACAAAATTTGATATTTATATAACAAGTCACTATAAGTCTAAAGAGAATTAAAATAGTTACAAAGTCATGCTAACAGGCTCAACTCACCACCAATAGACCTTCACATTGATGACTACGATTTAGAATAACAGAGCGTCTCATTAGGTCGAAAACTTTCGGATGAAAGCACAAAATACTAAGGTATGGAGACTATCAAGGACACTAAAATGGCAATATAAATGGTAGCTCTCACAGAAAAACAATTTCCTATGGATAACTTGTAATTATACTAGGGGGGGGGGGTTACAGATGTCATCCTTTGAACTAGAAAGAGATCTGTATGAAGACAATGATAAAAACTATCAACGCTTTTATTCGATTTTGTAGAAAATGTTTTTGGAAGAGAGAGAGAGGTTTGGCAACCGCGACTTCTCTTGTAGTCATTTGAATGGAGCTATTGTGCAGGTGAGTGTTAAGGATGGGTGGTTCGCTGTAAAGAGAAAATGTGACTGCTATCTGTTGCGCAATGAATTTCAGAAAGCGGCCGCGATTACGTTGCACCATTTGCATTACGGGAATTTGATACTGGCATTTATTTTCTAAGACAGTTCTTTCGTGCATTTGTAACGAAAATTTCAACGTTTAATCGAAAGTATCTAAAAACGGAAAACACCCTTCTTTTAACTTTGAATGAAAGAACTAAAGAAAAGAAATGTTTTTCACTTAAATGTTTATTCTTACGTACTTAAAGTAAACTCCTAATAGATATACTACTTTTTTATTTAACTATCAGTGAAAGAAAATGAAACATGAATGTTTTTACATAGTAACCATTAAATAAAATGAAATAAAAGTGAAAATATTTTATTGATTAATTTAGAGAATACAATAAAAATAAAAAGCATTTATTTGAACTGTCAGTGAATGCAGTCGTATGTGCAAAGGTGCAACATATTGTGTGCCGAATTCCAGTTGAAAATGTAAATCTACCCAGTCTCCACAGCGCGCCCACTCCCTTATACAAAACTGGGTTGAACTGTATGGCAAATGTCTCATACTCCAATCTCATCTCATTGTCAAGCACTGTAGGAACATCGACTTTCGGTTAGACATTATACAAAACAAAAATGCTAAATTGTGGCGAAACGAAGCGCTTAAAAAAGAAAGTGAAGAGAACAAAAAATGCTCACTAGCTGTCTTCTAATATACATTGTTGTAATAGTTTCATATATTAATTATTAGGCCATGAAAAGTGCGCATAACATTATTATTATTATTATTATTATTATTATTATTATTATTATTATTATTATTATTATTATTTTGTTGAAATACGTTTTCAAGGTTTAAAATACATATTTTTAATTTCTTTAACTGGAAACATCTAAATCCCTTCCAACAGTACATTTGAATTCAGCATTAAAAATAAACAAAAGACAGAAGACACGGTTTCTTGTCAATATTGACCAGTGAATTGCATCATAAACAACTGGAAATTTACATAGGGAATGTTTGGAGATACACCAGATCTGACCTTGCACAATGTTGAGATGTTCAAGTCACGTGCACCTGCTTGGCCGTCTGCTGACATAGCATGAAAACGATAGCCATGGCATCTAACCATAAACACATTCTCAGCAAAGTACATTAGATTATAACAGAAAGTTATCTAGGAGACAAAAAAAAGCAAAGAAGTGCGTGCTTCCAATCCCATGCTAATGTTTTGACAGAAGCAACAAGTAGATAACTTTGACGTGCTAATAAATTAACTTACGAGTACTGACTAGACACCAATAGATTGCAATAGAATATATCATATACACCGGAATGCTTTTGATATATTTAAAATGTTTGAACTCAATAGTGGGGACAATTATTTGTTTGATTATGCCCATTTTTATAAAAAAATAAATAGTGCATCTTTTAAAAGTATGTGCTCTCATGAGAAGAATACTATAGAAAAAGGTATTAAAATACTTAAATTTTTTAGATTATTCATACGGAAAGTTGTACTTTTAACACAAGGCACTCAAAACTAGAAACTGCATTTTGTAATCTACATAACATTTCTGTGTTACCAAATTGTTTTAATATGTAATCAATCGATTGTTAATCTAATTAAGTGAACACAAATTACTTATTTTATAGTGTATTATAATTTCTAAATCCTCTTGACATTTCGCAATCATATTACATAAACATATTTAAACTGATTTCTAAGACGTATTTACGCAAGTAATTGTGTTGACAACCTTGGAACCATGTCAAGCTGGAAGATAAATGAATAACAGCTTATCCTATCATTGCCCAAGTACATACTATAACTTCTTTAAGTGCGAAAAAGTTACACTTTGATCAGTAATTTAATATAATGCAGAAAAAAATATAATGTAATAATAATAATAATAATAATAATAATAATAATAATAATGCAAATAATATGGATTGTTATTAGCACTATGGATATGAGTGGCACTGATAAAGCAAATATGGATTGAATTTGCAAGATAGTTGCAATTTTTTAAGCGTAAATTGCTTCGATAAAATAAAATACAATCATTTGTTACATATTAAATGCGTATTGAAGAATTGAATTTTGAACTTAAATGATTAAACTGTTATTTGTAGTGAGATAATTTTTGCACTACGCCGCTTTAGTGTCTCATTAGATACAAAAGTGATGGTCCAATTCATCTATAAACCTAATGCAGCAATTTTATGAAGAATCCATTAGTGTGCATTGTTTGAAGGCAAGAAGGCAACTTTCTCATACTAACAAATTCAGTTTACTTCCTAATTTCTTTCTGAGTCGACTAGTGCGCTTTCTTCGCCGTTGTCTTTTTCTTCCGATTCCAATTGTCGGCCACATGGTTTAAAACTTGTTATAATTTTAATTACTTGTCTTCTCTGACCTTATGTTATTTATTCCATTAATTGTTATTACTTTTTTATTTGTGGCAAGAAGAATATCAAGTCTGAAAGAAGCCTCTGAGCAAAAGTTATCGCCGTTTTACGTCCTGAATAGAATGGGACATAATGACCAAAGATGTTAGAGTCCTTAAATAAAATAAACCTAAGCCTAAACCTTAAACCCTGAATGTTTAAAACGTGTTCTACTATTCTTCCATTTTATTCTATTTTGCATATACAACCGTCATTGATTTGGTTTTCTTTTTCAAAATTTACAAATTTAAATTTTCTAACACATTATATATGACCGCTTCCTGGTCTAATGGTAGATTTGTGATTACTAATCCATAGGTCCTTGGTTCGATTCTTGGTTAGGTCGAATTGTCTGGGTAAAGTCTTTTGTCGGAGTTTTTCTATACCTTTAGAAGGCGAATACCCGATAGCTTTAAGGCTCCAAGGACTTCGAGCTCATTTGAGGCATCATTCATTTAATTTCATTCATCCCTACAGACTTACACGTACAGTATTCACACCCAATCTACAGATGTCGCGAGAAGACCAATGCAGTCAAAGCGGCAATAAATAACACAGTAAAAAAAATCTGTTCATTACCAAAGAACAAATCACTTATAAGAATTTAATTTTATTGAAAGGTTGATAGTATAATTATTTTGTCAATTTTATATATTTGTCAACACAAATTAAAACTCAAATGGTAGTTGATAACCAGTTTTAGTCCCTGTTTATAAGCAATAATAACCACTGCCCTGGTGTAGTGGTTAGGGTTACTGACTACTGACCGGTATGTCACTGATTCGATCCCCGGATCTCTTTAGAATTTTCTTTTAAAGTTAGGGAGGTCTGAAATAGAATCCACCCTGGCTCGTTACATCTGGGGAGCTGCCTGATAGAGAGGTAGCGTCCTTACATCTCAGAAGCCACATGATGGGCCGATAGGGTGTCGGTGTACTAATCATATGCCCCTCTGCAACACTGCTATCTATTCACGATGTTCCAAGACGGAGGTAGAGGACGCAGCGGTCGCTGCGGCCGGCCAAGTTCCTACTACGGTTGTCGGCTGAAGAGAAGGAAGATATTTCACTAGTTAATATTCTTTTCCCTGCCGATTTAGATGGATTTTTCATAACGTAAAAGCCTAGAGCGCAAGTTCTCCGGAAGAGGTTTTAAGCCATGGGTCTTCTGTCGTATATTTACATAACCTTTAAGAAATGCATGCCTTAAAAAGGGGGAGGGAAGAGATCCATGGGTAAAATTATCAACCGTTTCAAGTCCAAAAAAATCTTAATTTCCTTTTATATTGCAACGGGTTTATCACCTGTCTGCTCTCCACATCCTATATAGTTACAGAACGCACTCATTTACAGGAGTTTTTAAAATTATTGTTGCGGTTTCACGAAAACACAGCACATAGTGAAGTTGAGATTGGAATACGAATCTTGTTTTATTGTATAGCAAAACTTTCAATCATTTTGCAGTATTACTGCCCATTATTACTCTGCAAACAACTGATGTCAACGGCAATGTTTAGGCCCCTGCATATCGGAGAGGGAAAACAAAGATTTAAAGTCAGGTGAATGAGGTGGCCAAGACAGAAGCAACTAACACGGAGAGAAGTTACTGATTTTTCTTTTACACAAGCACCCCATCGTCACAAATTGTGTGAATATCATGCGAATGGATAGTTTCCGAATTTGATGCAAAAATGATGACACCTAACTGCCAAAGTCGTAACTAGTAGATAGGGGTGGACAGAACAAAACTTGTGGCAGTTTTCTCTCCATCGTAATCGTATTGCACACATCCCCCCCCCCTAAACTCAGGTCTGCATTTTGAATAACGTAACTGCAAATGAAACTCCTGATCTAACCTTCCATCCAATAACCTTTTGGTTCGTTCTTAGATTTGTATTTGACAATATTAAGGATAAGGAATTGAAACAAAATTTAGGAGCGAACCTTGAAGCTCGTCAGCCTGTATGAGGCTTATAATGCTGCCGCGTCTTAAGAGTGCATTATTGTGCGTCGCCACAGGCCTCATCTTCCAGCTGTCCTCATATATACCTCTCTAGTGAGGCCATATCGCTCTCGCCCAATTTCAGACATGGATTGTGAAGAATTCCAGATACTCGAAGCTTCTCTACTCATATATCGCAAGGAAAAATCAGAACTATAAGGTCAGAATTGCACAGAAAGAGCATCTGTTAGAGTCAACACATTTTATAATCTTCAGCGGTTAGCCTTATAGACGAACTACGCGAAGATGAAACACGAGAGAAAAGTGTTGATGGAATAACCCCGAGAATACTACAGAATGCACGAAAAATGAAATAACAGTACTAGTCTCCCTTGTCCACCAAAAACTGAATCCGTAATATCTAGGTTGGAACTTCCAGACTAACCAATGATCTATATTTAAATATTGAATGTACGAGGACTATTCGAAAAGCCAGTGAAAAATAAAGAAAACAACTTTTTTTTTGTAACAAAATCCTTATATTTCTCAACAAAATCTCTTTTCCAGCCATTTTTCTAACTTGTTTATCCCATCCATAAAATGCTATTTCTTCAGCTGTGGAAAACACTTATTTGCTTCGTTGTCAATCTCTTCATTTCTTTCCTGCTAGCCATTTCTTCATGTTAGGGATCAAGATAATAGAAATGAGGAAGGATTCTCATACCTTAAGTCTAACAATTTTGAAGTCGCAATCGCCTGCTTTTCGTTTTCGACGTATAGTGCTGGATCCATGTTTCGTCGACTGTCACATACCGTATCCGAAATTCCCGTGTAAAACTTCTAAATTTTGCAGGTAAATGACATGGTTCTCTTTTCTGGCCAATATTTAGCACCCATCTCGCCGACAGCTTTATTATTTGCAAAATATTATGTACCCCATATCCAGAAATGCCCACAGCTTCAGCAATCCCCCCCGCCTTCAGTCTCCGGTCGCTCATCTCCATGTCATGGATTTTTTTTCCAATCATTTTTAGTCGTTACCTCGACAGGACGTCCGTAACAATTCGCATCGCTTGTGCTCATTCAGCCCTCAACATTCACCACTTTGCCAAGGTAACAAAAATATAGTGCTATCGTTTTTTAAACTTGTACAGACTTATCAACAGCCTTCATATATTATAAATTCTTCACCATGATGAATGCTCATATTTTCTCTATAATGTTTCACTGCCAAGACACACTGCATATACATAATCATCCTTAAACCATACATTCTTCTTTCAGCAGTGTCTTACCTATTCCACCTCAATTTTCGCCTATGTAATGCCTTACCTTTTGATTTGGGAGACAACATGTGATACTCCACACTAGCACCTCCAGCACTCTCGCCGAAAATGGTGACTTTCCTAGGATCGCCTCCAAACTTCAGGATATTATCCTGAACCCATCGAAGGGCCATCACTTGATCCTTCAGCCCTGAGTTGCCAGGAGCTTCCTCGATCTCCAGATTCAGAAATCCTACACAAATTGTAAAAAATAAATAAATACAAAAATAATAAAAAATACTCGAGATTTGCAATGCTTTCATTTGATAGGAAATCAACAATGATATGTTTGCCTTATAAACTTTGTAGTTTCTAGGTTATTGTTGCATTTAATCTATGAATATGGAAAGAATACAGACTGGGAAAGTGTCAACTTCCTATTTTATTGTTATGACCACTTAAAACAAAATAACTGTAGTGCATTGTTTAAACAATGGCGTTTTTTTGTAAATATAAACCAGTGATTTGCCGTACATCGTACTTTACTGAGTGATGACTTTGTAGTAGAAGCACAATGTATGTTTCATATTTATGTCAGTATTGGAAGAGAACAGAATTTCTTACTCAAAGCAATAAGCAACTTCGACAACAACATTAAACCTGAAGGAAGCGATCAAATTGTAACATGAATATATCGAAAAGCTGCTTAGGACACCTATCAACCAGATCGCTTCACTGAACACTGCATCAGGGTTTTCACTACCATATAATAAATATCAAAGTTTTATGCATCTTGAAGCAAAAAAAAAAAAAAAAAAAAAAAAAGTATGGGGCTTTTATTGACTTGACAAATCCAATATAAATCACCTCAAAAATATGATGAGCCGATTTCAATTATGGAAACCAGCAAAATGTCCGATATTGGAGTAATCACAGATCTCAGGAGTTTAACCTAAGTCTCTTGAGAGGCAGAACGCTACAATTTAGTGTGGGGTCATTTTGGATTTGATTGCATTACTAGGGACGATACTTTGTCCATGCTCAAGAACTGGCCGTTTGTGCTTACGTCCCAAATCTCCGGGAGGAAGGGATGAAACACCAAAACTGGCAGGATCCAAGGACGGTGAGGCATGAACACAATTGAGCATAAGACTCCCTCAAGGAATTTAAGACCCTCAAAGAGGTAATTTCATACGTTATCAAAGTGAAATGTACTATCACACCGCACACAGCACCAGCCCTGTAACAAAACCAAAAGAGAGCGAAAAATTCGTGTAAAGGAAAGTTCCATTCCAATATTGTCCTAAGCGACCAAAGGAAATTACGAAGAAACCCAAGATCATGATGGTCGATCCAGCGGATTTGAACCCGGTACCTCCCTATCATGAATCCCAAACGTTACGACCCTGCTTGGCCCGTACTAATTTGTATTTTGAAAAATAAATGAATGTATCTTACTTCAATTATAATATTTAAACATCGATTCTACCAAAGTATAATCTCACACTGTTCGCCAGTCAAAGAATAAATGAAGATTAATCAAAGAGCTCTAAATTTGTTTCGTTGCCAGCTACTATCGCATTTACTTCTTCCTGAGGAATTGTATTGCATCATAAGACACGAATTCGGCCATGGGTCAACCTGCTCTGATAATTCACACTCAAAAATGTGTTAATATTGTACTAACTTGTGGTTCGTTGTTTTTCAAGATTATCATCTTGTGTATCCCTTTTTTTTTTTTTTTTTCAGTAAAAGAAAACATAACAATCATTTTCCCCAACGCTTCCATCTCTCCTAGCCTTTCATTTTCAAAATACAATTGCTTTGTTATGCCTAGAGGGCAGCTTTTGCATATTAGCGTGTTTTATTTCTCAAAGAATTGAAGATTGCATGTGGGAGAGAATTGTGTTTCATGTACTAAGGGGGATAAATAAGAGGAAGCCTTATAGTGCTTATAAATGCTCATTTTTGGGGTTGGTGCATATATCACAAATATTTCCATATGGAAGCATACATTACACCTTTTACCTAGATATTGTTGAAATATAAAACTTGTTTCAAAACTGGATAAAATTTAATGAAAATAAAAACAAAATGGCAAATACCCTAAACTTAGGTCTGGAACGTTTCCTTCCTTAAAAAATCCTTTTCCAATATATCATTTCATCTCATGTATTATCTGTGTCCACCGCCTGTGGTGCCTCAGTAGTAAAAACGGGCGTTAAACACTACTAAAAATCATTTTATTGAGACTACCATCTGCTTTTAAATTCACCATTCCTATTGATTGCGTGAAAGGGCACATTTTTCAAAAGTGTTCGCAAATATATTGAGAGAATCTTCATGGAGAATTATTTACCTTTCGAATTTCTTTTGACTAAAACAGAAAAGATAATAAACTAAAATACTTGCCAGTAATCATTCGCATTCACTTGTCCACAGTCAAACACATTGAACAAGACATAGGCAAAAAATAGTTAAAATATTAACGGTAATTTTATAACATTTACATTCGTTTGATGTATAAAATGACTGAGTTAGTAACCAAGGGAACAATTCATTTTTAAAAATATTTCACCGTAATGTCCTGACACTTATAGGTATTTTATTTTGAAATTCCACCCTCACTCTATCTGATCTTAAATCAGTGAGTGTATATAGTAAATAAATAAATTAATTTAATACTGGATGAAATAACTAAAGGTTTACATTGTTCCTCAGATCTTTTCTTTAGCATCATTCTTATTACTCTTTTCCCACATAAAAGTACACCTTGAATGTATTTCATAATTAACAAGACTCTGAAATAAATATTTCTTAACCCTTCCAGTGCAATACACGTTTTAAGTTTTCTAAAAATAAAAGTTACCCTAAACAACTTACTATAAATTTTATAAATATGGTGATTCCAGTAGAGTTTTGAATCAAGTTCAAAGCCTTTTAAATTCACAGTTAGTGTTTAATTTATTTCATTTTTAATCCAAATTTCACGATCTGAGTTAATTTGATTCAATAAAAAATAATTTATTAAAAACCACCTTTTTGCCAAACTAAATTTGTCAGAAATTAGTAAGTTCAAGCGGTCAAAATTTTTATTCTTAACTTATATTGTGTCATCAGTATATAAAACTGGTTAATCATGTAAATTATAAATAAGATCATTAAAGAAAGGGACCAGATATCAGGCCTTGTGGCACTCCATGTGTTATATCAACAAGACATGAATTATTGTTGCTCAGCGATACATATTGTTGTCTTTCTGATTAATGTGGATGTGGCAGTTTAAACCGCTTTCACCTATACCATAATATTTCAATTTATGAACGGTTAAATCAGGTATTGCACAGTAAACTGCTTTTGTGAGGTCACAGCGAATAAATTATGTATAAATTCTTTCTTCAAAAACATTCACTGCCTTCCAAAAGTAAAACAGTAGCTTTTTTTTTTTTTTTTTTTTTTTTACCTAAAATCATATCATGTTGGGGACAATATATCACTTATTCTACTCAAAACATAATATCCGTTGTTTATACAACATGTATTCAAATAACTTTGATATTGTAGGAACTAAAAGGTACTGGGCGTAAGTTTTTCAGTTTTAAACTAAGCTCTGTCATTGGCTAAATTCAGTTTGGTTGGCCGAATTTACTGCGGATTTAAAAACCTTTCCTGTGATACGTGGCTTTGAACCTGAACTGTCACTGCAGCTGTTACGAGTCGTTTGCCTCCTAGATGGTTTTAAACTCCTCTGCTTGCGTAAGTTAATGGAAACGGTAGATTTCTCCTAGGAAAACATCTCTTTTGAAAGGATAGAATACAAAAGCTGGAGCCTCGCCTCTACACAAGACCTGACCTTTACAAGGCTGCTATAGTTCGAAGTGTTTTCGCTCTATGGTGGAATGAATGAATGAATAGTGTTTAACGCCCGTTTTTGCTACAGAGGCACCACAGGCGATGGACACTGATGATACATGAGATGAAATGATATATTGAGAAAGGATTTTTAAGGAAGGAATCGTTCCAGGCCTAAGTTTAGGGTACCTCCCCAGCATTTGCCATTTATGAGGACTGAGGAAAACCTGGAGAAAACTTCAGTCAGGAAGGACGGTCCTGGCGGTATTAGAACCCAGACCTCCCGCTCAGGAGTCCGAGACTGAACGACCTCGGCGGTGCTCTATGGTGGACAAAGCACAAAGTTTCCCTTCTAAAATTTCCAGCTATACAACACATGAACAAGAATATAAACTGCTAAATATACATTACTCATGATTATTACATATATCAATTAGGGATATACACACATCAGTTATAACAATAGTTACTGCTTCAACAGCTATAAAAACCACAAACTTATAAAAAGGGGTATACTAACCTAAAGGACCCAGGCGGTAGTTTAACGTCACGAGGACGACATCATGGTCCATAAAGAAGTCTGGTGCGTAGAGAATCCTACTGCCTGAACCGAAATAGAAGGCGCCACCGTGAAAGAATACCATTACTGGCATCAGTTCTTCATGCGCTGAAGTTATCTGAAACGTGTGTTAATGAAAGCAGCATTTTACTTCGAACGTTTCTCTTAAATATACAGTGCAAGTAAATAAGTTTTTCTATCTTACACGCTGAAGCTGCTGAAAAGCTTTGGCTAGAATTTCATCAACATATCAGAGGTTGTCATAATTTTATTAGCTGCTAAAGGAGCGTTTATCAGAATGTTACAGAAATCGATGTAGAAGTTCATCTAGTAAATTAATATGCCAAAACTGCTTTAAATAGAATACCCTATAACTGCTGTTTCTCTATTTTTTCATGATGGGCAAAATTCCTTATGGGTCAATGAAGAAACTCAGGAGGAATGTGTTTTATGATTGTCTATACATTTTGAAGGTTCTTTCCCCACTTTTTCCCCCTTTTCTTTTTTGTGTTCGCTATCACTTTGATGCTGTATTTTTGTGGAGCATCAACTCTTTTCACTCTCTGTTTAAGTACGAATGTTTTCTTTAAAGTATTATTTGAGTTACAGACCGCTAGAGCGAATGTACATACTGACAAAATCAGTCGTCAAGACCTGTGATGCATGTGCACGTAGCAGCTTGTAGGTGAATGTGCGTTTGTATGTTACTTGGCTCTTTCGTTGCGTGCAAACCGTGTACTAGTTGTTCTTCGTGAGTTATGCCACTATGTAAACAGAGTTTTGAAAAACGGGGTTTCACGTACACGTGTGACAACGAATTTTTCATAGAAGGGGAATGGCGATTCCCAAGAAAAATTTCTGGCAATCATGTTCCAGATAGAGAAACTTTGCACGTCGGTCCTGGACGTGTAGTGATAACCATATTTGCCTCCTAAACCCAAGATGTCGGGTTCGATTCCGGTCAGGACCGATGAATTTTTTCGGGTGTAAAAGTCCTAAGTATGGCTGCCTTCGGGAGGGAAGTAAAGCCGTACGGCACGACAAAGAACCTCAAGTCTGAAAGAAGAGGCCTCTGAGCAAAATTTATCGACCGTTTCACGCCCTGAATTGAGTGGGACGCTGATGACCTGAGATATTGAAGAGCGTCCGTAAATAAAACAAATAAAAAAAACTGTTCGGCAACTTGTTAAAAAATTACGAAAGACAGAATCTCCCAACGACAAGAAGCGCGTTCTTACGGAAGAAAAATTAGATATATTTCTCATGCAGATACTGGCAATGTACTGCCGCTGAGGAATATCATTTTAAACATCTATTGTAACATAGATTATTGATTGTTATTATAGTTTTAAAAGCATTTCATGCTTTCAATAAATACTAAATAAAAATACTAACTTTACACGCTGCTACTCTGTTTCCCTTTTTCCGGTTGAGGCGCCGTGCTCGGGCGACCCGTAAATCAAATAACCTCACTTTAGTATTAAGTTTGTCACTATGCGATGTAACTGAGAAGTAATAAAAGGGCAAATAGATTTTTTAATTCATAAAGAGACTAATTATTATGTTGTATTGAATGCTGACATGAACTGTTGTTGCAACACATGCAGGTTAAGCTCGCGAGAAAAGTATATGTAGGCCTTTTGTTTTCATTATTAAGCTGTGTTATTAGCTTTGCCCCTCTGCAGCCCCTGCTTAAGGGATATGTAAATGGCGACCGCAAGGTACCCGAGCCGAGCAAAACATTGTTTACACTTGTGTTTTGCTCCTTACTATTAACCTCCTTATTCCATTCGTTTTCGACCTCTTTTGCTCACCTCTTAGTTTTTAAAACCCCAGCGCTATTCGGGTAGCCCAATGCTAGGGGAGTCTTTCCATTTTCTTTTTATTCTGTCTTTCTCTTTCCATGAAAGAAGGACACTATACAGACCGCTCCACATTGGGCTAATCAAGGATGATTAAGAGAACAAAAGAATTAGTGGAGGAAATGAACGGGTCGACGTGAAACTCGGCGCCTAAAGCCATAATGGGATGGTAAAAGTGCAAGATTATTAGCTTTATTTATAGAAATAATTTCCTTTTCTCTCTTATGTCTAAATCGCTTCACTATAGGGTAAGTCAGAGAACCATTAAGGAATTTTATTTTTGTCACCTCTAACAGCATTTCTTTGGATTACCTACAATTTGTAATGTAGCGCTAGTTAAACATTTACCTTATAAATTAATCCCATGAAATTTGGGCGCCCATTCTGTTGCTATGTCATTATTTTCTGACAACTGCTGTTACAAACAGCTAACCGCGGCTAATTATGGGTTGCAAGCAACCAGTAGATCTATTCAACACTAGTGACAAGGTCGGGTGCTTTCGGGCTATGATTATCATCTTAGTAATAACTGTATTTTCTTGTCTAAATTTTTGTTTGGTTTTTCTTAATCCTCCGCGCTCATAAATGCTTGCCAATTTTGAAATGCAATCCTTTTATAGTTGCTTGTATTATTTCTGTGATAAGTATATGACAATTCTGCACTATGGTTATAGTGTTATATCCCTTTTTTTAGCTACATTTACCTCATTAAATATTTTATTTTCTTTGCACAGCACCAGTATTGTAAACCTATATCTTTTCTTTTACTCTAGCAGTTTGCCACATTATGAGATTCGCACCTCCTTCACTAGTTTTGAGGCTCGGAAATCAACCTTCATTTGTTTTTTACGCGGCGAGTGAGAAAAAGCTACTGCTTGTTCTGTAAAGTTACAATTGCAGTAAACACATCACTTGCTAACTGTTCCGTTCATTTTCATACAAAGAACACCATACAATTGTTGTTATTTTGTTGAATGACAACGGTCCGCACACTGCAGGCAGATTGTATTGCATATTTTATTGGGAACTGATGTTGCTGTGCGCGACAGTACTTTGTGAAACACATAAAGCCATCAACAGAAAAGGAAGTATGTTAACTCATTGTTTATGGCCATGTAATATTGGTTTTTAAATGGCAGTCCACAGACTTAATTAATCTTTTATCAATAAAAAGTAAAGCCTTATTTTAGAGGTCTGTAATTAATTCTTAAACCACGAATATTTGAAATACGATTCTTAACATAGCAATATGATCGTCACCGATACTTTAACAACCTGAAGTTGTGTGTATTGGGATTAGAATATAAACAAGTAACTGTAGAAAGAAAATATGTAGAGGAGATATGTTACATTAATATTATTGTATGTTATTTTTATGTCTCATTTTGTAGTGGATTGATAAAGTTTGTATTTTTAAATGCAATATGCTATGTTAGGTTAAATTTAGCTCTCTTGATTTACTTCACCGGCTAAAACATAACGGAATTTTATTTTTGAATCTATACTACCAATGGAGAACAGTACTTGGAGAAAAACTTTACCTTTCGTTATTATAATCAGTTAAATATTTGCGTCAATCTGTATGTGTTTTGCCTTTTGCAAGTATCATAAAATTGAATGATACTATCTTCATTATTCTTTATATACTTTAAATTTAAGCTATAGGTACATTAATACAAAATAAAACAAATAAGCATTCAGAACTATACTTCGCTACTTAAGAGTACTTAAGATTATTAACAAATCATTACTAAATTTCACATAAATATATACATTTGCAAAGTTTCCTGTTCTTAAGATTTATCCGAACACCATTTCAACAGATCATAGATATGAATTATTTATTCTTATTGTTTCATTTTTTACTTCTAACACTAATTTTTTATTACCTTGAATTTTATACCGTTGTTTTCATTTTTCATTTGCTCATATGTTCCTTCAAGACCCCGAACAAGCCTTAAGCCAAAACTTTGTAAATCGACGATGACCTTTCATTTTTATTGAAATAGATATGGGATTTTCTATATTTCCAACACTAATTTTGTAAAAATTGTCAAGTTTTGCTCACTATCATAAGACATTTCATCTTTATAGCGTTGCTCACTGGATGGTATTAAATATACAATAGTTAAATAAATAAATTCATAAATAATTCAACAAGAAAACACTAATGCTAGATGTAATGATGATATCATCTCTGCGGGGCAAGGGCGTCTTACTAAAGTAAGAACATCTTAAATATTTGGGGGAAAAAAAAAAAAAAAAAAACATTAGCTGGTAGTAGCTTTCAAATTATAAAAGTACAAGAACATCTAATGTAATTCTCTGTATTTAAGAGAAAAACTCGAAAATTTAAAAAGTCCAGCTGCTTGGAGGGATGCTAAATTATCATAAACGTTATTTGCTTATAGAACTGAAGATCGTGCTGCTCCTATCTACCGTATGCGCGTTATTCCTTCCCGCTGTTGCACGTAGTACATGCGCAATAAACGTTTTACAAGCTGTTACATTTATTTATTTATTTGAATGCTAAGAAAATACAAACTATAAGGGACCTCCACCTATCTGACCCAGGCCAGTTTTGATGTACTTCTCACAATTACAATTTTTACAATAATTTATGATATATCAATGCCTTATTCTAAATTCCAAATAAACGGAATACCAATTATTCACTTGTGTTGCATCAGACCCCAGTCCCCGGTTCATCAGCACAAAGTACCGGAATCCGGCTATGACCCGACCCCAGGTACCAAAATGATACCATTATTTTATCGACTATATACTATTATTTGTGTGAATTTTCTTCTTCTCTCTTTACTGTCCATTTCCACTTCTGTTTAACTTTAAAAAAACACTCCTGCACTCTTTATGAGTGTTCTCTTTGTTGTTCTATTATCCCTTTTTAAATTTTGCCTTGATGAGTTCATTTCTCCAGTTTTCAGTTTCCTTACAATCAAACACTATACGTTCTAAGTCTTCTTTCCCTGCTCATAATGGACATTCCCCTTGTGTAAAACCTCCTCTTTCACCTTTCAACTTCCACATGCCTACTCTCGGCTATACTATACCCTCTCTTTCCTCCTTATTTGTTTTATCTATGTAAATTTCCCTTTCCCATGCCCATTTCATCTTAACAAACATTCCAGTGATGCCTTCCCAGTTAAATTACTAAATAGTTTTGGTATCTCTTTCCCCCCATATATATATATATATATATATATATATATATATATACCGTATTCCATTGCTCTCTAAAATCTTTTTAAAGTACTTAACCACCCCTTAGTTAAAAACGGTTCTTGATTTATCAAACATTGTTTTACTAGATTATCTTTATTTAGGTTTAGAATCACATGCCAGTATTTTAAAACGCTCTCCATTATTATACCTTTTCTTGTAGCTCTTTCCATGTCTATTTGGGCAATTTCTTTTACAGCCGCAATTGGTAGGCCGTGCAAAACAAACGGTGTGGTTTATGTACAATTTCCCAAGAATTTTCCATTCCTCTGATTTCGATACCATAGAGCATTCGTGCTTTGACCGTTGTATTCTTTCCATCCATTTGACTTCCAATTGTGATATTTTAAAAAGACGCCTTTTTTATAATTGACATAGCTGCTTTCCTTTTTGTTAATACCAATCTTTTTTGCTTTTCCCATTCCCCCCCCCCCCATCCATTTATACCTAAATAAGTGCGATCATGTACTACCTTAAATCCTTGTTTCCCTTCTTGCAATTTTCATATTTACTCAATTTCCCTTCTTTCTTGCATATTAGAATTTGTGTTTTATCTTGGTTCACCTTAAGGCCCATTCTAGCAATATATATATTTCTTGCAAGGCTGTTTTTAGGCCAGTTACTGCAGTTACATTCCTAACATACAAGAAAACATCGTTTCGGTAACATTCGATAGCAACCATTAGGAGCGTACAGCATACTCACTAAACGGAAGCAAATACGGTTGTTTCGTAAAACGAATGAAACATCGGATGTTTACGAAAACAACCGAATGAATCGGTGGTTTGCGACTATCGAATAATTCGAATAGTATTCATGCGGATTACCCGTCACTAGTATAGCTCTGGTAGGTAAAAATGGAAATGTGTAAGCAATCATGCCGGTGAGAAATTATGCTCTGTAATAATATCAAAGTCTAAGAACCGGTGCGTGGGATCAGGGACTCCAAACTGTTCACATGGTGCGGCAATAATGTCTCATCCCACTCTCCTGTTATGTTGCGTATTTCAACCATTTCTTATCTGCCAAGCGATCGCGTTACCTAGGCTCGCTCTTGACGGCATGATAATGGCAGCATTTGCTAACTCTCGAGTCCGTGTCGGCAAAATGACATGCAAACATTTATGAACTGAAGTTAAATTTTATATATCGGACAATACTAAATGTCATTAAAAGAATGGAGACTATTATTGTTGTTGTTGTTGTTTTCCCTTTCTCGTCGGTCCTGGTGGTCTAGTGCTAATCATACTCGCCTCCTAAACCCAAGATTGCGGGTTCAATACCGGCCAGGGTCGATGGCTTTTTTTCTGGCGTAAAAATCCTAAGTATGACTTCCTTCGGAAGGGAAGTAAAGCCGTGGGTCACCTCTCGTACATTTACGGCACGAAAAAGAACCTCAAGCCTGAAAGAAGAAGCTCCTGAGCAAAATTTACCGGCCGTTTCACGTCCTGAATTGAATGGGACGCTGATGACCTGAGATGTTAAAGAGAATCTGTAAAAAAAAAAAAAAAAAAAAAACAAATAAAAAAAAAAGCTCTCTCTCCTTTTTCATGTGTAATACCACAATCCAATTAAACTTTCTCGTTTAAACGTGACGTTTTCGATTTATTTTCTTATCCAATGTAAATGCGTAGTTCACTTTTTTAAGTTACAACAGATAAAACTTCTTTGGTCTGCACAAAATTTCTGAACCAATATTCAAGCAACGCGCAATTCGAACAGGAATGAAACAACGCAACAATGGCAATTTTATTGTTGGCTAACTGACTGCAGTGCACTGACGCTGCTTGCTAGTTCTTTAAATGACAATTATTGACGCTATTTTTATTAAATTTCTTCGTGTTTACACTTACAACTGGTACCTTGTAATAACCATACTACACGGTCGGAATTGGGCCAGAATTACCACGACTGCCGCCTTCTACAACCTCCATCTCCTCTGTCAGTTATTTTAAATGTCACACAAGATACACCATTATAAGCGGAGGACAATCCAGTCCTGCTACCAGTTCTTATACCACTTATACCTCCCAGCTATGTAGACTGGCGTATAACCTAATGGACGTCATATAGAGTTTCCAAGCGGACAAGACGATCCGCGCCCAGGACTGACCCATCGCGTCATTACTTCTAATGTTGTTGCATGGGATAGGCTTATTTGGGAAAACTGAACGGATCACAACGGAGGAAGTTACTATTTTGGAAGGGACTAGTTTCATACATGTCATTATCAAAGACCACCTCTCAAAAGTATTGTCTAATACAAATGTACTAATCTTCAACTTGTAGTTTTTAGCAGAATAATGTTCCACAAAGGTTCCTTCTTAGCCTCAAACTTACAAGTGTACAAGTGACTTTTCGTTGTTTTGCTCCACAGAAATATTAGTATTTGCCACACTCTCGTAATTTGTATACATTTCTGTACAAGTGTAGGAATTGTAACAGGGCCTCCATTCCACCCCCACTGAAATATAATTATAATGTATATTTATGTAAGCCCAATCATCATATTTCGGCATTGCATTGTAATTAGTAATATAAATATATTTGTGTCATCAGCTTTAACTTCAATGTAAGAATTGTACAGAAGAGAAAGATCCTTGGTGTTTTGTTACGGAAGCCTGGAAAGTCAATAAAAGGGTCATAAATCCTCTATTCAGAGGAAGTAACCCGAGGGTGGCGTATGACGCCCCCTTTCTTTTTTAAAAGACCTGCCATTACAGGGTTAATAAACCTGAAGGACTTTTAAACTCGTTAAGGTCTCAGAAATCGACGGGCGTTGTACTGTTAGCCCTTTAAAATAGTCAATGCCTACTAAATGGCTTAAACTTTCAAAAATAGTGAATAGCACATGAGGCAAGGGAACTTGAACCAGCCAATGGAAAATGTATGTTTGAACTTTTAAAGACAGGCGCGAAGATTCCCCCTCCCTTTGTGACCACATGGCAATCGTTAAGTCAACGCTTACTTGATTGAATTTAATATATAAGGAGGCAGTTGTTTGGCTGGGACATACAGTTCTATATTCTACGCGCTGCGAGACGCAATTCCTAATTCAGTTCGAAGCAGTTCCCAGAGACTGTCGTATAAGTTCGACATTGCTGAGCACACAATTATAAGATCTACACGCGGCAAGATACATGCAGTTCGCAGTATTCATTATAAGTTCGACTTTCAGTTTCACGCGACGCGGCACTCATCTGTATGTTTCATATGGCAACTAAGTTTGTATCTGTTTAGCTAAATCTGTCGTACGTAAAACATCAGAGAACGCACTGAATTCATCACCAGTCCTGTTGAGTCCCGATCAACAAAACAGAATTCACACTGAGAAATTGTTGTCATTGATGCGTGATCAACAACACCGAAGCGACCAATAATCAATCTACTAAACAGTTTCATAATTTGGCGCCAACGTGGACCACAAACAAACAGTCCAATAATCAACCTTTAATTGCTCGTGCCATATTAAACCGCTTATAATTTGGCGCGCACGTGGGGCTAACAATAACAACAACATCCACCTCAAAACCGCTTCAGAATATTGACAGCTTAAAATACTAGTGCAATTTTAAAATATATTTTTAATAATTTAGGGAATAATTTGATCTAAATATGCGAAGTAGTAAATAGTAGAATTAGTAAAACGCTGGAATAAGGGTATATATTTGAAACGAAATTATGTTGAGAAATAAAAAACTTTTTTCCCCTCTAAAAGTTATGTTTTCTTTATTTTTTCACGAACTTATCGAACAAATGTACTTTTTAAGTGAATCGGCAAATTAATAATAAATATGTACGTACTTTCTTGCAATGTGTTTGATTCTTGCATTTAGCTGCAATGAAAGCATAATTGTTCAAACATAACCTGAGCCTTCAAGTTGCTTAGCTACTGGGTGATGGCCAATGGAAGGCGTACCTTTGGTGTATAAACGTTGAGGTAGAGACAGTCATCGGATCCCATGCCGAAGCGCCCAATTTGTGTGCCCAGCCACAGTTGAGTATATACCTGCTTCTGCATGCACATTGGACCCTCTCTGGTCGCATCTCGAGTACCTCTCCATGGTTCCGGGGGCAAAGGATCCTGCAACAACACAAACATCCCATCACTGTCTTCTTTAGTTGCAAGATATTTATGATATGATATCGGTCATCTTCTAACCATCACATATTGAAAGGGCTCTAATTAAAAATTTACAAATTAAAGAAATGGAGAATGTTATCTGCAACTGCGTCCTATTTCACAAAATGATGGTCTAAAATGTACTAGTACATGTACTTGTAACTTTCTGTTTCACGAAAGAAATACAACACTTGTAGGATACTAGTTAAAGTTACAAGTGATGTCACATAAGAGCTAGATGGAAGAAAATATTTGCCACACATCGCCATACCTTAAATTAGGTTATGTACACTCCTTAGTAATAAATTCGTATTTTTGAGTACAGGGAGGATTATTGACATTCCTGCTAAGCATTTGCCAATGTTCACTTAGAGACGACGGTCTCATGCGGCAACAGTTAGGAGAATCAGTTACAGTTGTCGAGAAATGACAGTAGAGTTGGATTTTCCGATTGCTCTCTGTCATTTATTTTATTAGTACATTACATCATTTATATTTATATTTTGTTTACATTGCTTGACAGTCACGTTATCATTATAAGCAACAATTGGGAAAACTGTGTCAAAAGAGATCATTTTTTTTAAAAGGAATGAATGAAAAGAAAATATTTTCGTAGCCTGTAGAAGAACCTTAAAAACACATAAACTAAGATGCTGTACTGAAAATGTGCATTTGAAACAGGAAACATTCATAAGCCGTGCTTTAATTGCACTTAACCTAACTTTTTTACTGTACAAATAATTATTCTTTCTTTATACGTATTCCTGATCTCATCATTGTCGTCATATTCGCTAATACTTCGCATATTAAGTCAACGAACAACGAAAAATCCCTTGTATACTTGTAAGAATGGAGTTGTAAAGTGCAAGTGTAACAAAAACCTTTATGGGATAGAATTTTACTAATAATCACAAGCTATCAGTAATGTATTAGACCATGTTTTTGTGGAACAGGGTCCTGCTGGTAATCGCCAACTCGAGCAATATCTCTAAAAACGATGCACCTTAATTTCATTTTCCTTTTAATGTATCTTTGTTTACGATCTTCCATCTTAAAGGTTTTGTCCTGAATGTTGTAGTTTATTTGAAGCATTGACAGCTATAAGCATGTGCTTTGCGTAACAATTTCTTTTTTTGCAGTTGTTGTAACCAACGAAATTGAAACAATATGGTGTACTATGTTTCTCTTTCACCCCACTTCAACATTTTAAAAAATAGTTCATAAATGCGCCTGGGAAATTCAGCTGGGATATTCTTAGTGACGAGCAGTAATGAAAACATCAACCATTGTTTAATATAATTTTAAAAGGAAATTGCTCGAAGTCATTAGCGTGCATACCTATTGGAAATGTTATACCCTAACATGGAAGTTTAAAACTAAGGCAACGAGAATGATCCATTGTCAAAAAGACCAGCCACAGTGGATAACGAGGCCCACCATAGCGACCATTGAGGCGAACAACCGCCAGATTCGTGAGGACGTGGCATAGCAATTCAACCTCAAGACTTCATTTCCATCGGATAGGTAAAATATATAAACTCCCTCGCTAGGTTCCATATCAGTTACATTGCTCAGAAGGCGGCACAAGCTGACCCTGTTTCGCATTGTCACGTCAGAAGAACAATTCATTGATAGGCTGCTGACATGCGATGAGAAGTACACGCGCCATCACAACTGTTTAGCGGCCCATGAATCTATCCCCAAACAACCGAAATTACCACTACACCGAAAGAAGGTTATGCTCTGTGTTAGGTGGATTATGTATCGAGAACTGCTGCCAGCCGGCGATATTGTGTCCCCTAACCAACATGAACGCACTAAAAGTTGACAACTAAGGAGCCTGCACTTATTTTATTCTTTTGCAAGAAATGCAAAATCACATATAACTATGGTGACTCGTGAAACTATATTCTCCAGAAATTAGATTATGGTCCTTTCTTTTCTATGTATAATCGCCTCGACGACACGGACTTTGGTGGCCGAAGTTGTAAAGGCGCGAAATTGTGAGTGGGATGTCTAGGGTTGGATTCCCACCAGGACCTCCTCCCTGACTGGGGTTTTTGCAGGTTTTCCTCAGCCCTCATAAATGGTAAATGCAGAAGTACCCTAAATTATGGCCTGGAACGCTTCCTTACTTAATGAACGCCTTTCCCAATTTATCATTTCAATTGATTTATTCATCAGTCCACCGCCTGTGATGTCACCGTAGTAAAAACGAGCATTAAACACTATTAAAAACTCCAAGGACAGTAGTTCCGAACAGCACTGAATGCCTTTTTTGTTTCCTGCCCTAAGGAGTTCTATCACATTAAAATTTATGTCCTTCAATTATATTGACAAAAAGTTTTTGATATGCTGGTGACTGTACTTAATACTAAACATACTTTTTTGTTTAGAATGTTGTCGCATGCATCATACACCACTGACATTCCTAAGAATGCAACCTTGAAGAGGGTAGAAGACACCCATCACCTCAATATTTTTGTGCATGTCTTCTATCCAATTTCCCTCAAAATCAGAGCATATTCTCAATTAACCCGTAACCTCTCCACACTTGGTACTGTAAATAAACTCTTAATGGAAAGGAGTCGACGTTGTGTTTCAACACTTAAGCGATCAACCTATTCTCGCATCCTTCGGCTTACCGCTCGGCCATTTAAATGCCCTTTGGCTACAGCTCGGCCTCCGCTTGCGAAGCATCTAGCAGACGACTCCGCCGGCACTGGGACACAATAATATGATGCTTTGAAATGTCTGGTCAGAAACCGACGGGAACTTTTCAGATCTACAAGTGAGTTTAATTCCATGTATCAACATGACTGGTCCACACACACTATGCAACTATTATTAGGTTCTACATAAAGAAAAGTCATCGGCTAATTGAAATGTCACTAAAGTCACCAAACCTTATTCCGATGGAAAGAAAAAAAAAACTGTGTTAACATAACAAAACTGGATTCACACAAACAGAAAATGATGAGCACTAATCATCTTAAACTTTTACAGTTACAACAGTTGCTCAAAATGCCCACCATCGACGTCAATACACTTCTGAGTACGTTGAACTACTGATTGAGCAAGGTTTGCGAAAGTGTCCTCAGCGATTGCAGTACATGCCGTTTCAATTTCTTCCCGAAATGCTGTCAGGTAGCTGGTTTTCTACGGTATACAACATCCTTAAGAGTTCCCCATAGGTGGAAGTCCAACGGAGTTATATCCGGAGAACGCGGTGAAAACCTCTTCCTTCTATTGCCTTTGAACTTAACATTCTCGGTTTTCCAATACCACTTCAAAATTGTTTTGCGCTGTATAAACGATAATCTTGGCTCCACTTTGTTGTAGCAACGCTGTAATGTTATTCACATCTGTTTACAGAACATCATACGGTAATCTTGGCTTCATTTGTTCATTGTTGATTTACCTGTCACGTAGCAACGCTAGCATAACGTAATGTCAGTCACATCTGTTTACAGAACATCGTACGATAATCTTGGCTTCATTTGTTCATTGTTGACTTACCTGTCACGTAGCAACGCTATCATAATGTATGTGAGTCACATCTGTTTACAGAACATCGTACTACACGTTACTGTTGTTTTTCGGTTCAACTTTGAAATATATTAAATAGATATATACTGTGAAAGTGGGTATACATTTTTTGGCATCCTCCCTATAATGCAGTTGAAGAGTGTAAAGTTTATTTATTTATTTGGAGAAGTTAATTGAGATGAAGATTTGGGAAAATTAAAGACATAAATCATATAGAACAAAAAGATATAATTTATATAACTTAAACTACATAAAATAGTAATTTATATCATATTTAAACAATAAAGAACACTGGATGACCTTAAAACATAATCGATCACACGCTGTTAATTTAGACTGTAGGGAGGTTGATATATTCACAACAGCATTTTGTGTGCGGCCGTGTATTATGGTGGTGCAGCATTCAGTTTGTTGCACGGATATGTAGTTTTTTGCGTACCTGCACACACAGTATACAGCAGAGTATGTTGGTAAACCAGTCCTTCAATATCGAAACATATAGTAATTTTCCAAGCATATGTAAGTACTTTTGCTTTTTAGGTGTTGGTAATTATGGAAATTTCCACACAGAGCTTTGCTGTTTGCTTTCAGGATCGAAATGATGTAGCGAAGTTTATCTTTGAAAGTAATTCCACATTTTCCTGTAACATCAACGCAGACTTGCATGTGAGTATCCTTTAGTTAGGGAATGAGCAGGCTTGCAACCCACCAGGCACAAGCACCTCTCATGTGCAACTTTTCAGTTACCAACGTATGGGTGGCACCCAGTGAATTGTTTAGGATTTCTGAGTGTTATTGATGTTATTCTCTAACAATGGCAGCAGAGGTATTAATGTTTTCTTCCGTTAGAACAGCACAAACTGAAGCATCGAGTCCACCTTCCTTTGAAATTGATTGCCTTCCCTTTTTAATCATTTTTAAAACATCTGCCAGCTGTGCAATAGGGAAGAACAAATCTACGCAGGCATTCTGTAACATTGCATAGGCTTCAGATGAAGGTACGTTGAGACGAAAGCAGAATTTGAAAGCAACATATCGTTCATCGAGTGTAGGCGGAACTGAATGTGTCTCTACTTGCACAATTCTTACGGGCGGAAGCTGGAAGTGACAATAAGGAAATTAATACCATGTGTACATCACACATTAAACTAACGAAATATTGTAAAGTTACATTTTAGCACGAAAAATAATGCCCGCAAATAAATTATGATTTTTTTTTTTATTAAACAGCCCTTGTATTTTACTATAGTTTTAAATAAAACCTCATTTGTATACATGAAAATCATAGCCTTACACTTATTATTAAAATGTTTGAGGATTTCTGTGTTTTGTCTACAGATATTGAAGCAACAAGTTGATAAAGCGAAAGTGAGCTTCAACATGCTGTTTTCTTTGCGCAGAAACAACCCTATGTATGGTACGTTGCATAAGAAAGTTAAACAGCTAATACTTTACATGTGCGTTTTACCGTTTCTTGTTAGCATATTACTCAAGATAAATACTCAAAATAAGATGCAGTGATGTCTGCTTGTGAAAGTTAAGCAGCTCTAATATTTCAACTTACTTTCTCTGAACCGCTCTCTGAATGTTCTTGGTAAGCTTTTAAAAGTCGGAAGCTCCGGTGATAAATAGCCCCTGGCTTGCTTACGTAAGTCAATGAATATCTAGTCGGTCCTGGTCGTGCAGTGGTAACCATACTTGCCTTCTGAACCCCAGTTCGCGGATTCAAACCCGGCCAGGATCGATGGGTTTTTTCGGGCGTAAAAATCACAAGTATGGCTTCCTTTGGAAGGAAAGTAAAGCCGTGGGCCGTTTCACGCCCTAAGTTGAATGGGACGCTGATGATTTGTGATGTTAAAAGAGCATCCATAAATAAATCAAACAAAAAAAAAAAAAAAAAAATGAAAGAAAAAAAGAAAGAAAGAAAAAAGAAAAAAAGAAAAAAAAAGAACATCTGATACCCCGGATACTATATTAGCTGTACTGCAACCGCTGCTGGCATAAGTATATTTTATCGCATTTCCCTGGTGTTCATAAACCATTTTCTTGCTCTATTTAAGTGGTGTTTGCGGAGTTTCGTTGCCAAAAAAGCATATATTAATGCCACTAGAGCGATTTTTAAATTTTGGGTTTCACGTAAACCCACTCTCCTAATAGTCCGATTTCATTGATTTTCGAAAACTGTTTTTCCTATTTTATTTCAATGGCATATACCGAGAATCCTTATAAAAAAAAAAAAAAAAAAAAAAAAACGCAAAATTGCGGCGCTAGAGCGATCTTAAATTTTTGCTTTAATCCCCACTCGTTTTTCAGGTATATCGCCACCTCTAGTTGTCCGATTATCATTATTTTCGAAAAATGCTTTTATCAAATTAATTTAAAGAAATCTACAGAGTTTTGTTGAGAAAAAAACAAAATTGCTGCTGCTAGAGCGATTTTTCAGTTGTTTTAAAAATGTTTGCGTTAGGTTAACCCCCATCCCTAATGGTTCAACTTTTCTGATTAACGAGCTCGACGATATATATATCGAACTACTTGAGTTCTTCTATGGCAGGAAGACAAGTGAAAATATAGCTATTACAAGTGTGATTTTCTCTTAATGTTTTATTCTTTTCTGCTTTTATAATTATTGTTAATTTAGTTACATTGTTAATAGTGTTACATTATTTTTCTTATATATATATATATATATATATATATATATATATATATATTCATAAAAACATTCAGAGTGCAATATAAAAAAGTTCACATAATATTTCACACTAAAACTGAACACTAAAACCACACGGATATTTCGAGCTTGGCTCTTGGTAACGTGATGAGATTGAACTAAGCTCATTTTTTTATGTGAACTTTTTTATATTGCACTCTGAGTGGTTTTTTTTTTATCTCATCACGTGACCAAGAGCCAAGCTCGAAATATCCGCGTGGTTTTAGTGTTCAATTTTACGGTTTTTAGTGTGAAATTTTATGTGAACTTTTTTATATTGCACTCTGAATTTTTTTTTATGAATTTTTATGCTTTTTAGAAGTTTTTATTGCTCCATTAATAGTATATATATGTATATATATGTATATATATATATATATATATAGAGAGAGAGAGAGAGAGAGAGAGAGAGAGATTTTTCATTGTAGATACCTGATAGGTACGATCGATGTAGATTTGGATAGATTATTAAAAACGCTATCCATGGATGCAAACGCAATAGCTTACATTCCTTAGGAATTCGCTTTAAAAAGTAGATATCTTACGGTTCCGGCTGCAATAGTTTCATTCCTTCGGAATTGGGTAAAAACGTTGTTATAGTTTCTCGCCTAAACATCAAGTAGGAAGTTAGGAGAAAAGGAAGTAATTATAATGCTTAATGATGCATTTCGTCGATTTTAGAAACGATTTAGGATGCAAATTAATTAAAAGCACGGCCATGTTATATTTGTAACTACAATTTTAACAGTGTTCATAAAAGAATGTTCTGAGAAAACTAGTCAAAAGTTATGCAGTAATAACACGGCTCCTTTTAGCATTCTACAAGAGATTCGAGGCTGCACACACTGAATGCGCCTACTGCAATGCCGACCTACTTCGTTTGAATGAAGAGGCAACAGGGAGAGTTGCATAACTTGATGGCAATGGCCAAGTGTGCGCTGTAAATCGTTAATCAGTACTACACGCAGCAAAGCCGTTTGCCTTGCGTTCATTTTAATAAGCAAGGTGAAGGACATTAAAGCTATGAGCAGCGAGATTTCGCACCTACAAACCATTAGCACTAGAAAAAAATAAAACATCATCCAGCATCCTCTGTATATATTTCTATTTTCTTCTCAAGCTCTTTCAATTTCTTTCTTTACGGCTTTCCTCTTTTACCTTTGTGTTTACTCTTGTTCTTTCAAAATCTGCTGTTTTTCCTTTTATTCACATATTCCGTCTTTATTTACTGATTACTGGAGTGATGTATGTGCTTTTTTGACCTCTTTTCTGTTTTCTTTATATCTTTTTTTTTTTCTTTTTTCGTGTATTTCTACTCATTTTCTTACTGTTTTCTTGCTATCTTAAATATCTTTCCCCCCTCAATTTTTTTCTGGTATCTTTCTTCTTGATAAACCTTTTCTTTAATCACATTCCATTCTATTCCACAGCTAAACGAAACGCGCGCTGGGCCGTGGTCACACAGTTCTTTTACCATAATAACAGACAAAAAGTATGAAACGGGCGATATCTCATTGTAGAAACATGGAAGACTGGCAACATTTACTGACACATTGTCCAAACACAGAACATTAGCGAGTGAACCTTGGGGCCAAGTTTACATACTCGAATAGGGACAGGTTAGCATGTTGAGACTTACTTCAGCAGGAAGAAAATTCAAATTTGGGCGAATTTTTATGTAAAGTGTGGCTAATAAGAAGCTGTGTGTGTTTAAACAACGTATTATTGTGATGTACAGACGCATGAAAAAGAGAGATAGTGTGTGTGTATTTTCATATTATATAATTATCTGCGAATTGATAGTTGTATATAAATATTTTTCTATAATATAATCATTTGTGTCTTAATAGTTTTATATAAATATATTGGCATATAGGCATGTTGTCCACTGGTATTAAAATAGCATGTATGGACCCTTGCGATGGATATAATGTAAAAGTTAATGTGCCATATTTAATTTTTATAATAAACACCGTTATCTAATAACACACACTTCCCGCGCCGAAGACTGTATATCGGTTCTGGTGGTGCAGCGGCCTTCTAAACCTAAAGATCGCGGGCTCAAACCCGGCCAGGATCGATGGATTTTTTCGGGCGTAAAAATTCTAAGTATGGCTTCCTTCGGAAGGGAAGTAAAGTCGTGGGTCCCGTGTCCTACATTTACGGCACATATAAGAACCTCAAGCCTGAAAGAAGAGGCCTCTGAGCAAAATTTTTGGGCAGTTTCTCGCCTTGAATTGAATGGGACGCTGATGATCTGAGTTATTGAAAGAGTGTCCGTAAATAAAACAAATCAACCGAAGATTGTACTGGACAGTAAAGTCGCAGTTTGCTGTTAAGAAAGCAAGTATTATTTCCGTCTTTGCCTTACTATAACTCAGTATGTGATGAGGATATGAATATAACTCTAAAGTTTGTCTTATTATGCTTTATTACAACTATAGGCGTGCCAGTGTTACCAATTACAGTGTGTTGGAGGGGGTAAATTTTAATACAGTGCATTGAAATCTATAACACAGGTTAATAATCATTATAAAATAAAACTAATATTGATCAAAGCTATGCGAGTGGAAATGTAACATGAACTTCTTCATGACAGAGCCGGTGATTGGTACTACCTTGATTCCCCAGGACTTAGGTTCATCTGCGGACGCAAGCCAAATATAACTCCATGTATATGTATATATTTGTGTTGTAAAAGTAGAGATATTGAATTGGTTCGTTTTGGAGACTTACTTGAGATCTTTAAACATTGTCCAGTAACAAACCTTCCCTGCTATAGAATGTGACTGGCTTGCAGAAGATATGGTGAAGTGTATAGATATTTAATTATATCATAAAACTTCCTTGGGCAATGTTGCAATTAAAATAGCTTAGGTTAGACGGACACCGCCACGTAACTTAATTTCTTACCTGACTTTTCTGCCATCTTGCTGTGGCCTTTTTCAAAGCCGAGTTGTTTGAATTTAGACAGAATAAAACTATAACATTTGGTAATATTGTTTCAAAACGGTGTGTACCCTACAAGAACATAATTTAAATAGATTAGCTAGAAGTTGTGAAATAGGCTGTACTATTGTAATATTACTCACAATACATTTGTTTTTATGCTATAACAGACTCTGGCTTATTTTTTATTCTGTTCAAATTAAAACAGCTATAAAAACAATCCAGCAATACAACTATAGACTGCCATGGGTGGCCCAGGCATAGACTAGGGAGGTTTTCCGCCAGAACCTTGCTCCCTCACAGAGGTTTTTACACGTTTTCCTCAGTAATAAATGACAAATGTAAACTCCAGCCTGGAACGTTTCCTTCGTTAAAAAATAAAACAGTTTCCCAATTAATAATTTAACCGCAGTGTCCACCTCCTGTAATACCTCAGCAGTAAAAACGGACGTTAACACTATTAAAAAAAAAGCAACGATAGAAAACTAAAAAGATGCAAAAAACTATTTAATTCTTTTTATATCTTAAGTATCGCAGGAAGGTGCGTCATGTATTTTAAAGTGGGAATGAATCGGGGTGAGGGGGTGAAACATAAAATGCAATCAATATTGATTTTAAGCACTTGCTTCTTGAAGCTAAAGTGACATGCCTTTGTTTTAAATATACATTTTAAAATATATAAAAACAATAAAGGCCCTAGAACAGTTCCTTGTGATATACCAATATATTTACCGTACTTATATTGCCGCCACGGGTGGCCGAAGTCGTTAAGGCGCGGATTCGCGAGCGGGAGGACTGGGGTTCGAATCCCACCAGAACCGTCCTCTCTGACTGAGGATTGTTCCAGATTTTCCTCAGTCCTCATAAATGGCAAATGCCGGGGAGGTACCCTAAACTTAGGCCTGTAACTTTTCCTTCCTTGAAAAATCCTTTTCCAATTTATCATTTCATCTCATATATCATCAGTGTTCATCGCCTGTGGTGCCCCAGTAGTGAAAACGGGCGTTAAAACACTATTTAAAATAATTACTGATATCACTAATGATTATTAATTATTTGTTATTTGTGTTAGATAGAACACAGTTCTTAATAATTTTTTTTTTTTTTTTTTTTTTTTTTTTTTTTTGGTTTAAGAGTACACATTATTTACTGTATATAAGTTTTTATACCTAGAGACACACCTAAATATTTTTTAACCTTTATGTAATTTTGTAATGCTCCTAAAAGTTCCGTTCGACAATGCACTATCTTACATTATCGAAAACCAAACTAATTTTTATCCAACAAATTGTGTTCTAAAAATGTTAGTAAGTGGTGATAGAAACAATGTTCAAAAGCTATTTAGAAAATGTCTGTCTCTAGGGTTATGCACAGGCACTAATACCACGAATTTTGGATAGGATGGGAAAAGGCATAGTGTATTAAACACTGTGTCAAAAATTAAGATTGTTAAGATTATTTTGAGCTTCCTGTTGTCACGCATGCCATGAGCTACATTATTATTTACATCTTTTATAACAGAAATAGTTTCATTTTCGGTTATACGGAATATAAACGTAGTTGAACTAAAAAAAATATTACAGGAAATGTCGAACAATCTATTGCATGTTATGAGGTTTCAGAAAGCAATAGTAAATAGTAAAGTAAAAGCAGCAGTATGGGCTTCCCGTGTGTGAATCAGTCAGTCCAGCAACCTTTGTGGGAATGCGTCATGAGTCTGAGATTAACGGCCGGAGAAGTCACACGTGTACGGTAGTTTGCAAAAAGGTTGTGGCTAATAATAATAGGTCAACGTATTCTATCCCACAAGAGCGTTTATTTATGATTCGTATGTGCGTACAAAATCGAAGAAAAATTCCCTGATAATCGAGTTGCAGTTTGTAAATTAGTTAACAAACTTCGGGAAACGAGGAGTTGTCTCTTCGGCGTCTTGCTGAGCAACTAGGGAATTCCTAGGCTCCGTAAGAAACCTATATTCAAATTTATTGATCTCTACCTCAAGTTTTTTCTGATGAAGTTTGGTGCCGCAAACACGGCAATATTAATACGCTACTATTAATACTGAAGCTCCGAAAAACCTAACATACAAGCTTGGGTCCATAAGTACCCGGCCCAACCGTTAAAGACAAAAGCTATATTTCACTTTTCATTATAGCTACCCTTTATTGCAATACATCTCTCACACCTTTGAATTAACATTTCAACCTCCCCCCCACAAAAATAGTCAGAAGTCTTGTCTGCAAAATAGACATAAACAGCATCCATCACTTCTTCGTCACACTTCAATTTCCTTCCTCGAAGATCCTTTTTGAATTTTCAGAAGAGGAAATATTCACTGGGAGCTACATCTGGGCTGTAGGGTGGATGGTTCATTACCTTGAAGCCATATTTCTTCACAGCTTCCTTTGCAACAAGAGCTGTGTGCACAGGCGCGTTGTCGTGAAGAAGGCGCACACCACCACCCAACTTTCCTCGCCTTTTCTCTTTGATAGAAGCACGTAGTCTGTGCAGCAGGCCAGCATAGTACTCCCCATTTACTTTCTGTTCCTCTCCTTGAAGTCAATGAAGAGTATTCCTTCACAGTCCCAAAAGATTGTGGTCATGATGTTCTTGGTTGACTGAATGACCTTGGTATTTAGAGGCGATGCTTCACCAGGTTTACGCCACTCCATTGATTCTCTTTTGGACAAGGAATTACAGTAGAGGACCGTAGTTTCATCTCCTGCAACAATGGATTGCAGAACTTCTCTCTCGTTGCCAGAACAGAGCTCTAGAAATACCTGACAACAGACGACTCATTGCTGCTTTTGGACTGAGGAAAGAAGTTTAGGCATTAACCTTATTCATGTTTAAATGTTCATGAATAATTTGAAGGACTGTTGTTTTAGAAAGGCCTAACCTTTCTGCTATTTGTGTAGCTTTGAGCCGCCGGTCTTCCATAGTTGCACAACAGCGATGTTTTCAGGAGTGAGCGTCTCCAAGGGCCGACCTGCACGCTCTTCGTCTTCAATGCTTTCTCAACCCATCCGAAAAAGTTTGACTCATTCTTTTACGGTAAAATATGAAGGGGATGCTTCCCCATATACACCGCCCAATCGCTGTATAATTTCATTTGGAGTAAGTCCTTCTTTTGTGAAGAACTTAATAACAGCTCGATACTCCATTTTGAACATGTCACAATCTTCAATACATAGCCTTCTTTATGCAACAATATCTGAGCTGAACACAGCAGATCAGATGTTACAGCTGCAATTATTTACTTAACGGATAATGTATAACACCAGATAAGGATTTTGTGAAGGCGATAAGCCTTATCGGCGAGGCTGGAAACTTATGTACCTACCCTCGTACTTTATGACGAACAAACAGGAATATGGTGCGCAGTTATTGACAAAAGAATAATATATCCAATTTTTTTAAAGATACAAGTAATAGTGTTGATAGTTACAATTAATTTTGCAACCATTATTTGCTCAAACTAATTGACAGGAAATGCAGTTTTGCATTCTATCAGCAGGATTCTGCGACGGCTCATAGCCACCTTTCAATGCGAGCAACGAGAGTGTTTGACGATACAACTATCAGTAAGTACATTTGACCGCCCGCTCCCTCGATCTAACACCCTGTGACTATTATATCTGAGGTTCAATGAAAGATAAATTTAGAGGAACTGGGGATGAACTATGCGTACAGAAATGAATTTTATTTCCCCAAGGGAATTAAGAAGAGCAATGGATATTTTTATTAATTAATGTCAGAAATGTTTGAAAAATGAAGGAAAGCAGTTTCAGGATATTGCCGCATGTGAATACGTGTCATGACCCTGAGTCTGCTGGGGCAAGGCAGTCCGGCCGCCGCGTGGGGAAACCCATAATCTACTCACCCTGTGTAATGAGTACAGTTCATGTTTAATTATTTATTCAGGAAAACCCAGAGGCGGCTGCAGAGTAAATGGAGTGAACTGGTAAGACTAGCCGTTTGTTCCTACTCGCCCGAGGGCACCTTCGGAAGGAAGGAATGTGTGGTGACCGAGGCACCCGGCGACCAGAATCCAGAGGCAGTGAGGTACGCATGTAGACGGAGTCCCTCACATGTTTATACAGCACCCAAACGCCAGCGAAACACCCTCTTAAAGGGGTTCAAACCAGGGCAGAAACTTTCTCAAAGTGCAAGCTACCGTCACACCGCACGCAGCATTAGCCTTCTAGCCTGGCACTTTAGACACAACGGAATGAAATGATGAAATAGGAGCGGCAGGAGCAGTATTCTTACGTCAAGATAGAGCGTTAGTTTAACTAAAATATTTAATTCTACATTAGTCGTGTTTAACATATGCAGCCTTCAAAGTATTGATAAGTGCACGTTTATTATGTAGCGAGTTACGGAGCATGCATATGATTATTTACGGCAGTATCGGGCCAGATGATTCGTAACCGGATTGAACACATGTAAAGCTGTAGAGCTATTGTGCCAGGCCAACTTGGCACATTGCGTGCATGCGTAGAAGAATTTCTAAAATTATCTCCTCGGTAGAAGGGCAGGCATTATCAGTTTGCGGCTCGTTTCGAAAGGCAGAGGTAAGTAAACCAGAGGATATTTTGCCAAACAAAATTTTATAAAATGTTGGAGGGAAATGAACAATAACTGGTCACATTGAATTAAAACTCTGCGCGTGGAGACATTTGTGAGATACGTGGACTTGCATAATACATGCACCTCAAGATGCAGATGAAGTTGGCAAGAAGGTCAGTCATATGGATAATAAAACGTTTATTGCTAATGAAAGGCCAGTAGTAATTATTAGTTGTTATATTTTACCTGAGGGTCAGCAAACATATCTGAAGAACGCCAAGGTCATACACGCATATAGTTATGTTACCACGTTATCTAGTTGCAAATATATATATATCTTAATCTTATAATGCTCAATAATTCTGCACTAACTCACCTGCCATTAGAAAAACCATAATCAGCAGCAGCCTTAAGAAATTATTATTCTAGAACAATTAGGAATGAGGTAATAACCTGCATGTAGCAATTGAAACCATAAACGTTATGTGCTACTGCTTTTGAAAAATTAACAAAATCATCCGCTTGATATTAAGAATTGCAATATGTAATGGATGGGATATAATAGTAATAATAATGATAATATTGATCTAAAACCAGAGCAAAACAATTCTCTAATTGTCGAGTACTGAAGTGGAAAACAAGTAATAATAATTGTAAACCCCGGAAGATTTTAGCTGTTCTAACATTTTAAGAGCTATTTACATAATTAAAACATTATTTGCTTGCACTGGGAAAGTAAGATATCTAAAATGTGTTATCATTACATTATCACTCATTAATTTCAAGATTCTGAGATTGCTAAGAGAAACAAACTAACAAATCAAAATAAGTTTATTAGGTCAAAATATTCGTACAGTGATGGAGATTAAATATATTATTTTTAAGGAACAAACCGCCACGGATGACCGAGTTCGTTAAAGTGCACACTCGTGAGCGGGAGGCCTCATGTTCGATTTCCATCAAGATCGTCGTTGACTGAGGTTTTTTCCCAGATTTCCCTCAGTTCTCATAAATGGCAAATGCCGGGGAAGTACTCTAAACTTAGGCCTTCCTTTAAAAAGAACGTCCTTCCCCAGTTTATCATTTCATATGTCGTCAGTGTTACCGCCTGTGATGCCTCAGTGGTTAAAACGGGCGTTTAACACTATTAAAATAAATAAATTTTGATAAATTTTATTTTATCAAATAAATAATATAAATGCTCTTTAATAACCGCATAATAAACCCTAGGCTTTGGTTTATAAATCCTTGAAGGTATTTTAATATTTGGATAACTTTTCAGAGTGATTTAACTTTTTTAAATCAATTTCCTGAATAACTGTATCCAGGAGTTGAAATTTGAACTTCAAGAAAACCAACTCATTTCTTTCAAACACCTTCCGCTTTTCTTATAGCATTGCAGTATTCAGATCAATATTTAGGGTCGTTATGTTGCTGCAAAGTGAAACATTTCCCGCAGTGTTACATAAGACTGGAGAAGTTTATACTTTTTTTTTTTCTTTCTTTTCTTTCTGATCTATCTTTCCTTCCAATTTTCAGAATATTTCCAAATTATCTCCAAGCAATAATAAATGCCCTCGCCATGTTTAACAGTTATCAAAATGAATTCAACGGAATGAATGAATAGTGTTTAACGCCCGTTTTTGCTACAGAGGCACCACAGGCAATGGACACCGATGATACATGAAATGAAATTATATATTGGGAAAGGATTTATTTTTATGGAAGGAATCGTTCCAGGCCTAAGTTTAATGAGGACTGAGGAAAAGGTGGAAAAAACCTCAGTCAGGAAGGACGGTCCTGGCGGTATTCGAACCCAGACCTCCCGCTCACGAGTTCGAGACTTAACGATCTCGGCCACCCGTGGCGGTGCATTCAACGGTGAAAAGTGCTTAGACCAATCGGTAAGTGCTCATTGTCGATGTTTAACCCATTGGAGCCTTTTCTTACTGCCTCATGCCTCTTCAGATCAGCCTTGGAAAGTCTACTTTTTAAATGTTGCAGCAGCTACAGTCTTCCTGTCATTTCTACTAGATCTGCACGTCCGGTTGTATATGTATTCCTTTTACTGTAATTTTAATGAAGCGAGTATCAGTTTTTGTGGTTTTGCGAGACTAACCTTGTGGTAAATCTTGGTTTTTGTGTGGCGAACAAAGAATTATTGTACTCCCGCAATAGAAAATCACATACCTTAGCAACTTGACGAATTGAAAAATCTATTTTTCTCAATGGTACAGTAGTAGCAAGTTTTCCGAATGATATTTCCACCCTTAGAGTCATAGCATTCGTTTAATCTCTTTAAGAATGATCAACAAACTGAACTGCATATATCAGGTTTATCTATCAACACGATAATGAGTTGAAAGTAGTGCAAGGAAAGCACCGATGCCTGTTATCTATTTACTCTTACTAACCTCAACAAAAAACAATGTATCGTTCCGCAATTCGCGCAAGAATACACGTGGCAAATAAGTGACATAATGACAAGAGAGCATCGGTAATTTCTGAGGTTGGGATTATTACCTCCTTTATTGCCAGTGCCGGATACTTTTTGCAGAACTTTGAAAACGCGTGTAAAATAGTTGTTTTCTCGCCATTAGTTAAAGGCATGCCCGGCTTTATATGTGTCCGTAGAAACAGTAGCGCTGATTCAATCAGCCATGATAACACGCAAACTGCTTGCGCCTTGCTTTGTTGAATCAGGCGAGCTGCATCTTGGGAGTTGTTAGCGCATCAATTTGCAACTTCAAAATTCAACTTCATTAATTCAGCAGTGCTTAAATTAAAGTCACAAGTATAGTTTTTTGTATAGTAGATGTTTATTACTGAAACCATCCTCAAATTTAGATTGCTAACATGGAACTACTTTCTTTGCGTGCATTGCTACTGTGTTGTACTTGGCTGCACATTGTCATGCTAGTGACATCACGTCACATGACATTGTTTGATTGGGATCACCTTAAGGGCGAATAGGGAATAAAGTTATACATATAGGCTAAACAGTACGAAATAGCTCAGACGATAAAACCTGGCGCTCGTATTCGGAAGGTCTGGAGTTCAAATCCCTTGAAACTGGCCATTTTGACCTGGAGTTTTTTTTTTTTTTTCTCCCCCGCTTAGGCTAATGCTGAAATGGGTTTTTCCTATCTAAGACTTTTCCCCTTTCCCATTTTATATAATTTCATTCCAATGAGAGGGTACCTTACCGGCATCAGTGTTTTTTTATTTGGAAGCATGTTAGGAACACGGTTTATGCCCGCACATTCACCACCCACTGTCTACCTCATCTCATTCCATCCTCCCAGAGGTGTCTTTATTGGGTAAGCACAAACGGTCAGCTGTGAGCAAGGCTGAAGTACTGAAATTTCCTCCTCTGTTACTACCAGTTCAATTCAAAACACCTCTTGGGACTTAAGGATCAGTCGCTTGTAAGGAAGCAAATTACTTCGGAAGTACACACTAGGACTGTCTGAATGGGTAGTCAGTTTAATATCAGGGCAACCCCGAGCACATTACTGCGCAAAAGACGCGTTCACACATAGAGATGAAGATGAATAATAAAACAGAAGGAGTAACAGTGAACGAGAGATATATACTAATGCGGTGTTTGGGCTTTCTAAAAATGAACTGAGGAAAAACCATGGAAACTCTCAGTCATTTTAGTCGGCCGCAGCATTTTAACCTTAAACGTCGAGTATACAAGTCCCAAGGGTTAAGTCAACCCGCCCGGTATCGAGAATTAATACATAGTAGTTACTTTTAATATTTGATGGATATCAGAACTGTATTACAATATTGTAGATTTCTAATATCTGTATATTTCAGAACATTTGTATACATCTTTACCTTATTAACTTAAAAAATAGAAAAATAAATGTTCTATTAGATGCATGCTGCAAGGAATTTGCAAACACTCAACAAATTGTTTATTAAGGAAATTTTTGTAAGGATTTCCCGTTTGTTTGTAATTCTCAAGTTGAACAGCAATTGAAAGGGCATCTTCATCTATCCATATTTTTAAACAAGTGTTTTCTATATAAGCAATAAACTTTGAAACTTTGAATTTGTTAATTACTATTTTGTTAATAGCCTTAAAGCATTACTACTATTTTTTCATTGTTCATTGATTATTAATGTTTTCTTGTGCAAGTTGCCTCCTCTATTTCTATTAACAAATTTTTTATAATGTTTAATTCGACTGAAGCCTATACAGGACAAAAATTACATCAGAAAATATGCTAGAAGGAAAACATCCAGAATGTGACAGGAGAAAGAAGACGTTCGAGTACGAAATAATATAATTTATAAACATTGTTATATATTTAATAATAATCAAGGTTGATTAACATGCAAAAATAGCATATTATTAGCTCACACACAATAATGTACTCAGTAACATAATTTGGAAATTGAAAAGTTAACTCAGTGCTCCATATAAAATACGAATGTATAATCCAATCAATTTACCGGGCTACTATACTTTATAACACTTTAATTTAAAGCATTTAAAAAGACCGCAAGTGCACACTGATTTGACAGCAGTTTCGAAAATGTTATATCATATAATTTCGTATATAGTTAAACAAAACAAGGAACATAAAAGCAATATTAAAACCTTTACATCTTAACAAACCTCCATAATACCAAAGCCACTGGGTAGGACTAACGCAGAGGGCTTCAGTCCTAGCAATTTTGAAGAAAGGCCTAAACGTGTGTTACTCCCTTGGTACACGCTAGAAAATATTATGTCACATTATTCTCGAATAACTCTTTGCCTGTCCCAATCAACAGGAACAAGACACACTTGTGACAAAGCCTTTCAGCGTGGAGAGGGAGATGAGGATGGAAAAAAGGGGTGGGTATTAGGTAAACAGTAGACAGGAACAAGTGCAAGAACTCTGTTTCGCACCTTGTATTGTGTACTTTTAGATTTTATGTTTCATTTGCCTGTTCATCATTGTGTATGTGTGTGGTTCTTATACTGTATGTCCGTTAAGTTCTAAACCACTGAAGATCGATGTTTCATATTCCAAATGCAGATACTTATTGAAGCAGAACGTTATGATTCGCTGAATTAAAGACTTTGATAATCCTAAGCTTATGTTCTTCCGGTTCATGAACATGCACACAGACATGTTTAATCAAATGCATTATTGTCTTGTACTTAGATGTTCCTTTACAGAAACTATGAAGTAAATTTGTTTTTTTAAGCACTCTCCATAGAATATCTAGTTAAATATGCCAATATATCCTTGATAGTGTTGGCAGTAGCAGGTCGCTAAAGGTACGCAAGGACGCAATGCCTTACTAAACAATGTCACGGTCATTTTGCTTATTGCCAAGCCTACCTCACCCAAGGTTGTAATTTTGAGATTTTACGCGATTTCAAAGCTAAGTTTATACTTAAAAATCTTTATTTTAGGATGTTAATTTTATTTAAACTTTTAATTAAAGAAGCAATATAATTTTTGTTAAAGATATGCTTCTTACCTTGCAATTTAATTTCAAACTAATAATTACTTTTGACTTTAAATCTCTTTTAAGCAAACGATATAATCTGATATATCTTGTATTGTTTTATTGTCAGTCTGTGAAGTAACTGCTTACAGAATATAAGTGTTACAGCATCGGTTTCAGCAGTTTTAAAAATGTAGTGGTTTTTGTTCATGTTCTGTGGTTAAGTTACTCCTGCTGGAAAACCATGCCGATGTATTGGCAGCACTAGAAACTTTCACCGACATAGATCAGCATTGTATTTGCATACATTGAAAAAGTTTTATTACAAATACCCTGCAATTGTATTAGTATATAATATACTGAGTCTGATGAAAGTACATTAAATTGAAATATAATGTTGATAGTCGTGAATATTATTGTGTTAAAGTGCTGCTAAATTAAACATAAATATTTATTAGTTCCATAATACATGTATTTTATGTAATCGTCCTCCATAATATCAAAATGGATGGTATCTATGAAATGAATCAAGTGGGAGAGTCTAAATTTAGTTGTAGAGATGATCATTGCCTTTCATGCTAACCCAAATCTGGCACATGGCAGACTTGAGCAGAAAAGTTTTAGAATTAACTCCTGTAGAACAGTCTGAAGTGGAAATAGGACGAACATGTAGCAAAGCTACCAAGCAGCAGTTGGGAACATATAGGGATCCACATATCGGTAGGCGAGGAAGAGGGAGGCCGAGAACAAGGTGAGCAGACTCCAGGAAAGCAGCCTGGCCATACTGGACCAGCGTAGCACGGAGCTGCAGTAGCTGGAAGAGCCTAGGAACAGAGCTGCAGGAAACAAGAGAACAACGGAAGCCAATAGCGAAAGTGATACAAACTTAATAGACTTAGCACTTGAACCTTCTAGTAAAATTGTGTTAAACTTGTAAAAGAAGAAACATTACAGACTTAACAAACTTATAGGGACAATAATTTATATGAACTAACTCACTTTATGAGAATCTAATTAGCGGAGTCCCTAGCCCTGGATGGGACATAAGTGGCTTA